>JAVLUX010000030.1:4532500-4547500 GCA_032164185.1 Moxostoma hubbsi
TATGTGATTTGTTACTTGGTTGCTAGGGTAACCACATCTGGTTGCTAGGTAGTTACCAGAGTGATACATATCAAGCCTCCTTTCCATCCTGAGTGAAATAAGTGAAACAGGAAGTCTCTACGATTTTCTGGTGCAAAGATATGTGATTTGTTACTTGGTTGCTAGGGTAACCCCATCTGGTTGCTAGGCAGTTACCAAGGTGACAGCCAACAGTGCTCCTTGCCATCCTGAGTGAAATAAGTCAACCCGGAAGTCTCTGTGATTTTCTAGTACAGAGATATGTGATTTGTTTCTTGGTTGCTAGGGTAACCCCATCTGGTTGCTAGGCAGTTACCAAGGTGACAGGCAACAATGCTCCTTTCCATCCTGAGTGAAATAAGTCAACCAGTAAGTCTCTGTGATTTTCTTGTGCAGAGATATGTGATTTGTTACTTGGTTGCTAAGGTAACCCCATCTGGTTGCTAGGCAGTTACCAAGGTGACAGGCAACAATGCTCCTTGCCATCCTGAGTGAAATAAGTCAACCCGGAAGTCTCTACGTCATTCTGATCCTAAGATACACATCTTAGTGATTTTGAATGGATGTCAATGGTTCTTTGTTGCTAGGGTGCTTTAAATGGTTGCTAGGGCGTGGCTAAGTAGTTCACATGATGAAAGCTGAAGACTGATTACTCACCCAATGAAAACAAAGCAACTATCATGTCTCTAGGACATTCTGATCTGAAGATATCTTACTGTAATTGAAATCAATAAATGTGGTTGCTAGGGTGCTCTAAATTGTTGCTAGGGAGTGGCTTGGCAGCTGCCAATGATGAATCTCCAAAGGCTGCTTGTCAATATGAATGATATAAACCAACTCCCATGCTTCTGTGACATTCAGAATGGAAGATATCTCTCTTTGGATTTTGGTTGCTAAGGTGCTGTAAATGGTTGCTAGGGCGTGGCTTGATAGCTTCACAATGATCCTGAGAGACTGATTGGTCGTCTGAGTAAAATGAGCCCGCCCCCTTGTCTGTAAGACACTGTGATCCAGAGTTATGTTCAATACAAAATCTACCATAGACTTAACATTGGGGCAAATTTGGGCAGCTCCTGCCCCCCAGGGGTGCAACTTTTACCCCATTGTGAGGTACGTTCTCACAGAGCCTGTCAGCCTCTTCAAATGTGGTAAATCACACGTCTCTGCGAAATCCTCGCTCTGAGCTATGACTCGTCAAAATTCGGCTCAATGTTAAGTCAATGGGATTGTTTGCCCAATTTTTTGCCCCTGGGGCAAACACCGTACCCCCGATCGCTTATAAAAGTCATAGCACACCATTCCCAAATAATCCGCACGATTTGACGCCTCATTCGTGGGTCAGCGACCAAAATTTTTTTCAAAAAATTCCATTGACTTACATTGGGGCAATTTTGGGCAGCTCCTGCCCCCCAGGGGTAAAACTTTTACCCCATTGTGAGGTATGTTCTCACAGAGCCTGTCAGCCTCTTCAAATGTGGTAAATCACACGTCTCTGTGAAATCCTCGCTCTGAGCTATGACTCGTCAAAATTCGGCTCAATGTTAAGTCAATGGGATTGTTTGCCCAATTTTTTGCCCCTGGGGCAAACACCGTACCCCCGATCGCTTATAAAAGTCATTGAACACCATTCCCAAATAATCCGCACGATTTGACGCCTCATTTGTGGGTCTGCGACCAAAAATTTTTTCAAAAAATTCCATTGACTTACATTGGGGCAATTTTGGGCAGCTCCTGCCCCCCAGGGGTAAAACTTTTACCCCATTGTGAGGTATGTTCTCACAGAGCCTGTCAGCCTCTTCAAATGTGGTAAATCACACGTCTCTGCGAAATCCTCGCTCTGAGCTATGACTCGTCAAATTTCGGCTCAATGTTAAGTCAATGGGATTTTTTGCCCAATTTTTTGCCCCTGGGGCAAACACCATACCCCCGATCGCTTAGAAAAGATATAGCACACTATTCGGGATTAGTTTGAAGGTCTGTGCAGAGTTTGGTGTATGTAGCTTAAAAGCTCTAGGAGGAGTTACATTTAGAAATTTAGTCTCAGAATAATAATAATAATAATAATAAGTTTAAATAGGATTTCAGTAAGTTGGCTTTCTCAAGCCAACCTAATAATAAGTTTAAATAGGATTTCAGTAAGTTGGCTTTCTCAAGCCAACCTAATAATAAATGAATGTTAATAAAAGATTCCAAGACACTTTCAATGCAACTTCATTTAAAATACATAAAAAAATGAAACCTGTTAGTTTTAATCAAAATCAACTGAGATATAAATGGGAGAGCAGGTGGTTGTTCTGATGAAGAAAACCAACATTTTGTATCAATGCTGTCATCCATGACTTTATGGACTTCGCATCTATTGTATATAGACCAGGAAGTGAAGGACAAGTCATGGCCAAGTTACTGAATAACTGTGAGGTCTGATTCCTAAACAAGCCCCTAAGAAGACCTTCTGACACTACATTTATGTGCATCATGCCTCTGTGTTGAGTGATTTGTATTGTGATTGTAATGTGATGCATTAAAATGGAGTCACTTTACATTGGTTGTTATATTTGGTTCTCCACACATGCCTCATCTTTATCACCTCTATTGTTTATGGTAACAAAAGAGATCATATGGCTTTACTCTAGATGGATCTATTCTTGGCTAATGGGCAGTGTAGTAAAAGGGGAATCTGATCCGCTGCAGGGTGTCTGCAAATCAGTGGACTGACATTTGGCCGCCTATAGATCGGTGTGTTTGGTTGTAAGGGAACACTGGGCTTCAGTGGAGTTGTCTAAACAAAGGGGCCACTCTCGCCTGGACTGACTAACTGACTATGTGTGTGTGTATGCACTGAAATGGTTGATAATATGAATGAAGTATTACAGTAAGTGTGAATGTGACCCAGGTCATAACAATAAAAACAGGATATAACACTTAAACGAGATTCAGGCTACTTGTTTTAAACATAAATCTGAAAAGATATACTGTATTGAAGTGTATGCTCAAAAAGAAAAAAAAGAAAGAAAAACAAATCATTTTCAAATAGGGTAAGACAAACAAAACTCAAGATACGGCACTGTTTATTTTTTTACAACAAGTACAATTGTTGTATCTTACATAATTTTGCTTCTCATGTAAATCTATCTTGTTTAAAGAATGTTGTAAGAACTCCACGTTCGGATATGGAACACTCTGCGTGCACTCTTCTCAGAGCTTTTCTCAGCTCAATCAGATCAGTGTCACAAACTTTGTCAACATAAACTTCTCTGAGACTTCAGCTTCACAGTACATATAAACTTCAATATAAACTCATCAGCTTCACAATAAACATTTAATAAGACACACCAGTCACTGGTCACTCGTGTCGTTCTCTCTCTCCACTTCTGGCGGTGGCGTGGCCATTTATATGCCGCTCACTGGAATTAGAGAGAGGTGTTAGACATAATTTAGCCCAGGCGTAAGTGCACTTACCGCTTTCTCTCTATCCGGACGGACGCTTGACCACGCCCCCGCTGCCACATATCCCCACCGCCCGACTCAGGCCGGGGAGCCATCCGGCCTGCCTACCATTCCCCCCATTTCTGGAAAGGAAGTCGGCGACAGCCATCTGCGCCCCCGGTCTGTGGCCACCTTGAATTTAAAGGGCTGGAGAGCCAGATACCACCGGGTGATCCATGCGTTGGTATCCTTTGTGAGGTGGAGCCATTGGAGTGGGGCGTGATCTGAGCAGAGGGTGAAGGCCCGCCTCAGCAGGTAGTACCGGAGAGTGAGGACCGCCCACTTGATGGCCAGGCACTCCTTCTCCACGGTGCTGTACTTTGTCTCCTTTAACTAGAGCTTACGGCTAACCGGGCTGCCACAGATGTTTTGATATTTTTTTGTGGCAAACAAGACAAAGATAAAGATTAATACAATTATTACTTGTAGTGTACTTTCTCTTACAATGATCGGATTTGATTTCATTACTGTTCATTACTATTAGATGCAATGTATCATGAAATCTGAAATTTGAAAGTTGTGAATCCAGATCATCAGTTCTGATTCTGCTGGACCTTTCTGCAGCCTTTGACACAGTCAACCATCAGATCCTACTTTCCACCCTCTCTAAGCTGGGCATCACCGGAACTGTGCTTGGCTGGTTCAACTCCTATCTCTCAGGTAGGTCTTTGAAGGTAGCCTGGAGAGGTGAGGTATCCAAGACACATCAGTTACTTACTGGGGTACCTCAGGGATCAGTGCTTGGCCCACTTCTCTACAGATTTACACTCTACAATATCAGGAAGATAAGACCTTTCCTCTCTGAACATGCCACACAACTGCTTGTTCAGTCACTTGTCATAACTAGACTGGAATACTGTAACGCTCTCTTTGCAGGCCTTCCTGCATATGCTATTAGACCTCTGCAAATGATCCAGAATGCAGCAGCACGTCTGGTCTTTAATGAACCAAAGAGAGCACATGTTACACCACTCTTTGTCTCTCTCCACTGGCTGCCAGTTCATGCACGTATTAAATTCAAGGCCCTGAGGCTGGAATACAGGACAATCACTGGGTCTGCTCCAGCATACCTAAAAACATTTATGCAGAGCTACGTACCCACCAGAAGCCTGCGGTCGGCTAAGGAACGTCGCCTTGTCGTACCAAAACAAAGAGGCACCAAAACACTTTTCCGGACTTTCAGTTTTATCATACCACGTTGGTGGAATGACCTCCCCAACTCAATCCGTGAAGCTGACTCACTCTCTATCTTCAAAAAACAGCTAAAAACACATCTTTTCCACAAGCATTTAACCAGTCACTTAAATCGGTTTTGTATGCTATTCTGATGATAGTGAAACTTTGTAGTATGGCACTTTTCGTACTACTGTCTCCTTAAGATGATTTGCGTATGTTTTTATATTTGCTTTGGATAAAAGCCAAATGAATAAATGTAATGTAAATGTAAAAATGTATGTAAATGTTTCGATTAGATTATTTTGGTATAATTCATGCTTATTTAAAATAAATATACAGCAGACACAAACTTAACTGGAGGGACAATTTACATCTTAGTAAAAAAACATAATAAAGCAGGTTTTACATTCAAAGACTCAAGAATTGTACTTTGAATAAGACATAAACGTGCAATATATTGAGGGAGGAAATTACAAAAATGTAATTGCACCTGCTGATAGCATTGTTTGTTTGCATATGCTGCCTGCATTATTTTTTACATCTGATTCAATATGTAAAGGAATTAAGTAAATATGCCCAAACATTAAAATAAATAAGTAAATAAATAAATAAATACAATAGTGCTGAATGCTATTGGCAAAGCACAATTCACAAGTCTTGCAGGCTGTTTCTGAAGACTCTGTTGTGGACAATGAAGAAGACTACAAAGATCTGCCATAATATGCTGAGATTGTACAGCTCTACCACTGCAATAAAGGCACGTGCATTAACTCTTTAAAATGCAGAGAGTGCTCTTCCCTACACTGTGGGTCTGGATATATGCCCGGGCAAAATAGTCTTCTCCATTAATTAATCTTAATTTGCCATGTTGACGTGTTTTTAACTCCTAAAATCAATCGATTTTGCAAGTTTGTGAGAACATTATAATTAATGTACTTGATTTTCTGCTAAAACACATACACAGGCCATCGCAGACATTTCTTTCAGAGGCATCTGAGGTAGGGGGATCCACTAAATTAGGTGTCGTATCCAACTGCAGAGATGCCAGACCTGGATCTGGATTGTTCTGACACTTTTTTTTTAATTAAACTCAGACAAGTAGCATTCACTTTTATGAATGAGACACACAATAGTTGGTCCTGCATTGGCTTCATTTGGAACTATTTGGACAGCATAACTGGACAAATGTAAGTTCCTGAGCTGTTGGCTCCAGCTCTGAATATTTAATGCCACACAATTTAAGGCTTTTTGCAAAAAATAGGCAAAATATCAATTTATGAAAGCTGAAATAAATGTGATAGTTACATTGCAAATATCTGTGTGTATCTTGGAGAGCCTAACACTGCACTAGACAGGGTTGCTTTTCATTTAACTCGCTGTCAATCATTTAAATCTACAGTTTGTTGAAAAGTCCCGCCCTTTTTTTCACAGCTTGACCATTTATCATATAGAGAAGCTGGGATTTGTACCTATAAACTTGTCATTGCTGTATTTCTAGTCAAATTTTGAGAAAAGTTGTGCTTCCCATGTAATCTTACAGCAGTCACCACTGAACTGTATGTAGTATGTTGTATTCTTGTGGTGATCTGGCTCCAGAATAATTTTGGTATTCTGCAATAATGAAGTGTCCTTCATATTATAATAAAGGCACTCTTCAATCTCTTTATTAACAGATGGGCGGGGAGTTTGCCCAGAACAGAACACTGACAGATTGCTTCAAAAAGTGACTAAAAGTATTCATTCAAAGTATTCAAGTCAAAGATTTCATTTAATGGAAGTGGTCCTGACTGAACTATAACATCAGGAAGACTAGACATTTCTTGTCTGAGCATGCTGCACATCTCCTTGTTCAGGCTTTTAACATCTTTACACTGGATTACTAAATGCAATGCTCTTTTATCTGGACTTTATTGTATGTACTGTATGTGCAATTAAACCGTATAAATTAGTGACTTGTTCTGCACAATCCTACATAAAACTCAATTATGCAAGTCTACAATTCCTCCAGAAGTGTACAATTAATGAGAAGCACTGTCCTGGACTTTCACATTAATTGCACCTCCATTGTAAAATGACCTTCCTAACTTAACCCAAACAAGAGTCTCTCTCTTCTTTCAAGAAACATCCAAAGACATTCAAAATGATGTACACTCACATGAGATGAAGACTCCATCATATACGTAGTTACATACTTCATCTTCAATTATTATTATTTAAAAAATTGTTCTATATGCCTCAAGGACTGGAAGCTCTGACGTCGTAATTTGCAAGTGCCTTCTCCCTTGCAACAAATACAATGCATTGAAACCAAGTTCATCACCATTGCCATTAGGGCTTGAAATGCAACAGTCATATGTGAGGGTTGGAGACAATGTTAAAATGGCTTCTAGCTGCAGATCAAGGATAATTCAACAGCAAGCACTGTGTTAATTCAAGATGGTCACAGTCACCAGAGAAGAACAGTGCGTGGGAATGTACGAACATTTCTTTGGACAATCCATCATATGAACACAATTGAATGTGTAGTATGAGATTAATAAAAACACATACTTGAAGCAACAAAAAGCTGCTTTAGTGTGAAGCAACAGCAGTTAGTCCAAAACCACTTGTAGAATTTAGACAAATAAGAGCCAGCTAAACACACAAAAGAAGGGCAAAATAACTAAGTAATCATGTGCTATACAATTTTTATTATATAAAATTATACTTTTTACATCAGATGGTTTATGTTAGATAATTGAGAATCAGCCAGGCAAAAGTGTTTAGATGAATCACCCCACAGAATCCTGACATGACATAGCAGCAAAGGTGTTGCAATGTTCCAACACAATGCAAGTTAGAACAACAAAACGGGGTTTGCACTCATCCAAACATGTTTTCCAAATGGTTTTGTATTTTGCTCAAGCCAGGAGGGTTGAGTTCTCACAGGGCCTTGTTGTTGTCATGGCGATGAAGTGCTACAGGTGTGCTCCTTTTAAAAGGATGCGAGGGTAAGGTGTTGTTTTGGGGCACAGGTGATGCTGTACTCTAATTGGTATTGTTATTCATAAGAAGCTCCAATCTTCAATCTACACAATCATGATTGCATTGATCTTTACCAGGTGAATATGACATATATGTATTTATTTTAGATATTTTGTTATATTTAAAATTAGTTTTAGAGTTCTTAAACTAAGGTTTGGGTGCCTGCTGAGTATTTGGGAGCCTGCGGAGTATTTAAGTCGCCTACCATCTTTCTGGCATCCCCCCACCTCCCCAACTCCATCCTCAATCAAGAGTTCCTGCCCTATAGCTTCCTTCACATATTAGGTAGTCACTTAGGGGTGTAAATTTAGAGCTTGAGTCAAGCCTCATCCCTGAGCCCCTCCTTTACATACCACAAGCCAAATACGTTTACCCTTTATCAATCAAAGATTATATGAGCAGGCGAACTTGTGAATAATGCACTGAAACAGACTGAAACCAAGTGATACTTCTAGAATTTCCCTTTTTTATCTCTCTAAAATATAAGTATATGTAAATTACTAGCTTACTGTGATGGGTTAGAATAATAAAACAGCTTTTATTAGGCTACTGATATGACTGAATTCTTCATGTAAATATAAAGAGACATAAGGATGTTATTAACCACAAATGCTGTTCTTTCACTTATTGGACAGTTATTGAAAAACTTTTGATTTAATCACCATGAACAAAACTGAAATGTATAAATAAGTGTTTTTTTTTCTAAATAAAATTTATCATTTCAGTTTTCTAAAATTAGCTTCATAAATGTGCAACATTTTAGAAGCTATTTAAATATCACATCAAATTGCCTGTTCAGTATAGGGACAAACAGTTGTTTGGGAAAGTGATGTGGTGGTTTTTGTTGCTATTTAGTTTTTTTGCTAACATAATTGTCCTTTAGCCCCATTGCCTATCAATCATAAAAAAAGATGTGTTTGTATTTTTTTAAATTATTATTATTGAATAAACTCATAGATCCTTAGTAAAATAAGAGCACATTAAAATGTGCATATTTGCTTAAAGTTAGTTTTGTCAACTTTTTAAGAGTTAATTGACATACAGATGGCCTCAAATCTAATAGCATACATATAATGTCCTCAGGAATGTGGCGCTCCAGTAAGGACGCACCTGAAATAGGTGTGTCCCTATCCATCCGACATCAGGGGAGTGTCTCTGTTCCTTTAAGGCAGTGGGCGGTGAGCTGGGATGTGGAGGCAGGGAGAGGGAGAGAGAGAGGGGTGTGTGTGTGTAGGGGGGGGGGGGGGGGGGTTGGGTATTTTCTAATGCTCTGAGGCAGAGAGGGTTAGCAGCACACGAACCAATGCGATTAAAGCGCCACGCAGGAAGAAGATGCGCTTGCTTGCAGCCTGCTGGTCGGCGAGTGGTGCTGAAGAAGATGGTCTGACTCTGGGATCTCACCTTTATTCCTGCCGCTTCAGCTTCTCCGGACTTTTTTTCCCATTCCCATTTCTGAGTCAACATTTATGATTTTCTCTCCCCTATTTAGTTATTTTTCTTCCCTTTTTTCCTTTTCTTTCTTCTTTTTTAATAGCAACTTGTTCCCCTTGGTTTAAATGACACACTTCAAAGGCACCGTTGCTTTTGCTTGGAAAGTTTTCGTTTTTCTCCTTCGCATCAGTACCTGCTCTGATGAAAGCCGCGCCTGACTCAGCATCGCACCTGCATCCAGCATCCCCCCTGAAGCACAGCAGCATCCGGAGAGCATCCGAGCTTTAACCAAGACAATCACACCAGAACAGCCGCACATCATTCATGCGCAACGACCAGGCGCAAAAGCGCACAGCTAATACGCGGTGGAGATACTCTCAAGTCAAGGCACACAAAAGCCGGTCTGGGATTTCTTTTCACCTTACCGTTGGTACACTGAGTCGGGGATCAGGAAAAAGGCAGTGGACAAAGTGTGCGGAGTGAAACGAGGAAAATCTAGCTTGGGGATTGAACGGAGCGGGGCATGTGGATATTGGCATTTCTCTTTCTCCAGAGCATTCTGAATGGTAAGTCTTCATTTTTTTCCGCCACTTATTTCAAAGTTCGTTTTCCTTTTATTACGGCATTCTGGAAAATATGTCTGGCAAATAGGGCTGTCTGCTAATTAATTTCAACATTTTAACGGTGTCATGGGTGGTCATCTTTGCTGGGAGAGTTTCCCCCATTTAATCGTTTATTACACCACGTTATTATTCACATTATGACCTTTATAATGCCAGCTATAAGCACTGCATACTGAAAAAGCTCCATATACAGTCATTATCTGTATGTACACACACGGGCCTCCAGCAGGTATTGCACAGGTTTCTTGTCGTTTGTTTTACGCATGGCGAGATGTTAATGAATGTGACCTCTTGTTTATCACTCTGAGTGTTTTGGAAGCAAATCATTCATGCATTTTCAAGTTCGCATTTCAAAATGAAAAGGTCTTATTTTGTATTTTGTATTTTTTTTTTTTTTTGCACTTGGTATATAATACATTGACGGACGTATTTGTGTCATAGTTGTGCGAGTTGCGCCCTCCTCTATCCCTCCGACGATTTCATATAAACTCATTTAATTACATTTAATTTAATTGTGGACAGCAATAATTTGTCTAGTTGGTAAAGACTGTTCTTTTAAGAAAAATATATTTAAAATACATTAATGGTCATTGTTTAATTAATTTAGCATATATGCATAATCATTTGCTGGCATGCAATTGACACTGTGGCTATTTAAACATTGCAGCAATGCCCGTCAAATTAAGTAATTTCTTTTAGTCATTTTTGAGACCCCTGTTGTGCACTTGAGCTTCCCAGTGGGTGGATGGTAGAGAGAGAGAGAGAGAGAGAGAGAGAGAGAGAGAAAATATTTATTTTCCATAATTTAATCACTTTCAAATGTTAACTGAAGGGTCATAAAAACACCATACATTTTTAATTACACAATCTATTATATGGTTTCCTAAGAGTTTTTAAATACAGACTATGTGTTTAAATAGCTTGAAATTATACTCTCTTACATGTTTCATATACCAATTAAAGAGTCACATAAAAAGGGTATTAAAGACAAATGCATGGCAGTAAATGATATATACTATCCAACGCCTTAATAGCTATGTGTGCGTGTGTGTGTGTGTGCTTAAGGGACTGTGCCTGCGTGAATGCATGTGTGTGCAGTGAGACATTTAAAGCCATCTTTATGTTTTATTTTAGGCTGATTGTGTATTAAGCATCATTTTTGTATATTTCCTCTCTTTTTGTCATAGTGCATTGTTGCACCAATGTAAAATAGCGTGGTTCAACCTAATGGTGGCGAGATGGTCAGTAGGTGAAAACATGGAAGGGTGTGTACGGAAGGAGGGAAATTTTGTACGGAAGAAAAACAGAATGAAGGGAGAAGGATCTCCACGTAAAATTACAGACAGACAGAGAGACAGGCTGTGTTGAGGGAAGGCAACTGCATGATATTAAAGAAGCTAGTAAAAACACGGTTTAAGGATTTGATGTGAAATGGAATTTGGGCAAACGCTGGCATGGAGTCCTGAGTGTGAAGCTTTGAATGGCATTCATTTTGAGGTGGTGAGGATGTTACGAAAGCTCTACCTCAGAAAACAACGGAACATAATCCTCCTCTTCAGAGGAGGGAGATAAACAAACACCTGCTCTTGCTGTATGAGCACCAAACATGCACGTCTCTCACTTAGGGCAAATATGAAATAAAAAATTATTGAGATGTATTTTGTAATAACTTTGAATTGAAATTGCGCCACCCTGCCTCAGCAGAAACTCATAAAAGAACAGTAAGTACTCATCAGTCACCATCGCTCAGCACAGCACACTGAAATGAAACACAAGCTTTCCTGCTTTTTCTGGGTTTGCTGTGGTTTTTGCTTTACCATATTCATATAAAATCTATGTGTAGTGCCCTTTACAAATCTAAATGTGCTTAAAAAGTTATATTCATAAAAGTAGGATTATTCCATTCCATTTCATATGATAAACCTATTCAAAGTGGCCCATTTCCTTCTGTTAAAGGAACTGCATTCTAGAAAATTCTAGCTCTCTAGAAGGTTTATCACATGCTGCTTGATCTGTCACTATGGAAACCTCTTTTATGAGAGCCATAGTCGTGTGTTTTATCAAATAAGTCTGTTGTTTGAACGCATGACCCTGACGTCCAACAAAAGGGCACAGATTGAACATGTATCTGCCTGGTTTGAGTGGGGTTTCGTTTGCATTTTATTGTGAGTTATAGTGTGTTTATGTTCCATTATCAATTGGTTTAGATAAAAAAGTCTCGATTGCTTTTTCTGAATCTATAAATATTTAAAAAAATTTTTTTTATAAAATGTAGTTTAATAATCTTTGTCTAACCCATTTTGACAACTGTTATTCGTGGATAGTTGACCTAAAAAGTATAAACGGGTTAAACAATTGTTTGCCGTATGACATGCTATGTGAAAATCATTATAAATTCGTTTAAATCCAATACTTGTATAATTATTATATTGTATATACAGTTTTGACCTTAGATTAATGATAGAGACTGCATGGAATATTCCTATGCAACTTCAAAATGGTTTGTATTACAATAACAAGACAATTTTAACCTAAAGTCCCAGTGTTAAATATTAAAAAGTAAATGACATGTTATATGGCAACGACGTTGCTCATGACAGCCATGTTGTGAAAAGAAATGCACTCAGTAAAGTACCATGTACATCTTATTTCAGCAGATTTTGCACTTTGATTTGAGGCAAACAGGTTCTTGCTCTGATTTTCTATGCGATTAGCTTCAACGACAAGGTGCTCAGGATGTGGGACGTAACTGCCTCATATCTGTGGCTCGAATATTTTAGTCTGCCACTTGTTGTCCACAAAAACACATGCGCTCACATGTAGGCACAAAAGATTAGAAAATTAGCCATCTAAATCTCACATAAAAACATTTGCTGCTGTTATTAGAGATTATGGAACAGCACATAGCAACTGGGCTTGTATAAAGTAATCAAAATTATTTCATTCATAATAATGACTTTGCACATTTAACTAGGATTTCTTGAAGAGTGTAAGGAGAAACACGAGGAATGATTTGACTACATTTGGCTGTGAGGAGTTGTGTTTGGTGGGAGTTAATCTACTGGGGGCAATTAAGGCAGTGTGCTGATTAGGGGCCCATCTGTTCAAGTTTTTTAGATACTCCGGTAAGACCTGTGCCCTGTAATCCTCTATTACCTAGTTAAAGAGTCTACGTTAACCCCACCATCCCCCCATCCTCAAGTGCAAATCATCCTCAAATACAAATAGAGTGCACTCACTTGACTGTATACCATGCTCACTTACTCTTACACTTATAGCAATCAATAAAATAGTGTATTTCTATTTAAATAGCTGTACTGTGATACTGTATATATTTGGTGGAAGGAATGTCAGATTTATATGTTTGTGAAAGACTATTCAATAGCGGACAACCAAATTTAAAGGTCATTTTGAGGACATGGTGGTATGGCATTTCATTCATTAGGTATGATTTGTAGATTACTTCACTATATCTCCAACATGAATTATTATTTAAATCATTTTAATTCTTGCTGATATAGCTAGAGACAGCTACAATATATATATATATACATACACACTGCCGGCCAAAAGTTTGGAATAATGTACATATTTTGCTGTTTCAGAAGGAAATTGGTAATTTAATTCACCAAAGTGGCATTCAACTGATCACAATGTATATTCAGGACATTACTGATGTAAAAAACAGCACCTTCACTATTTGAAAAATTCAATTTTTGATCAAATCTAGACAGGCCCCGTTTCCAGTAGCCATCACTCCAACACCTTATCCTTGAGTAATTATGCTCAATTGATCATTTAGTACTTAGGAGGATTTTTTTGATGATAACTGTTTGAAGTAGTTCTGAAACAATTTTTAAATTGTAATAGTAATTTTTCACATTATTAATGTCCTGACTATACATTGTGATCAGTTGAATTTCACTTTGGTGAATAAAATTACCAATTTCTTTCCATAAGAGCAAAATCTGTACATTATTCCAAACCTTTTATACCAACTTACAAAAAGTTTGCAACAATGGACATATTTACATACTGTATATAAAAATAGACAATACTCTATAAATGTACATATGTAATATACTGTAATTAGTTTATTAATTTGAGTCAAAAAGTACATTACATTTTAGTAACCACATTACAGTTACTGACATTCAATTTAGTTACGTTAGTACTTTTAAGTACATAACTTGGATTAAACATATCTAAAATAGTTTTGTTTAATTTGATTTAGAATTTAACACATGAAATATGTTCATATGTACATCTTCTTGAATTTGTGTGACGGCAGAAATGCCTTCTCAATTCATTATTTTGAATTTAAGCAAAAACACAAAAACGTTTTTGTGAAGTGTTTTAGAAAGTAACTTAAAGTAATTAGTAAGTGGATTACTTTTAAAGTTGTAAATAAAGTTATTTAATTATAAATGTATAGAAGTTATCAGTAATTTGTATGGATTAATTTTTTGAGTAATTTACTCAATACTGGAAAATTATATTAATTTCATTTTTAATGCAAATCAATATTTCCTTGAACACTGTCAATACTGTTTGTTCAAGCATCCCAACCAGACAGACACAGAAACATTGACTCAACCAATGGCGTGAGTTGTGGGCGGGACTATCTGTTTGTAAGACCAATGGCAGTAGGGTGGATTGTTGGGGAAACCTGTTTTTCATTATTTAAATCATTATTTAAAACTTCATCTTTAAATTTAATTATAATTTTTTTAATTGCAATAAGATAAATAATTTCTTTTCATCTTAACTAATCTTTGTCTACTTGGGAAATGAATGGAAGAAGGAAGTTTTGTTTTCTTTCTAAGGCTTTATGCTCAAATTATATTGATCAATATATCATCGATGCTTTCTGGAAAATTCCATCATATGACTTTGTATTCATCTCTGTTTTCTCTACACTGCACCGTCTTGTTATTTTTAAAATTAAACCCAGGGAGAGGAATGTAGGCTGAGGTGTCTCTGACCTAGGTGGGAGAGTGACAGGGTGACAAATGACCATAGCTTGCTTTCTCAGTATTGTGATATATTTTTAAACATGGCATAGACTGTAAGATATAAGACCAAGTTGGTGGCTGGTATTTTTAGCTGCTCCCTTTGAGTGCACTGCCACTTTTAGTATATATTTGCTAGGCAATGTGTGTGAATGTGCATTTGATACTGGGGGAGGATATGCAATTGGCCATGAGCCATGATGCTCCGGCATGTTGTGATACTTTCTAAT
>JAVLUX010000030.1:5752500-6095000 GCA_032164185.1 Moxostoma hubbsi
TTGGCAGCATTTTTTTGGAACACAATGGAATTTATTAGGCCTATTTATTATGATGCTTATTATAATTATCTTTACATTTATAATTGTCTTTTAGTTCTTAATTTTCACCTGTTGCCACATACTGATACTTGCGTGATGGCAAATGGGGCTGTTGGAGATGGTAAATGTTTGGATTTAGGGAGGTGGTTATATAGAAGATTTTTTAATTTCTTTTTTCGTTTTGTTTAAAGTGTCATTTGAATTTAGAAATGTACATTTTTTGTTTCAGTACATTTATTTAATTTTTAAAGCAAAATCAATAAAGCAAAAATATTCAGCAAACTTGGGGGGGGTTGACCATATAATCGGATATCACTATATTTTAAATGCGATTATTATTAAAACCTTTTTTACATATCTCCCAGCCCAAAAGTAAAAATTTTCATGAACAATTGTAAAATGAAGTAATTTTATGGAGACCCGCACAAACGCATGTACTCAACTCAATTTGTTTTTGTGTAGTCTATGGGCAATATAAACATTTTATTTTATTGAAAAATTTAAAATAGTAAATTATTAGTTTGTGGTATGGCTCTGTAGAAAAAAATGCATCAACCAAGTTAAAAAATTGTTGCATAATACATGCCATAAATGACTTCTTTTACCTATAATTTTATTTATTTTACATGAAAATAACAGTTAATTTAATGCTAAGAAATTCAAGAAAATTCAAGAAATTCAAAATCAAACATTTCTGCATTATATTAATTATTATAATAATATATTCTGTATATTTATAAATATTATAATAATAATTCACTCGCTGCTATTACAAACAGATGATGAGAAGTGAGATAAACATATTTAGAACAGAAACAAAATCCCCCAAAATGCAATAATAACTTATTGAATTGTTTTATTTATATAGTAAAGGTAAATATGCTGTTGTGTGATCTATTAAGAACAAAGTGTCTGAAACATTCTTTGTTACATAGAAGAATAAAATTGTGTTTTTTTATTAACCATCAGACAATCTCTTCTTATCCAAGTGAGCTGTAATAAGCTCCAGTAGATGATGGTAATTCACTATTTTTGTTTGTGATCTGCCATTACAGAAGAAGAAGAGGACGCTGCCTGGTTCTGATCTGCAAACAGAAATATGCTGCCAGATCGTTGGATGTTTTGATGGTAAAGTTTGGCTTCTACACAATAAGAAATGCTATTAGTTATAATATGACCAACATTATGTAGGGTTTGGCCATGCTACTTGCTGGAAAAAGTAGTTAGCTACTGGAAATTCTACTCTGTTTTAAAAGCAGATGAGCTACTGTCAAGCTACTGAAAAATGTAGTTAAGTTGGTAGCTTCCCTAAATGTAGTTAGATACTAGCCAACATTGCACACACACACACACACGCACATTTTGGCTAGTACATCAGAGGAGTTTGTGCTATGAGCCAGCTGAATCATTGAATCCGGTAGCATTTTAAATCAGTGTGTGTTAGTTTAGTTGTATATATTTGCTCTTCTTGGTGAAAGTGCATTGAAGCTAATGGCCGGTACTAGGTCCACGCTGACCTCTGTTTGGGACAGTGGAAGGTCAACTGTGGGGTCAACTCCTCATCATTCTCCTTATTTTTTATTCTCTAGATTTATTAGCAGTGACACTGAACAACATGCACCTTCTGTGGTTTTGTATGTCATCTATAACATTACAGGTCATTTGATGCTCAGCTTGATGTGTATGTGTGTTTGTAATGTTACCTTGGTACAAAGACGAGCTTAACATGCATGCAGTTAGCATGCTGTTCTAGGCTGGTTTATGTTGGTTTGGTGCTGGTCTAGCTGATGGTCCAGCATAGCCATGCTTGTACCAGTAAAACCTGGCTGGTGAAGCTGGCTGGCCAGCATGATCTTTCTTATGAGGCTGGTTAAGCTAGTTTTAAAGCCTGATTGGGTCACCAGCACACCAGCATCCAATACACAACACAAGCTAGTGACCAGCAATACTGCTCTTTTCAGCATACACTTGTGTATATATACACTTTATAGATGACAGGTTTGTTGAATACTTGGAGTGTATGTTTAAAAGATCATAGAAGTATTGGGAAGGATAAGTTGTCTCATATTCTGATCTGACATGTTTGAATTAATGTAATGTTACAGTGTTGACATGATGTATGTTATGACGACAAATTATACTAGTATGAGCCCACAGTCCATTCACTGACCATCTGATGCATATTACACACAAAACTGGCAATTGCCAGAGCTGCTGAAATTATAAGTTTCAGTCTGAGTGGCTGGCTGCCATGCATTTTCTTTGAGTGCACAAGCTTTAACAGTCCCAAAGTCAATGATTTATTTGATGGTCTATTGTAGTACTATCATTAATAAATCTGAATATATCTGTAATCTCAAGGAGATTGGCAAATCTGCAATTTGATGCTGCAATTAAAGTCATGACAATGAGAGAGAGAGAGAGAGAGAGAGAGAGAGAGAGAGAGAGACAGAGAACAAAAGATGCAGGGTTTTGAACATCAAAGTGGTGTGTCCTGTAGAATGTACTGTTCTCTCTGAAATCAGCCAGGGTCCAGATGGCCCTCCAACCTGTTTTACACAAACAGCCAGACTGCTGTCGTTACCATTGCATGTGTGTTTTGTGTGTGTTTAATTA
This sequence comes from Moxostoma hubbsi, assembly GCA_032164185.1. Lineage (NCBI taxonomy): Eukaryota > Metazoa > Chordata > Actinopteri > Cypriniformes > Catostomidae > Moxostoma > Moxostoma hubbsi. The sequence continues at coordinate 5,755,156 of JAVLUX010000030.1, forward strand.
TTGCCTTGTCCTGCGCACATGCATTTGTGTAAACAAAGTAATGACAAAAATCTGCATATTGCTCAGAAAACTTGACAATATTTCATTTGTTAGTGTATTTTCCCTCTATTTATTCTCTCTCTCTTTCTATCTTTCTCTCTGTCTGTCTGTCTCTCTGTTTCTTTTGCAGCAGGTGAGTGGGAGACACCATAGGGATATAGATGAGCCCAGTTCACACAAGCGTCTCATTAGTGAGCACTGAATTACACTCCAGACACGTCTTTATGTAGACTAATCATATTACAGTAACCAGGGGAAAGAGAGAGGGGGACAGAGGTGGAGTTGGGAGGGGGGTTGGCTGCTTAACCTTTTTTTTTTTTTTTTTGCAATCTGATTTGCCCGGGAGAACTCAATGTAATCGAGAAGCAACACGTGACAACGCTCTGTCTATCTCTCCATCTACACACACGCCTCCCTCCACTTCTCCATCTTCTCCCAATGCACAATTTACTTGTCCCACTGGGACCCTCTCTTGCATTCAACATTGTGAATTCAGCCAGGCTGAATATAATCGCTGGTGTGGCGCACGCATCTGACCACTGTGCACAGTCATTAACCTTGACTGCCATAATTGAATTCAAGGTTGATTGCTTGTGACCCCTCCTCGGCTCGGGTCTTTAAAATGTACATATTCATTACAGGCCACCGACTCTAAATGGATGGCACATGGAAAGCTGTAGAAATCTCAAGGCACGCGCCGGATCGGGGGTGGGGGACTAATTGCTGGATGTTGGAGAGAAGGATTGGATTATGATAAGAATGAGAGAATGAAGACAGATCTTCGTGACACTGTCAAATTAAGGTCATGTGTGAAACACGGCCAGATGGAGAAATGTACAGCGACATTACCAGAGGAGCGATAGCAGATAAAAGTAGGGATGGGAATAATAACAATAATTAACAATTCCATTAACCATTCTTTTAGAAAGCCTACTTTTAATGAAGGAATATTTTTGAAAAAGAAATGCAATTCTTATTGCATTTAATCTGTTGACAAATGTTGACATCATTTCAGCAAACAAATCAGAAATAAATGCAATTCTCTTGTAAATTCTTGCAAAAGTGCTTTTACAATGATTATTTCTTTTTTATTGAATATTAAAAATATATTTTGATCCTAACCACAATTTTAATAAAAAAAACTAAATAAAAATTGTCAAATCATTATTTTTGATAAAATACCATTAAAACAAAAGTGATAAAGTGTATGTTTAAATCAGATTAATTATATGATTACTGTTATTGAGTATATATTTTATAATTTATAATTTCATATTTTTGTTTATAATTTAATGTTTTTATTCATAATTTTATTTTATATATATTTTATCATTTTAAATTTCATATTTTTGTTTATAATTGAATGTTTTTATTCATAATTTAATGTCACTGTATTAATGATTTCATATTAAACTAATAATTTCATAACAGTATTTCCCAGGCTGGTCTGTGGCAACATTTTTGCAAAATAATATTATTTGTGTCATTACATGTATGGCAGCAGTTCTGAAATGATAAATGTTCTCCAAATAGTTGAAGGACGAGTTTTCAAAATGTACCTCCCTACCCTAAACCAAAACATATAAGATAGTGGGCTATGCCATTAAGTCATAAGCACAAAGTCAGTGGGCATTGCCATGAAGTTTTGGTATAAGTCTAGGCACAAGTGAGTTTGGTGAAATTGTGCGTGCAAAACGCTAATGAACTAGGTTAAGTGCAACTTAATTTGGAGGTTCTTCTCTGTCTTTTGAAGTGTCTGCAAGTGCCTTTTATATAGTCCATTCCCTCAAGCACCAACAATATAAACAAAAACAGCACATTCATAAGTTGGTGGTGTAAATTGACTGTATGCAATGAACAAAGAAGAATAGAAACACAGACTTGCATTTCATGTCAGGCATATTTCTATGACAGTGACACGCTCATTTTGTCAGGGTCCGTACAGTCATGGAAATCCTGGAAAAGTCATGGAAAAATAAGTAAACACTGAACATTGGAAATGTCATGGAGTTTTCAGACAAAATATTTTCAGCAATACAAGTGTGCTTAGTATTCTTTAAGTTTAGCACGATTGCGGAGCAACACTAAAAAGCTGTACTCATAACTTGCACGGAGCAGTGTGCAAAATACATTGCTGCATAAACTGAGTAGTTTGTGTGCAGGCGTAGCACCATGCGGTGCCACATTTTCCACTTCATTAAAGCTAGAAAAGTTCACTCACGATTGCTCAAGTTCATATGGATAGTGTATAAGTAAAGGAATTGATACATTTCAATCAATATTTGCCTTATTGATTCAATATATAAAGGATTTTAATGTTTGTATGTGTGACAGGGCGGAGGGCAGGGCCGGGTCGGGATTATACACACCTGGTCCTTTATCAGGCTAATTAAGCATCCAAGAGGAATAAAGGCTGACTGCGGAAGGTGGTGCGACAAGAGAGAGATTGTTTACTGTCAGCTGACCTTCATGTGTGTTTGTGTCTTAGATTTCAGTTTTACATTGAACTATTATTTATATTGTCAAGCCGGTTTTCGCCTCCTCCTTTCCATTAAATCCCTTTACAGTATGTTATAATTCACCATGTTAATTAAGCTTATGGTGATATTTTCTTGTGAGTCTGAGCAGTGTTAATTGTACACTTCTTGATGAGCAATCATTAAAAGTCTCAGTACCACCTACATTCTCCTGTTTTAATGGAACAAATGACAAAAGATGAGAACTGATTGTCATTGATGTCCCTTGATCATTTCCTCGGTCGCATCTGTCAAGAGTCGTGTCCGTGTATTGCAGAATTAGTCGATGTGAGGACTCTCCTATGAAATGTTTCTGCTTCAGGATGATTTCTCTCTATTTGTTTTCCATTCTAATCTGTAATTATTTTTTTTGACAATCGTAATCGAAACACAGCTTTGCCTCTTCCTGAGACACAAAATAATATTAGTGACATTTTTTACATGAAATATATGAATGAACTTTTATCTAATGATACTATTCATCACAAAAGATAAGATTTATGCAGTGTAGGCCTAATTAGGAAAGATGTTGTTTACTATATTCTGCCATTAGTTACCTTGAATAGTGTTGAGCATGATTTACTTAATTGGCTAGTGCCAATTGTTATTGGAAATGCATTTGTATTATTTATTTGCAAAATGTTGCTTACACCAACATAGAGTGTAACATTAATGTAAATCTACATCGTTTAGTTTCATAGGTCTGGAAAGTGGTGTTACCATACTAACCATTTGCATCTGCTTTCTTTCAGGATGTTTTCTTTTGAGATGCTCATGCATAGCACTTGTGCTGCTGTGGTATTTTACAAAGTATGCAGTGCACCATTTTATTAAGTCTCTGTATAAAGAATTCCCACACTTTTGATGATCAGATACCTTTACACTCTACAATATCAGGAAGATAAGACCTTTCCTGTCTGAACATGCCACACAACTGCTTGTTCAGTCACTTGTCATAACTAGACTGGACTACTGTAATGCTCTCTTTGCAGGCCTTCCTGCATGTGCTATTAGACCTCTGCAAATGATCCAGAATGCAGCAGCACGTCTGGTCTTTAATGAACCAAAGAGAGCACATGTTACACCACTCTTTGTCTCTCTCCACTGGCTGCCGGTTCATGCACGTATTAAATTCAAGGCCCTGATGCTGGCATACAGAACAATCACTGGGTCTGCTCCAGCATACCTAAAAATATTTATGCAGAGCTACATTCCCACCAGAAGCCTGCGGTCGGCTAAGGAATGTCGCCTTGTTGTACCAAAACAAAGAGGCACCAAAACACTTTTCCGGACTTTCAGTTTTATCATACCACGTTGGTGGAATGACCTCCCCAACTCAATCCGTGAAGCTGACTCACTCTCTATCTTCAAAAAATGGCTAAAAACACATCTTTTCCAAGAGTATTTAACCAGTTGCTAAAAAAAAATAAAAAAAAAAATTAAATTAATTAACAATTCTTGTTGCACTTAAATCGGTTTTGTATACTATTCTGATGATAGTGAAACTTTGTAGTATGGCACTTTTCGTACCACTGTCTCCTTAAGATGATTCGCTAAGTTTTTTCCTCTTTTGTAAGTCGCTTTGGATAAAAGCGTCTGCCAAATGAATAAATGTAAATTGCCCAGCATGTAGAGGGGAAATCCTTCAATACTGTTTAAAAAGCATCCCAGGGTGATACCTCAAGAAGTTGGTTGAGAAAATGCCAAGAGTACATTTCTGCAAAATCTAGGCGAAGTGTGACAACTTTGAAGATGCTAAAATATAACATAGTTTTGATTTATTTTTGATTTTTTTAGTCACAACATAATTCCCATATTTCTATTATTCCTTTGTTGTGATGACTTTACTATTATTCTAAAATGTGAAAAAATAAATAAATAATGAGTAAGTGACCATATACTTAGTAATATCAGTAGTGTATATATTGTAACTGTTGCCATTATATTGTTTAAATAATTTATATAATTTGTTTACCTTTTCTAAGACCAATTTCATACTTGAAAATGTATTTGTTGCATTTATGACATTTTCCTTTTTCATTTAGTACAAGTAATAATCCTTTTATTTTTAAGGCTCAGTTCAAGGTTATGCACAAATTCTGTGAGTAAGAATCTTAGTTAGTTCCTGCAAGCAAGCAGTAAGCACTGCTTATGTTGAACTATCCAAAATCCAGACCAGGGCACATGTCGAAGAGTGGATCTGTGTGTGAGGTTTCTCAGATTAACAATTTTTTATTGATTCTCATAAATGAACACTGAAAAACAAAACATATAAACAGTATCAATCTTAACCCCCACTATTACCCCTCCCCCTCCCAATCTCCAACTCCACCCTGGCCCCAACAACATCCCAGTGATCACAAATTATATAGACACACACACACACACACACACACACACATATATATATGTACTTCCCCATTCTTCTAAACAACCCCTCCTCAAAGGCCGCCACCCTTCCCATCTCCGAGCACCACTCCAGAAAGGATGGTGCTCCAGCTGACCTCCAGCCCCTTAAAATGATCTGCCTGGTGATCATGACACTGGTTAGGACAAAACTATTTATGTGTCTATTTTAATGTCGATGACAACCCCATCGCCCAAAATACAGAGTCGGGTGACTCCTAAAAAACAAAAAAACTGATATCAGGGGATCTCAAAATGTTGTACCAAATTTTCAAAGGATATCAACTTTCACGTATTGTGTGTAGTAGAGATGATGAGAGGCAATAGGCGATGGATCAATTTGCAGACTTTAATGAAGAAGATATAAAACAACATGGAGAACCATAAACCATGTCAACAAAGAACCAAATATTCTACACACTAACATATAAGGGTTACACGGACAAGAACTGACCATCAATAAACAAAACAGGAGGGTATATATACACAAACGGAACTAATGATGGAATGGAAGACAGGTGAGGATGTTGTGAAGCAGTGTACCATGGGAAATATAGTCCAGGGGAAAACTTCAAAGTAAGAGTCCTTGGAAAACATGAGGGAGACATACTGTGACAAAAGGGCAGGAGGAAACAGGTGACTGGGGAGGATTCGGATTCAGGAGTACAGCCTCAGGGCTGGGATGGGATTCGGAGGCCTGGGGGGAGGCCTCAGGGCTGGGATCTGAAGGCCTGGGAGGTGGCCTCAGTGCTGGGATGGGATTGGGAGGCCTGGAACATGGCCTCAGGTCTGGGATGGGATCCTGAGGCCTGAGAGGCAACCACAGAGCAATGACAGGGTCAGGAGGCCTGGGAGGCTGCCACAGAGAACGGACCAGGTCAGGAGGACTGGGAGGCTGCCACAGAGCAGGGACAGGGTCAGGAGACCTGGGAGGAGGAGCCATGGAAGGCTCGAGGGGTGGAACCGTGGGAGGCAGAGCCAAGGGTGGTGGAATCAAGGGAGGTGAAGCCGTGAGAGGCTCGAGGGGTGGAGTCATGGAAGGTGGAGCCATGAGTGGCTCGAGGGGCTGAGCTGTGGAAGGCGGAGCCATGAGAGACTTGAGGGGTGAAGCCAGGGAACTTGGTGACCGGAGAATAGCCGACGGCTCGAAGGGTTCAGAGAACCGAGGTAGCGCCAAAGGCTCGGAGGAATTGTTGTGGAAAAAATAGCATACATTTTCACCTAAAAAGGGGAAAGCCGCAAATGCAAGTGATACACCAGACCGGCTGCCTGGTCTACCTGTTGTTACCCTGTAACACTGCTGTCCTCCAAAACAGACAAAGAGCTGCTACGAGTGTCTAAAGCTCTGCAAGTGGTCCAGATAGATGCGCAGGGCACGAACTGGACACCGCAAAGGCAAGGCCGGGTCTTCCTCCTCTGAAGGGAGCGCTTGCGGTTTTCACCACCATCCTGAAAGGGAGTGGTGGGAACTTTGGGCACGTGGCCAGGGCCTCAAGATCACGTGAGAGTGTGCCAGCCCAAACTCCAGGCATTCACTGGTGACAGAGCGCACATGATGGTCCCCAACCCTCTTGATAGAAGTGAGGGCCACCAGGAGGGCCGTCTTCTGAGACAAAGTGCTGAGATCAGCCTACTCCAGGGGCTCAAAGGTCAAGTGTTTGTTCAGTGAGATAAGCTCACTTAGAGGCAAGTGAGAAACACACCATGACTTCCTGGTCATCAACTTTATGATAGAAATCGTTTGCTGTGGGCATGCAAATACCCTGCAGCCATCCTTAGTATCCATTCTCAATTTGGCTGGGAACTTCAGTGTAAAAGCAATCCCCGTCAATGCAAAAGTTTCTTGAAAGAGTGTTATTCCACAAAACAAACTCCAGCCGTTAGGTGGAACCAACACAAAAAGAAACAAAAAGGCACTCAGCTTCTTCGGAGAGTCAAGTGTATGTACAGTGAGACAAGTTCACTCGGGGGCCACAAGAGAAACACCAAATGGCTTACTAACCCTATTGTCTCTATGAAAGACAATGCTTGCTGGGGACATGTAAATAATTTGAGGCCATCCTTAGTATCTACTGTATTCTCAGCTTGGCCAAAATCATCAGTGCAAAAGAGATCTTCCGTTGATGTAAAAGTTTCTTGCATTCCTTGGATCGATCACATTTCTCTCTTGTTGAATTTGCAAAGTTCGGGAACAAGAAAATGTGATTCTTCTAAGAAACCTCCCTTTGCACCTCGCCTCACGTAACACAAGATCTTTATCAAATGATCTCAGAAATTTGGCCAGAATTGATCGGGGCCTGTCTCCCTCATCCAATCGCTGAGCTCTGTGAGCTCGCTCGATTTCCAGCTGATGGCCTGTTATGTCGAGCAGACTCGGGAAGAGCTCGTCTAGGAATTTCACCATATCTCTGCCTTCTTCATGCTCAGGAATTCCAACAATTTGGGCATTGTTTCGCCAATTACGATTCTCCAAATCCTACAGTTTTTCCCAAATGTGTTCCAAATTTACTTGGTTGCTGGCAGATTATCAGCTAATTCCCACTCCAATGACTCCAGATAATTGATCCATTTCTTGACATCCCACAATCTTAACCAATTAACCAACTCTATCGCCGTAATCACCGACTTATTACATCAAGATCCTCCAGGTCAGCAACAACATTCGTCAGCAGAGGAGGTGAAACGAAGAATACAGAGAGAAGCAGAGCAAGCTAAAATTGAAGCTCAACTGGAAAAAGAGCATACAGCTCTACAAAAGTGTCTAGTGAAAAACGGAGAAAGATACAGCTTTTGGAGGCAGTGAAAGGTCTTAATGCAGCACAAGCGAGAATGCAGATGTATGAACACGGGAATGCCATATAAGAAGAGTGTTAAATTATCCTGTATATGTCTCCCATACCACATGATGTGACCACCTCTACAAATTAAAGTACAGCATAGCTCATAAAGGTGACCAAGTCCAGAGTGTGAGATCAAGACAAGACCAAGACTTTGAGGGGTTGAGACCAAGTCAAGACCAAGACCAAGGCAGGGTGAGACCAAGTCAAGACCAAGACTGGAACAGTGTGAATCCCACACTGCATGACACACATATGATAAAACTTTGAACATGCAAACCATAGGCACTCCTCAAGTTGATCTGAAAGATCCACATTCTCATTAAAACACCCACAGAAAACTAATTAATATTCCTCTTCATTCACCTATTTTATTGCCATGTATGTGTGTGTGTCAGTGTACCATGTGAAATGTCTTGATAAAATAGTCAAAAGGCATTGCAGAGGTGAATTTTATGTGTGTGAATTTTCCCTTGTGAGCAAACGAATACAAACAAACAAACAAACACTAAGGAGCTTAAATCAATTTAACCATCTTTATTCAACACTTCTTCTCCAAGTTTTACCATCCACCTAAAAAAATTAAATGTTTGTGCAAGCATCGTATCAGGTTTACTGGACGACTCTTCCCCTAGAATCCATAATTAAGTACAGAATATATCAAACAATTATGCAGACATAAGTCTTACATTTTCTTTGTCTTTTCTTAAAAAAATATAGTAAGTTTTTTGTTGTTTTTGAACCAACAACAAGGCTTGTATATATATGTAATTTACTAACAACATAACAAAATCTAGAAAATAGAACAAAGAATGCCAAACATTTAACAGCCTATTTAAATGTACATTTTTCATATAAGTGGAGGCGTATTACTCAAGCTCCTCTCACTGCTGTCACATCTCTAGCTCACTCACCCAAGTGAGGGAGTGTTACCGTGGCATGTAGCTTTTATTTTGGAGCTGACATTAGCTAACGCTGATGTAACGTAACTTTCTATACATTAGCTACATAGCTTTATTTGGCCTGTCATTTGTCTTTGTATCACAAGCAAAGACATAACTTAGGAAGTAGTCACCACATGCCCTGTCCACTCAATCTCTCACAATGTTAACACTGCATCAGCTGCATCCCTCAAACTATGTTAACAAAATTAGGTAGCTTGCACACCTAGCTTGGTGGCAAATAGCTTGCAAGCAAATTAAACTAGCCCCCTAAAAAGCAGTAAATACATAGGTAGCTAATATGTATAGCTAATACTCGCTAAATCTCTTTGGGTGAGGGTTGAAGATGAGTTTAGGTACAGATGCTGCATTCCATTCAAATCGTATGTGGGAAGATGATGTTAAAGGAAACATAATGTCTAGGCTAATATTGTAACCTCCGTTCCCTGATGGAGGGACATTGTGTCGAAGAAGAAGAGGGGTCTCTTTTGAGAGCCTCGCACACCTCTTTTCCAACTCCTATTCTTAAAGGGGGATAACACCCTGCGGAGACCACACCTGCCCAGGCTACGGGAGGTAAAGGTGGTGAAATACATCACATGGGTTTTCAGGCCACATGTGGAAAATGGCACTGTGGTAGATCCTACCTACTGGGAGGGCAGTTGGAACTGCCCAAGGGAGACGCAGGTCTGCTCATAAGGGAAAAACAGAAAATACACACAGCGGGATTAATCAATATATATGTGTGTGTGTTCCGTCTGACGTGGAAGACTCGTTTGGGCTGCCACCCTCTGGTAGGCATGTCCAGTCTGAGGCTGATGCCCAAATAGCCGATATGCTTGCCCAGGCTGCCGTCATCTTGGGGTTGGACTGGTTCATTCCAAACTTCCTCAGCCGTCTCAGAAAAAAGAGGCACTGGTGAGCCTTCTTCACAACGGCCTCAGTGTGGACGGACCATGTGAGTTCTTCAGTAATGTGGACACTGAGGAACTTGAAGCTGCTGACTCTCTCCACCAGTGCTCCATTGCCCAAAACCTTGTATGTGTATTTCATATTGTGTATATGTATTCTACATTGTGTGTATTGTTTACTGTACATTTTATTTTATTATTGTTGTGTAATTATGTGTACATAAGATATGTAAATTGTGTTGTGTAAATATGTTGTTTATTGTAAATTGATTTATGGCTCGTCACTGTCATGACTGCTATGTTGCTCAGAACTGCACACAAGACTTTCACCCACTGTTGTACTTGTGCATATGGTCACGTGACAATAAAGTGATTTGATTTGACCGTCAGGAGTGGAGAGAACTCGACTGCATCCAGGAACTACATGGGGGCAGAAGGGCATCTTTATAAAGACGTGTCCTGAAAAAAGGATGTCCAATGCCACTGTGGATTGCTCTTTTAGAGAAATATGTTTTTGAAAGCATTGTTGAAGCACCCATGGGCAAAGCATACTGCTGTGCAGAGAAGGAGAAAGCTGCTGATATGCACCATTGATCCAACAGCATAAGCTCTTGTAGAGATAAATGAACATTTATCTCTACAATGCAGAATGCAGCTCGCTGATCACACAACCGCTCGGCTCCGCAGGAAAAATCTGAATGGACAGACTCATTGCCCTCCCTTTATACCTGTATGTCCATGGGCGGGACATGCAAATTCTGTCTGCAATTTCTCATTGGCCAGAGATTTCAGAGATGCACAAGGCTCACAAGGGAGACCCCTAGAGTCACTTCTTCGATGCAAAGTCGAAGTGAACGACAGATGGGGAACTGCAATGCTCCCGTTAGCTTGGCAGGTGTTTCACTGTCACCAGAGATTTCTCCTATAAACAAGCTGCAACGCTAGCATTTGTGCTACAGGTGTACGATTATAAAAAGAAAGTATAATTTACCATGTTTGGAACACCTGCTACTTTGTTGACGTTTGTTAAACATGCTTTAATATCATGTGATTTCGGAACTTTGAATCATTTATTGATATAATTTAACAAAAGTGAATGTTTATCTTATTTTGTACATCCTCCTGGGTGCCACCATGATTGTGTGATGTCACGTACGTGCATCTTGGCAAAATCTGAGTTTAAAAGTTGTAATTACGACTTGGCAAGTCATCAAGTGGCGTTCCATTGCATTCTCAGATGAGATATGGAGCTTGAAACAACCGAAAGTAGTTCCAAGACCAAAGACAGTAGGCTGTACAAGTTAAGTCCATTCTTAGATGATGAAGGTATCCTAATGGTGAGAGGACACCTAAGTCAAGCCACATTACCCAATGAACAAACAAAAATCAGCTTTACTTATCAAGCACTTTCATGAAAGTGTGCATCATCAAGGATGTGGAATGAAAATGAATGAACTGCAAGCTAATGGATGGTGGATCCTGGCATGCAGCATTGCAGTCTCATCACATGTCTTCAAATGTGTCAAATGCAGAAAGTACAGAAGACATACTGAAGAACAAAGTATGGGTGACTAACCAAAAGATAGAATGGAAACAACTCCACCCTTCACCTTCAAAACACTGGTTTTGGTGAACCATTTTAATGAACCATCTGGACCTGAGCATACCCTGAACCACATCCTTACAATGAAGTCCACAATCATTCTACCCCCACCTGGACAATTTGTAAGAGAAGATCTTTAGCTTCAAGAGACGTGGTGTCGAGTATAGTATTTGGCCAATGAGTTCTGGAGTCATTGGAAAAAAAGAATATCTTTTGAATTTATAGTCAAGGCATAAGTGGCACAAGAACAGAAGGAACTTGAAGGTGAATGACATCGTCCTTCTACAAGATGATCTGGCACCACGCAACAAATGGAAGCTGGCCAGAATCACAGAAGTTTATCCAAGGTCAGATAGTAGGGTGAGAAAATTAAAATAGCTGGTTAGTGACAACGCATTTGACAAAAAATTATATTTATTTATATATATAAGCATTCTTGCCAGCCTAGCCAAGCACCTGACAACAAACAAAGCTAGCAACACAGCTCGACATGGCATGCTCCCATTCAACACATTTAGCTTGTCTTACCTTACTCCTCATGATGCCTGGAGATAATCGTGGAGCATTCGATCTTCAAGGATGTCCTTGAGGAATTCTGAATTCTTAATTCAGAGAACTGTAATACATTCTGCACTCAGGTGCAGCTCCATTGGCAGATAGACACGCACACATGGTTGTAACCCGAACCATGATCAGTCATTCGTGTTTTCCTGGAACTTAGGACTGCGATCATCATTCTGCCGCCACTGATTTTTCACTTCCACAGGCCAAAATGGATGGTAGCAGCAGCCAAAGGTAGCACATCCCCAACAAACACTAATTCTCCATTTACAGAAGACCTAGCTGCAACATTCCATGCAACCTCAGTTCTTCATAAGGAAATTGCTTGCAACCTAACTGTAATACAATGCTTGGAGTGTAGTAGGATGAATCACAAAGTTTGATGCCCCTCGCATGTATGTTCACGAGACGTTCACCAGTCAACGTCAAAGACCTCTCCAAGCTTTCAAGCACACAATCGCTGTATTGCGTCTATTGGTCATGAGTTTCATCATTGTTGATGAATTAAGTTCTAGCAAGAGTCGATAAGGATACATTCCCCGGAGCCCCTTTTTCCTTAAACACGACCACCTAGAAGGCAATATATATTTATTTATATATTCTTGAGCATAATCCTATCATTGGCCTAGAGTCCACAACAATCCATTTTGGAATTGAATTAGTCAATCAGTCAGAAATATATTTAATTATAAGGGCTTTTCTACGGATGCGTCAATGTAAATGTGCGTCAGAAGAATGCTTTTGGGGCATTTCACTTTGGTTGTGCAGCACCATAAACATTTATTTTAAGTCGCATTGTTAAGTTAAACATGGGTTGAAACATCCATGATGGGAAAAACAGGAACAGAGAAAACATGAACGAAGGGAACGGGTGGAAACAGGAGGTCAAAACACATTCAAAAACTGACAAGGACTGAACAGAATTTAGGGCATTATATACAAACTGACTAATGAGGGAATGGAACACTGGTGAGAACAATAGGGAACATCTGGAAGTGAACAGAGCACGGGATTATGGGAAGTGTAGTCCAGGGAAAACAGATGACAACAGTAACAGTGTGCCTATGCCTATGGTTTGTTCTAAAGTTGTGCTTTGCCCATACAGCTTGAGTTTTGCTTACTGCCCCCTGCTGAAAACAGATGATACTTCAAGCTTGAATTGCTTCTATGGTATAAATATTCAGTGTTATGGTCCGGGGACATGATTAATTATGCTAATTTGTTTAACATGTTCAGGGTTTGAAATTAACACTCGCCAAATGGGGGTAAAAATCATGACTTTTTTTCAGGTTTTTTCCTGCCTTGAAAATTATGGGAATGTCGGGCGACTCGGAGCTGCCTCTGAAGGAAATTGAATTGTAGTCATCTCACATTGAGCGCTTTATAAGTACTAAATACTGTATGGCTCTCATCACTTACACACGCATCTGCAATCGCGTGAACCGCCGCAGCGCACACCAGCACTCTCCATAGATAAGATCACTGGATCGCCATCTCTGGAACAGTGCAGAGTGAAACTTGTGTGTGGTGAGTAGGGCATGGCCGCGCGGCGTCTGGGCAGAGTGAGGCCGGAGAGATAAGCGGTGAACGAGTTCCACCTGTGTACCACTCTGGTCTCGCTTTCCGGTTTTGCAATCGTGGGATAGAAGACCACTGTTGGTTTATCACTCAACCAAACAGCGGTCCTTTAATAGATGAACACATTGTGCCGGTCTCATCCGCGATGGCTTAAATGCGCAACAGTGCAACGTACTTGGATTACAACACAGCAAATCTCATTCGTGATAACAGTATGTTACAGTAATACTTTAAGTGTTATTAACAGCAATGAGCTGACTCGGTGGTCCGTAAACTGTACAAGCAATAACCTTGATACACAAGAATAACACAATATAATATTCTATCTCTGCCCAGACATTAACCTCTTACTTGAACCATGTGAGGACGCAGGTAGAATGTGTGCTCATCCATCGTTTGACTCAGACTTGGTTCCTTGAGGATCGGATGATGACAGGAGGCTGTTTCCTCGCTCCTCGGCAGGCTGGTGGAGAAATCAGCGACGTCGACTCGATTGAAGATGGAAGAGAAATCTTCTTTCTTCACTTCTGCAGGCAAACAGATGGATATGCAGATTGCTCGGCTGTCTCCTTCGGCTCCGTTAGTACTCGGTGGAACACAGAGTAATCTCAACTCATCCAGACAAGATGGAGATTGTATGGTCAGTTTCAAGTCTTATGTTACTTCCTTGTGCAACGAGGCTACACCTGTAAGGAACAATGAGCTGCGTCTACGTATGGCACGCAAAATCACTGGAAGTAATGCTCAGAAGGATCTCAAATGTGATGACATCATGGTTGAGGGGCGTGGTGTTTGTGGGCCTCCATCAGACTTCACGACTGTTTTAGGCCTGCCTTTGTCTTGTATCTGAATACATGAGGCCCAACAGCTCCGTGAAATTAAAGAGAATGTAAATATAATTAAACATTTTCATCTACTGAAACAGGCTAATAGTAACAGTGATTGTATCTGACTTTTTTTTAATTTAAAAAAATGTATTCATGTATTGAAACACAAAATTTTTTTAACAAAAATATTTCTAAATTCAAAGTACACATCAAACTAAATAAAAATATAATCAAAATAGCAAAGTGGTGAAAAAAAGTCATAGCAAATCCATAGATTTTACCCTCTCCAACTTCTTCCAACAGCCCCTTTTGCAGTGACTTAAAAATCACTCTACGACAACAGGTGAAAAAATACCAATACAAATTAGATCTTAATACAAAAACAGTTCTAAACAAAGGTTTGGGAGGAGCTTGTCAAGTTAGTCTCATCAATAATAATGCAAGCACATGGTGTAGTAGCTGCTTACCTCACTCCATTGACGATTCTTTTGGCATCCCTCCATCACTCCTACTCCTCCTTCATTATTAATCTTAACTAGCTTCATTTAAGTAGTCTGGAAGGGGAGAACTTTGAGCTTGAGCCGAGCCGCATCCTTAAGCCCCTCATACTCAAACTTCCACTACAAGGAGATAGGTATTTGTGCAAATTTTATTGTAAATATTGTAAATATAAACATAATAATTGTAAATATAAACATAATAACAATAATTGAAAAATAAAACCATGACCTAAGTATAACACAAATATAATACATTTTTGTTTCATAGAACAGCAATTGTTAGGGAAATAATTGGATATTCCACTAATTTTACAGAGTTTAGACATTAACTATAATACCACCTGCTGGTGGAATCTCCAAACTGCAACTGTAGGGACTGCATTTAGACTTTGCATTGTGGCTTTAAAACGTCTTAGCACAATAACCTATTTTTCAGGAAAATATAAAATTGTGCTTTGCACCACTTCATTAACATACATAATACCCACAGATCATAGGGCACCAGCAGAACAGAAGACCACAGATGTGCCAGTATGACAGGAAGGTTGTGTGCAGACCAAGGGAGTGCTGGAGGGACTGACCAAGGGGGTTCTGGAAGGACAGACCAGTGGGTTTTTCAGAGAACACTCCATGGGGGTACTAGCAGGACCAACAAAGGTAGGGCGGGGGGGGGGGGGGGGCGTGGGGGGGGGGCGGGGGGGGGAACAGAGGGGGAGGATGAGGTCAGTCGGCACCGGGAAGGAAGAGGGTTGGGTGGCTCCAGAGCAGGGATGAAGTTTGGCAGCACTGGAGTAAGAAGAGGTTCAGACAGCTTCTGAGCAGGTATGAGGTCAGGTAGATACAGAGCAGGAGCGGGATCAGGCAGTTCTGGTTCAGGAGTAAGTGACCAAGGAGGCAGCAGCCCTGGAGAGCCCATCCTGGCAAGGCAGAGAGAAAAGCTAAGTCTGGTGGGGCATAGCAGAGAAGGAGGCCTGGCAGAACAGACAAAGTCTTGAGACCTGGTGGGGCAGATGCCACAACATGGCTTGACGGTTGTCAAAGAAACATCTGAACCAACTGCTGAGAAGAGGGATATTTCGGTAGTGGCCGTAGGAGACAGGGATGGTGGTTGCTGAGAAATAGGTTAGAATGGCTGACAGGAAAGAGGACTGGTCGTCGGTGGCCGCAAGGGAATAGGATGGGTAAGTAGTGGCCACAGGGGAAGACGATTGGTTGTTAGTAGCCACAAAGAAAGAGGATTGGTTGAAGGAGACCGAAGGAGAAAGGGCTGGGTCAGTGATGGCCATACATGGCAGGGATAGATCAGTTGTTGCCACTGGAGAAAAGGATAGAATGACCGCAGGGGATGAGGATTATTTGTTTGCCTATAGGGTGACTGCAGTGAAGAGGGTGGGTACCTCATGGGGAGCTGCAGCGGAGATGATGAGCACCTCTAGGGGGCTGCAGTAAGTGAGGGTGGACACCTACATGGGAGCTGCAGCGGCAAAGAGCCAGACCTCTAGTGCAGGATCCTGACTACTATTAAATTTGCCATACTATGATGGCACTGCACAGCATTACTCCACCACTGCAGTCCAGACACCAGAATCGGCTCTCAATCACTAAAAGAGTTCTTGACTGCACAGTGGATGTGGATATAGTTATAACAAGCTTCTTATTTGATCATCATTTGAATAATTACCATGGCCATGATCACAAGAATATAAACACAAAGATCCCTTTTATATAAAATTTCATTTACTGCCTGAATTTTGTAGGTTTAAAAATAATTGTGGCAGGCATAGCGCTGATTTTTTATTCCAGCTCAGGTAGTGCCTATTTAAACTGGATTGAGGTTGGTTAGTGATTAAAACACAGGGTTTTGCATTCATGTCTAAAGCTACACAACGGAACTTTGCACTCTCTATTGACCTGTGGTTAAAAAATTTGTTTAATTTACTCGCAGAAGAATATTGTTTTGTTTTTATGTCTGTTTTTTTATGTTCTTCTGTGCAGATAAATTTCATAGTTTGAAGTATACCTGTGAAGATGACAGTTTCCTGTGATCATATCTGAGCAGACTATTGGAGATATTCTCCTACAGAGTCACATGTCACAGGACAGATGTTTAGAGTCATGACATACAATTATTTTGTGGTAATATGTTTTTATTTAAGTGAATTCTAAAATATTTTTAACTGAGATATTACTTGCTTTTATTCACATATTTACAATTATTTGTGTTTTATCTACCACACATTAAACAATGTTTTTTTTTTTTGTTTGTTTTTTTTAAATTGTACTACACACAATAGCCCAAATTTAAGAAATGAAACCCATGATATGTCTGATATGAGTTCAATAGAAGACCCTTAATTATTTATTTATTTTTGTTAAAATTTACATCCTCAGGGGACAATGCAAATAAAGCATTAAAATAGAATGTACACGATACAACTGTAAAGTAAAAACACAAAAATATAATTAATAATGTTAGGGATGAAGTATACTTTATTAAACACAAAAATGAAATGCAAAAATATGCAATATAACAATAATTACAATAATATGCCATGTCCTTGATATTTTGTTCTTAAAAATATACATTCATGTGGAAATAACTTTGCTATTAACTTTTAGATGTAGTTTTAAAATGTCCAATCTATTTAAAAGGACTATCTGTGCAGTGGGGCTGTTGAAACCTGCAACAACTTGAATGACATTCTTAATCATGTGGGCTAAAAGAAAGTAGAAAACTGCGGGACACACACAGATTTAGGGAATTTTGAAACTTCAGTAATGATTTACTCTACCAAGAACTCTTTATTATGCTCAACATGTTACAGTTACTTGAACAGATTTATCCAAGTGTTTTGTAGTAATGCATCATTCACCTGTTTAGAAGATTCACCCCTCTATATAAATTAACCTTCCCCGTCTGTCGCTCACTTCGACGTTGTGTCGAAGAAGCGACACTAGGGGTCTCTCTTGAGTGCCTTTTGCATCTCTGATCTATGAGAAAAGGCCAATGAGAAATTGGGAGACAGAATTTGCATGTCCCGCCCCCAGACATACAGGTATAAAGAGGGAAATGCATCTGTTTCATTCAGAAATTTTCTTCGGCACCGATGGTTGTGTATGCAGCGAGCTGCGAGTTACATGCTGTTCCTCCCATCTCTGAGTGCGATTGCTGTTTGATCTACGGCGCATATCAGCAGCTTTCTCCCTTCTCTGCATGGCAGTGCAGCTTGCACCTGGGCGCTTCGACAGCGCAAATAAAAGAGTTTATTTTCTCTAAAAGAGTTATTTTCTCTATAAGAGCAATACACAGCTGGTGTTGAACATCCTTTTAAGGACGCATCTTTATAAAGATGCCCTTCCGCCACTGTGTAGTTCCTGGATGCGGTAGAGTGCTCTCCGCTTCTGACGGCCAAAGGCGCTGTCTCATGTGTCTGGGCTGCGATCACACCGAGGCAGCGTTTGTGGATGGCTCATGTTCTCATTGCGAGAACATGACCATAGCAACGTTGTGGTCATGGCTTCCCTTCAACAGATGGAACGCCACTCCAGCCGCTCCCCGTGTTGCTCCTTCTTCCCACGGGATTGATGACGACCCGGCTGGCGATGGAGGTGATCTGGGGATGGCAGCGGGCTCAGTTCCGCCGGGTATGCCCCTGCGAATCACCCCCCCCCGGCACGCTCGTTGACTTCCGTCCAGGCTCGAGGCAACAGCCGCTCGCCTCACAGCCAGCCTGCCTATCCTCTTGAGCCCCCCGAGCTGGATGAGCTCGCCGCTGCATCAGAGAGCGGTCCGGCGTCTGACGTGGATGACTCGACTGGGCTGCCGCCTTCGGGCCATCACGCCCAGTCTGAGGCTGATGCCCAGATGTCCGACATGCTTGCCTGGGCCGCCATCAGCGTGGGGCTGGACTGGAGCGTTTGCGATCCACCTGTGCCCTGATAACGCCGCTACCTGGCGGGGTCGCCCTGTGCTCCCCTCCAAGGCCTTTAGGATGACGTCTTCACTGACCACCAGACAGGCCGCTTCCGCTCTGCATGCCATGGCCCTCCTACATGTCCACCAGGCCAAGGCACTTAAATATCTGCACTTGGGTAGTCCTGATCCCGACGTGCTGCAGGAACTGCGACCTCACCTTCAGGGCCACGAAGGTCACAGCGCAGTCACTCGGGCAGGCAATGGCCACTCTCCTGGTTCAAGAATGTCATCTATGGCTGAACTTGGTTGAGATGCGCGAAGTGGACAAGATCATTTCCTCGACGCACCTGTCTCCCAGTTTGGCCTCTACAGCGACACTGTCGAGGACTTCGCACAGCAGTTCTCCGCGGTGAAGAAGAAGATGGAGGCCATATCACACATCCTGCCCCACCACAAACCTGCCGCCACGGGCAATGCTCCATCAGCTCCGCCTCAACCCTGGCCCAGCTCTCAGCCCCTGCGTCGAGCGACCCGCAGGAAATGCGTGCCCCCTGTCTCGCGGACCCTTTCGAGGACCTGGAAGGCTCCCAAGCGGTCCTGAGACGCCCGACCCAGAGACCAAGATATTCGCTCCGGAGCTGGTAAGAAGACCCCTCCGTCCCCCGGTGGAGGGCCAGGAGGAGAATCCTTTGTTTAATTCATTTCATTTGTGCCCACATTCTCAATAAAAGAGCTATTTCCTTTGTCTCTGGGACACCTGGCCCGCAAACTCAAGTCGCTGTGTGCCACTCACATACTGGGCAACCTCAACGTGGTGGCGGACGCATCACGACAACACTTGCCCAGCAGAGAGTGGATGCTTCACCCCCAGTCAGTCCAGCTGATTTGGTAACAGTTCGGCAAGGCTCAGTTAGACCTGTTCGTCTCCTGAGAGACCTACCACTGCCCGCTCTGGTACGCCCGAGCGGAAGCTCCCCTCGGGCAGACACGCTGGCACACAGCTGGTCCACAGGGCAGCACAAGTACGCATTTCCCCCAGTGAGCCTTCTTGCACAGGTGCTGTGCAAGGTCAGGGAGGATGGGGAACAAGTCACTCTAGTGGCTCCCTATTGGCCCACTCTGACTTGGTTCTCGGATCTCGTACTCCTCACAACAGCCCCTCCCTGGCGAATTCCCCTGAGGAAGGACCTTCTTTCTCAGGGACGGGGCACACTCTGGCATCCGCACCCAGAACTCTGGAACCTCCATGTCTGGCCCCTGGACGGGATGCGGAAGATATAGCTGATCTACCACCTGCCGTCGTAGACACGATCAACCAAGCCAGAGCCCCCTCCACCAGGCAACTTTACGCCCTGAAGTGGCGCTTGTTCGTGAATTGATGTTCTTCCCAGGCTGAAGACCCACAGTGGTGTGCAGTTAGGTCAGTGCTCTCATTTCTGCAGGAGAGGTTGGAGGGGAGGCTGTCCCCTCGACCTTGAAGGTGTATGTAGCTGTTATCGCGGCCCACCACGTCACAGTAGACGGCAAGATTTTGGGTAAGCGTGATTTAATTATTAGGTTCCTATGAGGCACCCAGAGGTTAAATTCCTCCCGGCCAAGCCTGTTCCCCTCCTGGGATCTCTCAGTGGTTCTCTCGGGCTTTCAGAGACCCACCTTCGAGCTACTAGAATCAGTCAGACTCAGGGCCCTCTCACTGAAGACAGCACTCCTGATCGTGCTCGCCTCCATCAAGAGGGTCAAGGACCTGCAAGCGTTCTCTGTCAGTGACACTTGCCTGGAGTTCGGTCCGGCAGACACTCATGTGATCCTATGACTGCAACCGGGCTACGTGCCCAAGGTTCCTACCACTCCCTTCAGGGACCAGGTAGTGAACCTGTAAGCACTGTCCCGGGAGGAGGCAGGCCCAGCCCCTTCATTGCTGTGTCCGGTACGTGCTTTGCATTTCTACTTGGACCGCACGCAGGGCTTTAGACGTTCTGAGAAGCTCTTTGTCTGCTTTGGCGGACAGCAGAAAGGGAACACTGTCTCCAAACAAAGGCTTTCCCACTGGGTGGTGGATGCCATTTCATTGGCCTATCACACCCAGGCCGTGCCTTGCGGGTCCGAGCACACTCAACAAGAAGTGTTGCATCCTCATGGGCACTGGCCAGGAGCACCTCCCTAGCAGAGCAGTGGGTTGGGCAACACCCAATACCTTTGCAAGATTTTACAATCTCTGTGTTGAGTCGGTTTCATCCCATGTTTTCTCAGGTCCGAGCCGGTAGAACTCGGTAACACGCTGACAAACTGACTGGGTGGATCGCTTGCACCTAGCACTCTTTCCCTCTGCTGAGGTAAAATCGTGCACTCTTATCCTAAGAGATCCGAGTAACTCGGCTCCCTGGATGACTCTTCCCTAGCACTCTGGTCCGCGAATTCAGTGGAGGAATTCGCCGACCAAATCCAATGCGGGTATCAATCTACCCTGTACTGGAATAGGTGCTCCACAGGTCAGGCTCCTACGTGGACTTCCCCCCCTGAGTGTATTTTGCTCCCCTTGCGAGCAGACCCGCATCTCCCTTGGGCAGTTCCCACTGGCCCCTGGTCACCGTGCCACTTTCCACATGTGACCTAAAAGCCCATGTGATGTATTTCACCACTCTTTACCTCCCCCAGTCTCCGTGGGGTCTTTTCCCCCTGAAAGAATAGGAATTGGAAAATATGCATATGATAGCGTTATGATGCTGCGGCCTGCTCCCATGCTTGGCACATTGCCTTGTTCCCCCTGTCCTTCAATGGTACATAATGTCGAAGTGGGTGACAGAGGGGGAATGTAACCTCCGTTCCCTAATGGAGGGAATGAGATGTTGTGTCCTCCCGGCCACTGTTGCGGCCGAACCATTGTCGGCTCCTCAGAAAAATCCTGAATGAAACAGATGAATTTCATTCCCTTTATACCCAGATGTCCGGGGTCGGGACATGCAAATTCTGTCTGCCAATTTCTCATTGGCCTTTTCTCATAGATCAGAGATGGTGTCGCTTCTTCGACACGTCTCATTCCCTCCATCAGGAGGTTACATCCATAACCTTGACATTTTCATGGGATAAATGCAGTTCTGGGCTGTGTATGTGTAAAGATGGCAATATATCCCAAATCAAAACAAATAATGAAACATGTGAAAAAACAGAATGAAACATGAAAAGAAAGGGATGAAAAAACATCAGATGGGGAAGAAAGTTGGACACATTCCATTGTGCACACACACTCCAGACCACATCTCATCTTCTCTCATCTCTCACACCTCCACTAAGTGTTTCACAATCATGCCTTCACTCCAGCGGCTCTGACTGCATTAATGAAGGGGGGTGGTGGTGGGGGTAACCTTGAACACACACAGGCCTGTTCACCTGTCCCTGCCATTGCGTCACCCCTCTAATGGCTGTCAAATTACCATCACCCAAACTAGACAATCCATTTGTCTCGAGCATCTACACTTTATTCTGCAGCCAGTCACTTTCCTCTCGGCTCCATCATAGGACGTAGATTAAAGTTTTTGTGCTAGAGGAGAGAGACCATTTTTGAGGAAACTGATTATTGTGACATTAATGCACAAGAGCTGACAAGTAAATTAATCTCATAATATGCTCAAGTGATTGCTACATAGGATGCTACTGGTTAGCTTTTAAAACGTGAAAAAATTTCTAACCTTTAAGATTTGAGTTACATTTGGAACAATATTTTGTAGCATTTTATGACTACTTTTCCTGATCATGATCCAACTGGCAGGTCTGTGGTGTTATTGTGTCAAGTGGTAACACCAAATACATTAGCATACAAAAGTGACAATTTCTTTCAAAAATCATATAGCCATTTCAGCTCTTTTATTATAGAGGGAAAAAAATTACAACTTTTGTATTGAAAAAGAATATTTGTAAAAAATATTCTGAATTCTGAAAAACATTTTGTATAAAAAATATTTTGTATTGAAAATAAGTAACATCACAGACATCTCCAGAATTGTAGAAAGATTTAAGCCAATATTTTTTTAAGTTTCATCTAATTTGTACTGCATAACAACTTTGAACAGGAAATCAAAAGCTCTTTCTGATTCTTTTTAAAAACACATTATTTAATGGTTTGCTGGTTGAGTCAGCCGGTCAATTTCAAATAAAGATACCCTTGTAGTGATATTGACCAGATAAATAAATAAAAGGACATGTAATATTGAATTGAGTTAATGTTGAGTGATATGAGAGACATCAAACTAGCACAGCTATTTTGGGCAATGGTCAGTTATACAGATAATGTATCACTGTTTTCCTAATGCCTACTTTTAAAAAAGAAATGTAAAAAAAAATCTCCATCACGGTTTTGGAATTTATGTTACATTTAAATCTTTTTTCTTTCTTTTTTCTTAATTGTGGAAAAGCTTGGACATCGTTTTCAATACTAACCCTATGTATATTGACATTATAAATTTTTGTCCAAATGTTCCAATTATTTTAAGCAGAATTATTTTGCAGCCTTAACTCTATAGCCCCTGCTTTGTGTGGAGTTGTGGAAACGTATTTGTTGGTTTGTCAGATTTATGTCCTTCTTACTACACTTCAAGCCAGATTTCCAGCTTTGGTTATTGCTAGCATTTCAGGTCCATAGTGGATTTTGTTCTTTCAAAACATAAGTGCAGAAATCCAGGTATTTTGAAAGGGTTCACATATTTTTTCATTCAATTGTAAATGTAAACAGTGGCAAAAAGTACCCAGGAAATCACAGACAAATACAATACCTTCACACAGGCTGTTTAACTATCTTTGTTTGTGCGTTTCCGTAATGGATTCATTGTGATGGGGCAACTTTCACAGCACAGTAATGTCAAAAACACTTGCACATGATATCAACAATGAAACATAAGCCTATAACGTTTTAAGTGAATGTACTTTATTTGTGTATTTCATATGATTATGGACTGAATTCACTTACTCAAATTGTTCTAAAGCCATGCCCTCACTATTTGTCTGTCTAGCTGAATCGCTATACTGCTCACATTACACAACAAGGTTTCTTGTTATCTGGTTGTCATAGCAGTGCACATAATACACAACAGAACGGTAAATGAGGTGCACAGATTACAAGATCCTTGGCCAAGTGTCATCCCTTGCCAACAGCGAAAAAAAATTTTAGCACATAAATTCACACAAGAGAGTGGTCATGAGATTTTTCTAGAAATATAGGGTCATGATCAGCTCACTGTCCATGTTGTCTGTGCACATTGTCTGATTTTGTCTGAAAAACTAAAGAAGAGATGAAACAATGATTGCTAAGATGTGGGCAGGCTGTCTGTGTTTTGCAAAAATAGTTGGAGGTAAATAAAACATATAGCACAATGTAAAGTAGAGTGCTCAGGCCATGTATGTATTGGTTTAAAATACTTTCTTGTCAGTTCATTACACTACAAGATTATGGGGCGATAATATGCTTGAAACATGCTTGAAAATATCACTTTGCCTCTGACAGCTCAAGACTGGTTCACTGGTCGCTGAACTACTCATACTTTAAGGAATTGTTCACCCAAAAATGTAATTCATTTAACCTGATGCCATCCCAGATGTGTATGACTGTCTTTCTTCAGAAGAACACAAAGATTTTTAGGAAATAGAGCTCTGTCAGGTCCTTATAATGCAAATAAATGGGTGCCAGCACTCAAAAGTCACATTTTGGCAGCATAAAATTCATCCACACAACTCAAGTTGATCAATGAATGTCTTCTGAAGCAAATCGTCCTGGTTACTTCCATAACCTTCGTTCCCTGATGGAGAAAACGAGACGTTGTGTCAATGTAGTGACACTAGGGGGTCACACTTGGGAGCCAGAGACACCTCTGATCTTTGATAAAAGGCCAATGGGAATTGGCGAGTGGTATTTGCATGCCACTCCCCCAGACATATGGGTAAAAAGGAGCTGGCGTGCATACCGCTCATTCAGGTTTTGAGCTTAGGAGCCAAGAATAAGGTCCCGGCCATTTCAGCGGGTAGTTCAGTATTGTGGCAGGAGGGACACTACGTCTCGTTCCCTCCATCAGAGAATGGAGGTTACGAAAGTAATCAGGACATTCCCTATATTTCACTCACTCAACGTTGTGTCAATGTAGTGACACTAGGGGTCCCCTACAAAAATGCCACAACTAGCTGAACTGTGTTATGTGGATCAGTGGTGTGAGATGGACAGACTTCTGTGTGCCACATATCCAGTGCACCGGGCCGGCATGTAACCTCCCCTGACGCTAGTATGATTGTCGAACAGCCCTTCGACTGCCCAAAGGATAGGGACAGGCTAGCCCAGTTGTGCCTCTTCCCTCTTTTTTCTTTTTCTCCCCAGAAAAAGAGAATTCATTAACGGACTGGGACACCAGTGTCTAAGTCGGGGGGGTGTCACTCCCAAGGGGAAGACACTGCAGAGACCACACCCTGCCCAGAGAGAGGTGTGTGGGGGGGGGGAGGGGATTTAGAGTGGAGATACATCACATAGTCTAGTTGGAAGTATGTCATGTGGAGAAGTCCCATGGTAGGTCCTATCAAATGGGGGAGGAGACTCTACAAACATTGTGACTGGGGCAGAGGGGCCTCTGCCCAAGGAAGACGCAGTTTACCAACAGGGAAATGTTTCAGCGGAGATATGCATCACATGGGGTTACCTACGGGGAATCAGTACATGCGGAGCACCTATCCCAGTAAAGGGTTTAGATAGCACATGTACTGAGCCAACAGTGAGTTTCTCCGCAAACTCACCTGCCACAGGTCTAGGAGGAAGTCAACCAGGGAACACATTTATGAATGCTACTGGGAATCAACAACGCATGTCTTCTGCTCAAGGGAGGTGAAAGGTGCTATGCGCAAGCGATATACCCGGCCGCCTGACCCGGACTTTCCTGTTTGTAAGACATGGGACGAAACCAGCTCAACCCGGAGATTATAGAACCACGCAAAGGTGTTGGGTGTAGCCCAGCCTGCTGCTCTGCAAATATCTGTTAGAAATGCACCACTGGTCAGAGCCCAGGAGGTCACCACACTCCTGGTAGAATGGGTTCGTATCCCTGCCTGGGGTGGAACATGCTGAGCATGGTAAGCAATAGCTATGGCATCAATGATCCAGTGGGCGATCCTCTGCTTGGAGACTGCGCTTCCTTTCCGCTGTCCACCAAAGCAGACAAAGAGCTGCTCAGAGGCTCTGAAGATCTGCTTGCAGTCCAAATAGATGTTAAAGCATGCACCAGACACAGCAACGTAAGGGCTGGGTCTGCCTCCTCCTGGGGCAGTGCTTGAAGGTTCACTACTTGATCCCTGAATGGGGTCATGGGAACCTTGGGCACATAGCCCGATCGGGGTCTCAGTATCACATGAAAGTAGCCCGGCAAGTTTCACTGACAGAGAACACTTCCAGGTCCCCTTACCCTCTTGATGGTGGTGAGCGCCGTCAGGAGGGCAGTCTTCAGAGAGAGTGCTTTAAGCTCCACTGACTCTAAGGGCTCAAAGGGAGCCCTTCGTAGGCCTTGCAGGACTAAAGAGATGTCCCACGAGGGAACAAAGCATAGTCTGGCAGTTGCAGTGTTGTCTGTTCGAACTAGCACATGCTTGCCCTGGATCAACGGCCGGAACGTCTGCAGGGCGAGCATTATTGCCAACAACTTGAGACAGTTGATGTTCCAACGTTGCCGTGGGCTCGTCCAGGAGCCGGCGGCTGCATGCCCATTGCGTACAGTGCCTCAGCCCGTCTTGGAGGCGTTCTAGGGGAACACCTGCCCATAGAAATGTGAGGTCATTCAAAGGGCTGAAAAGGCGATGACAGATCGGCATGATGGCCACTCCCTGTGTCTCTCAGGACTGGAGTCCGAAGCCAGTGCTGAAGCAGTCTCATATGCATCAACCCGAGTGGTGTGGCTACCACTGAGGATGCCATATGCCCCAGGAGCCTCTGAAATAATTTCAGTGTAACCGCTGCCTTCTGCTTGAATGCCTTCAAAAAGGTCAGCACCGACTTGGCACACTCGTTGGAGGTGCGCACCATCATCGAGACTGAGTCCAACTCCAAACCTAGAAAAGTGATGCTCTGAACCGGGAGGAGCTAGCTCTTTTTCCAGTTGACCCGAAGGCCTAGCTGGCTGAGCTGCGAGAGCACCAGGTCCCTGTTTTCACACAACACGTCTCGAGCTTGAGCTATGATTAGCCAGTCATCAGGGTAGTTGGGAATACGAATACCCACTTCCCTTAGCGGGGCAAGGGCAGCCTCTGCAACCTTTGTGAAGACACGAGGGGACAAGTACAGGCCGAAAGGGAGGTCTTTGTACTTGTATGCCTGACACTTGAACGAAAACTGCAGGAAGGGTCTGTGTCAAGGTAGAATCAAGACATGGAAGTACGCATCCTTCAGGTCTACCGCCGCGAATCAATCTTAATGCCTGACAAATAGAATGCTTGAATGCGCATTTTCATTAGCATCTTGAACGGGAGACTGTGTATAGCCTGGTTCAGTACTCGCAGGTCAAAGATTGGCCGCAACCCACTGCCTTTTTTGGGTGCAATGAAGTAGTGGCTGAAAAACCCATTCTTCATGTTGGCCAGAGGGACAGGCTCTATCGCACACTTCCGCAGAAGGGTAGTGATTTCCACTTGCAAGGTGGTGGTATTCTCTCCCTTGACCGAGGTGAAGTAGACACAGCTGAACCAGGGCGGGCGCCTGGTGAACTGAATCACGTAGCCGAATTGGACGGTCTGGGTCAGCCATTGCGAATGGTTGGAAAGCATGAGGCACGCATCCAAGCTCCGGGCGAGGGGGACCAAGGGGACAATCTTGTTGGATGTTCCGGCGGATGGGGCCTCGTGGCGGGGCAGAGCCAGGGAGGCCACATTGATGGGGCTTCAGCCCTGTGGCCATGCTGAGTCGGGAGACATCGAAGCATTAACCAGACTCCTGATACTCACCAGCGGATTGATCGAGGAGGGGGAGGAAGTGTTTCATCCCCACGGTCCATCGAAATCATCCGGGGTTGTGCGTGTTTGTGCCACAGTTGTGCGAGGTGGTGGCGCTCTGTGGGCCGGGCAGTGAAGTGTACCTCCCACGACCTTGTCAGCTCCTCATGCACCTCCAGGAAAAAAGGTACTGGGGCAGGGCAGGGCGTGGCTGTGAGCAGCGCCGCAAGCCCAGATACCAATTGTCGAGCCGCAAGAGTTCAGGGGAGAGTGGAGGGTTCCACTCTAGCCTGACACTCGCGGCTGCCCGGGAAAGCATGTCCATCATTTCCGAGTCCGCCTGTGACTGGGCGACCACGCCCTGAAGGGGTAAGACCAGCGGAGGTTTGCGCCTCTGACTGGATGAGCCCGCTCTCCAATGCTGCACTCGAAAGCTCATCACCTTCGCGGGCACCGAACAAGAGGTCAAACTCGCCCTGAGATGAACCGGCGCACTCATCCAGGAGCCTAACCTGAGCAAACAAGGGTGCTGGGGAATTTGAGGTCCGTTGGGATTTACCTGGCAGAGGTGGTCCCATTGTGGTCCCCAAATCGCCCCCAGTGCTAGCCGCACTGGCCTCATACCCATGGATTGAAGGACAGAGGCAGGGAGCTGGTAGGGTAGCGTGCTTTCTTACGAAAGCGAGCCACGACCGCAACGTTGCCATGGTCATGTCCTCACAATGAGGACATGAGGCATCCACGAAAGCTGTCTCGGCATGGGCAGCACCCAGACACGAAAGACAGCAATAGTGGCCATCTGAAGGCGAGAGATAACGACTGCAACCAAGAATAATACACAAGCAGAAGGGCATCTTTAAAAAGACATGTCTTTAAAAAGATGTTCCAATGTGTGCCATTCTTTTAGAATATACTCTTTCAGGTGAAAAATACTCTTTTAGAATATACTCTAATAGATCTGTCGAGCAGTATGTACGCCAGCTCCTTTATACCCGTATGTCTGAGGGAGTGGCATGCAAATACCACTCGCCAATTCCCATTGGCCTTTGATCAAAGATCAGAGGTGTCTCTGGCTCCGAAGAGTGACCCCTAGTGTCACTACATCAACACAATGTCGAGTGAGTGACAGATGGGGAACGATAGGTCTTTGAAAGAAACAAGTAGATAATATTCCGACATTCAGCATTTCCGAATTCTCAGGTGAACTTGCCGTTGCACTTACATCATGCGACAGCTACTTGATGCGTAGTGTCTAATTTGAGTTGGATCCTGTTCCGGAAAATTTTCGATATTTGGGATGTTTGCATTCCGGTATTTGTTTTAAACGATCCGGCATTAACCAGTGCATTGTCAAATGGCGACAGTCTGTGTGTGTGCGTGTGTGTGTGTGTGTGTGTGTGTGTGTGTGTGTGTGTGTTAGAGAGTGAGAGCAGGTGTTTCAGCTTTCCTAATTAGTGCAAAATCTCTGTCCTTGGTAGTTGCATAACATTGCATGTGCAGTGAAAACGGGAGAGCAAAAAGCGAGTGAGCATCTAACTAGTAAAACATTCTAATAAAAGTAGGAAAATATTAGAGGTAAAGTAAAAAAAAAACAATCCAGTATATATAAAATTTTTTAAACAGCAACAAATAAAGCGGATGGTAATGGTGTTCCTGATCAAAAGAGTTTGAGAGAAAGTAAAAAAGTTAAAAAAAACCTAGACACAACACTGCTAATAGCAATGTTAATCAGGAGGACAGCGAGAGACACGAGGAGGTGGATCAGTCAGAAACCGATGAGAGAGGATGTCACTCATTCTTATGATATTTGATCTCAAGAACAGTTTAAAAACAAGCAGTCTGTATATCCATGGTTGTTCATGGAAAATCAAAAACTTGAGTTGTGAGTTGTGCAGTTACATCTACAGGCCGGATAAAGCAAAACAGCAGCAGGCGCTTTGTAGCACAGTTGCAGTAAATCACATATGGCCACAGAAAGCATTCTACAAAAAGCCTGAATAAAATGACATAAAGTGTTGTTAATGCCCAAACAGAACTATAGCTAGAGTATTTCGAACAAAATGTATTTACATTTTTTTTGCACATTCCCTTGCACATTTCTTTGCACATATCTTCTACCTCTTGATGCCGCTTGCACTGTTATGGTCACTGGCAATATAAATATATTTACGTATTTACATATTTATACTTCATTCTGCACAATGCACCTTCAGTTCCCTTAACAAAAAGCTTCACTATGATGCTGCGCTTGCTAAAAGCGCTATGGGAATGATCTTGCATTGTGAACAGCTGTGAATATGTGTGTAACACGTCAATGAACATTGATCGGAAATTTATAGCCTCGGTTGGTGAGATCATTAGATGCACCTGTGGCCGGGCTATAAATAGAGGCCTCTCCAGCGTGTTCGTCAGATCTCTTTTCTTCAGAGCATACTGTGCTGTGTGTATCACAAGCCAGTCAAACTTTCTTTCCTCTGTTAGGAGATAGATTACGTTAGGCAGTGCGCAGTGAACCTTTTCTCCTTTCTTCCATTCGGCCTAGCCCTATCACCCCGCACATTCACGAAATGCATGGACGCAGCACTGGCTCTCTTGTGACTCCAGGGTATCCGCATTCTGAATTATTTAGACGACTGGCTGATACTAGCACAGTCTCAAGAACTAGCAGTTCAGCACAGCGATATCGTCTTAGCTCATCTGGGTTCTCTGGGTCTGAGACTCAACGTCGAAAAGAGCGTTCTCTCTCCGACCCAGGAAATTACCTATCTAGGGGTTATATGGAAGCACAGTTGTCTCCCGCTCATATCATCTCCATACAAAACTCCCTGAGCAATCTCAGGCTTGGTCAAGGTTGCACTGTTTTCCAGTATCAACAAATACTAGGTCTCATGGCGTCTGCGTCCACAGTGATTCCTTTGGGCCTTCTCCATATGAGACTTTCAGCTGTTTCAGCTGTGGCTAAAATCCAAGGGGTTTCATCCATGGGCCAATCCCCAAAGGCAAATAAGGGTTACGCACCGAGCACTTCGTTCCCTTTCTATGTGGTTTAGACCCCGGTTTCTTAACTTGGGTCCCACTCTGGGTGCGTCATGCCATCGCAAGATGCTAACGACAGACGTCTCTCTGACGGGTTGGGGTGCAGTCTTAAGTGGTCGTTCAGCCCAAGGAGAATGGGAGGGTCATCAGCTCGATTGGCACATCAACTGCCTCGAGCTGATGGTGATATTTCAATATGGTGGTATTTCTGGCCCTGAAATACTTCCTCCGACATCTGGGAGGCTGCCATGTCAGGTGGACAACACAGCAGCAGTCTCCTACATAAATCATCAAGGAGGTCTACGCTCTCGCCACCTGAATTTGCTGGCACTTTGGATCCTCCTTTGGGCCCAGGGCAAGCTCCTGTCACTCAGGGTGATTTATATCCCTGGATGCCTAAATGTGGGAGCAGATTTTCTGTCTAGACAAAACATAAGGACTGGCGAGTGGAAACTCCACCGACGTAGTACAACATATTTGGGAGAGATTTTACAGAGCAGAAGTGGACCTCTTCACCTCTCAAGAGACTGCACAATGTCCCCTCTACTTCTCTCTGAGTCACCCAGCCCCCCTGGGTCTGGACGCGATGGCGCATACATGGCCCAGACTGTGTCTGTATGCGTGTCCACCAGTTTCTATGCTCCCGGGAGTCTTGGCCAGAGTTCACCAGCCAGGGTCTTGCCTCTTACTGATAGCGCCTTACTGGCCGAACAGGATTTGGTTCTCAGAGCTGATATCTCTCCTCGACGTCTCGCCTTGGGCGATTCCGGACAGGAGGGACCTTCTGTCTCAGGCACGGGGAAGATCCCCGGCCTGAATTGTGGAAACTTCATGTTTGGCCCCAGAAGGGTACTAACTGAGGCACACAGGGCTGTCGCCTGAGGTTATCGAGACCATTCTTAGTGCTAGGGTTCCCTCTACCAGAAGAATCTACACCAATAAATGGGGTGTCTTCGAAAAGTGGTGCAGTTCACATGGTGCAGATCCAGTTAACTGCCAAATTATTTCAGTTCTGGACTTTCTGCAGGAAAAACTGTTAGCAGGCATATGCCCCGCTACTCTCAGGATTTATGTGGCCGCCATTTCGGCTTGCCACGCCTTGATGGACGGGGTGCCTTTGGGGAAACATCCTCTACTCGCTCGCTTCATTCGTGGAGCCATGCGACTGAGGCCCCCTGTTAGGTACCAGAACTCCTTCTTGGGACTTAGCAATAGTCCTGGAGGGTCTGGTTGAGACCCCCTTTGAACCTCTAGAGTCAGCGTCTGACAGACTTCTGACTCTCAAGATGGTTTTTCTTATGGCGATTTCCTCTCTTAAGAGGATTGGGGATGTACAGGCTCTGTCTGTTTGCCGGCCTGTTTAGAATTTGCCCCAGGTATGGCCAAAGCTATTCTGCATCCGCATCCTGACTACCTCCCTAAGGTGCCTTTTTCAACACTAAATCATGTCACTCTGGAAGCCTTCTGCTCCCCGCCGTTTTTAACGGCGGAGCAAGAAAGACTTTACGGACTCTGCCCAGTCCGTGCCCTTCAGACTTATGTCCACCGCACTAGCCAGTGGCGTAAGTCAGTGCAATTATTTGTCTGCTATGGGGGCCGCAACAGGGGGGCAGCCGCTACCAAACAGACTATGTTGCATTGGGTCAGGGATTCTATTGCCCTGTCCTATGAGGCACACGGTCAAGCTTCGCCAGTAGGTGTCAGGGCTCACTCCACCAGAGGGGTCGCCTCCTCTAAAGCCTTGGCTAGAGAGGTCCCTCTGCAGCAAGTTTGTGATGCAGCAGGCTGGTCCCCTCTGCACACATTCATCAGATTGTATAGTTTAGATGTTCATGCTACTCCGGGTCTTACGTCCCTGAGTCTACATCTCAATCTCATGTCTCTACAAGTTTGTGATGCGGCAGGCTGGTACTCTCGCCACACATTCATCTGGTTTTATGGTCATGTTACAAGATGTTCATGCTTCCCCAGGCTCTTATGCCCTTGGGTCGACATCTAAGCTCATGCCTAAGCAAGTTTGTGATGCGGCAGGCTGGTCCTCTCCGCACACATTCTCAGATCTTATGGCTTAAATCTTTCATGTCTGAACAAGTTTGTGATGCGGCAGGCTGGTCCTATCCGCACACATTCTTCAGGCTCTATGGTCCGGGCTCTTACGCCCCCGAGTCAACATCTGAAGCTCATGTATAAGCAAGTCTGTGATGCGGCAGGCTGGTCCTCTCCACATACATTCATCAATTTTGTGGTTTAGATATTCTTGCTACTCTGGGTTTTACGCCCTTGAGTCGACATCTCAAGCTCATGTCTGAAACCTCTCGCGTTCTTGTGAGCACACTTCACAACCGTAGGGGTCCGGACAGCCCCAGTGTGGCGGCGTGGGTATTTCGTTCCCACAGCGCTTTTAGCAAGCGCAGAATCATAGTGAAGCTTTTTGTAAAGGGAACATCTCGGGTTACATGTGTAACCCTTGTTCCCTGAAAAAAACAGAACGAGATGCTGCGCTTCTTTGCCGCACTGGGATGTCCCAGGACTGCTCCTCAGAAAAAAGTGTCTGACAAACAAGCTGGTGACACCTCTATTTATAGCCCGGCCACAGGTGCATCCAATGATCTCACCAACCGAGGCTATAAATTTCTGGTCAATATTCATTGACGTGTACACACATATTCACAGCTGGTCACAATGCAAGATAGTTCCCATAGCGCTTTTAGCAAGCGCAGCATCTCGTTCCGCTTTTTTCAGGGAACAAGGGTTACACATGTAACCCGAGACGTTTTATACTTCTTCATTTGCACCTTGTACTGTATTCATAGACATTTGCATTGAGCTGGTCTCTGCTTCTCTACCTCATAACTGTGCACTCAAAAAAAAAAAAAAATGCATTTATATATATATATATATATATATATATATATATATATATATATATATATATATATATATATATATATATATTGCTATATGCACTTCTGGTTAGATGCTAACTGCATTTCATTGGCTCTGTACTTGTATTTTGCACAATGACAATAAAAGTTGAATCTAATCAAAAAAATAGACCTGCCCATTGATTTGAGCTTGAATTAGATTGACAAGAGTTAAATGGAATCAATATGGGATGCATCATATATTCTAATGTAGCATGTGCCAATATACAGGAACATATCTCATCTAAAATTTGAAGAAAACTGTTTGAAAAAATAGTGCAATATGCCCACAAAGTAAGCATAATTATTGATGAGGCAACAAGTTTAAGCAAGAAAAGTGCCCTGATCATTTACATGAGACTACAGTTACATGCCATGGAAATGCCCGCCGATATTTTTGTGGAACTGATAGAACTGGATGATTTAAGTGCTGAGGTGATTGTTCACTGCCTACTATCCTGTCTAGAAAGACACAAGTTTACGAAAGATTTCCTTTCCAAACAGTTGATTGGTAATAACAAGTGATGGGGCATCTGTGATGTTTGGCCGTAAAAGTGGGGTGATGGAAAGAACATACATACATACGTTGAGCGTACTTGCCAGTTCTGATCAGCTCTTTCTGGTGTGTCTTTTCAAGACATATGTTTTGCAGCAGGATGGTCCTCGCAAAACACGTTCGCAAAGTTTTGCAACCTAGACGTTACGTCTCTTTCTTCACAAGTCCTCTCTCTTTAGTGCGCTTGCTATTCATGGGCCATATATATATATATATATAGATAGATAGATAGATAGATAGATATTTACTTATGCCCCTTTTTAAGTATGGGCTCTGCATCATTTACACAACCGCCTGCATTCAGGCTGTTATAATTCCATAAGTCACAAGCAATTCATTCTAAATAAACTCCCTTCCCGGCCGGGTTCATGAGGAGTAATTCATACTATATGGCTATAGCTCATATATCCATTATGAGTGCTCTCCTCCTGGCCATCATGAGGAACACTCACTGCGGGATACTCATGTCGGTCGTCGTCCCATAAGACTGCGCCGCCATGTTTCCTCTTTAGGAAGTTATGTCATGTAGTGTGGCGTAATGGGATTCTGTTCCCCATATGCGTTAGTAACGCAATGTCAAGTGGACAGAAGTCGTAAGGGAACGTCTCGGTTACGTATGTAACATCGGTTCTCTGAGATGAAGGGAACGAGACATTGCGAACATTAGCCTCACCACAAGACTCAGAGTTCTTGAGGCACGAGCAATGTGCTCCTTGTTCTCAGTCAGAAATTCTGAGGAAATGGTGTGTGTGCACCTGTTTTATAGTGGTCAGTTTGCGCCGAAACGAGCGGTCAGTTTTGCGCCAAAAAGAGCTGGCTCAAACACCATAGCCAATATTAGAATATTGGCGTTATTGTAGAGAGGTTTCAAATAAGTCGTGTATGAAGGCACTCATGTCTCTCGCTGCATCAGACGACTGGATGATGCTACCGCCCCTCCCCCCAGCGAGGGCGAGGACCGTGTGCGCACCACTGTCAGGGAGATGCTTCGCATCCTTGCAAAGGCGGTCGAAGAACTCAATCTTGAGTGGTCTCCCCCAGAGGTACCTGGACAGTCTCGCCTTGATGAGTGGTTCTTGCAGTCCGGACACCGTCAAGAGGCCGCGCCCAGCAGAACTGCCCCGTTCTTCCCTGAGGTGCACAGCGAACTAAGTCTTGGCACGCGCCCCTCTCAGCGTGCACGCGCAGTGACAACGTTCTCTCAAAGGTGGATCACGGGAAAAAGAACGGCTATGCTCAACTACCCCCAATGGAGGAGGCGGTAGCAGCACATCTCTGCCCAACGAGTAGCAGGCCATGGAAATTATGCCCCATTCATCCTTCTAAGCCGTGTAGGCAGACATCCACACTGGCGGGGAAAGCTACTCAGTGGCAGGACAAGCTGGATCAGCACTCCATGCAATGGCAGTGCTTCAGGTATTCCAAGCAAAGCTCCTCAGACGGATGGACGAGCAAGGCTTTGATCCGGAGACTTTTAAAGAGCTTCGGGCCGCTACAGACTTGGCGCTGCGCACCACGAAAGTCACGGCGCAGGCCATCGGGAAGTCCATGGATAACCTGGTCGTTCTGGAAAGGCATGTATGGCTGACAATCACGGAGATGAGTGACAGAGAGAAGAGCGAGCGCGTTCAGGCCATTCTACAGTGTCTGTCTCAGTTCAAACTGGGGAGATCACTTCCTCTGAAGCTGTTTCAGAAAGCATTGGGATTTATGGCGGCGGCATCGGCCGTCATCCCATTAGGTCTCTTACACATGAGACCACTTCAGTGCTGGCTGAAGCGCCATGTGCCATAACATGCTTGGCGCCAAGGGCGCATGCGTCTCACTATATCCAGCCGCTGTATAGCTGCATTGGTACCATGGACAGCTCCTGCATTTTACCAGCGAGGTGTGGCGCTGGGGCAAATTATCAGGCGGAAAGTGGTGACTACAGATGCTTCCAACACAGGTTGGGGGGCGGTGTGCGATGGGCACCCGACTTTCGGCACCTGGACAGGTTCGAAGAGGGCGTGGCATATCAACCGCCTAGAACTATCGGCTGTAATTCTAGCCTTGAAGGCTTTTCAGTCAGAAATAGCAAACTGTCATGTCCTGGTTCGCTCAGACAACATGACAGTTGTGGCATATATACCGCCAAGGTGGAGTTCATTCACCGCCACTGCTGAGACTGACACAGCACCTCCTCCTATGGAGCGAGCGTCATCTCCTCTCCCTGCAAGCAACATATGTCCCAGGCTGCCTGAATTACGGTGCGGACCTGCTGTCATGCCAAGGAGTGATACCGGGTGATTGGAGACTTCATCCTCAGATGGTGTTGTGGATTTGGGAAATATTCGGCAAAGCACAATTCGACCTATTTGCCTCAGTGGAGAATGCCCACTGTCCCCTTTGGTATTCGAAGTCCCAAGCCCCGTTGGGAATGGATGCAATGGCACACAAATGGTCAGCGAAACGCAAATACGCGTTTCCTCCGCTATGCCTAATCCACTCTGTCATATGCAAAGTCCGGGAGGACAAGGAAACGGTTCTATTAGTTGCGCCGAGATGGCCCAACCAGTCATGGTTTCCGTAAATGATAGAGATGCTGTACAGCCCATCATGGTAAATACCGCTGAGGAGGGATCTCCTCTCTCAAGCGCATTGCACAATCTGGCATCCCCAGCCCCAGCTGTGGAACCTGCATGTGTGGCCACTGAACGGGGCACACTACATGCACCAGAACTGACGCGTTCAGTCATGAACACCATTTTACAAGCCAGAGCACCGTCCACAAGACGCCTCTATGCACTAAAATGGAAGGTTTTCACTGACTGCCGTCTCTTACGTAGTAAGGACCCAGTAAACTGCCCCATACATGAAATTCTAATATTTCTTCAAGAGCGATTAGACGCAGGACTCACCCCGTCAACGCTCAAAGTGTATGTGGCAACTATAGCTGTGTATCACGCACATGAAGCCGGCGCCTCTATAGGCAAGCATGATTTAATCATAAAGTTCCTAAAAGGAGCAAAACGATTAAACCCACCTCGGCCAGCTACAATCTCGACTTGGGACCTAACTTTAGTCCTAAAAGCTCTCGCAGGGCCCTCCTTCGAGCCTTTGGACTCTGTTGATTATGCTTTCCGTTAAGACCACACTACTGCTGGCTCTGGCCTCAGTGAAACGGGTCGGTGACCTACATGCGTTATCAGTCGACAACTCTTGTCTGGAGTTTGGCACCGGCCTGTCAAGAGCCACTGTCAAACCCAGGAAAGGCTATGTACCCAAGGTTCTGACCACACCCTTCAAAGCGCAAGTGGTTCATCTCCAGGCAATCTTCCCTCCCCCATTTAATTCGATGAGGAACAATCATTGCATTTGTTATACCCTGTGCGCGCACTACATACATACGTACCTTCATATATTCAAATGTGCAAAAGTCTAGACATTCAGCTCAGCAGCTGGTGATTCCTCTCGCGACAGTGTAACTCGCAGTACTTACCATGGTCTTGCGTATATATTCTTATGTCTTTATTGACAATTTGGGACTGATGTTAGATGCACTTCAGAAAATTTCAGAGTCAATTGAACTACAAAAAAGAGAATGCACAATAATCGATGCACACAAATACATTCTACGACAAATGCGAGTGTTTTACGCTTTGTCAGATGCCGTAAAAGCCATGCAAGAGAAATCTTTCCAAGGTATCACGTTGAATGTGGGAAAATCCATTAAAAGTATGATCAAAGAAAATGATTTTTTTTGCAAGAAATGTAAAGAAATGTTTATTGTGTGAAGGTGGACGAGGATCAGACATAATGGTGTACAGCAAGATGATTCTTAATTTAACAATTTATGCACTGGTTATGCATCAATTGCTGGCAGGAAGTGCTTTTTAAAAGTTAATAATGTTTTAATTATCAATTTATTTTTAACACAAATGTATCGATTTGATTCAGAAGACATTCACTGATCGATTGGTGTTGCATGGATTAATTTTATGCTGCCTAAATGTGACTTTTGTGACCGTCAAAGTGCTGACACACATTTGCTTACATTATTAGGACATGGCAGAGCTCTATATTCTTCTAAAAATTCATTTTGTTCTGCTGAAGAAAGTCATACCTCATCTGAGATGGCATCAGGGTAAGTGAATAATGAGAGAGTTTTTGGGTGAACTATTGATTATTAAGATCATCACCGACTGTGGCGAGCACCAATTTGGCGGTGATCTGCAAAAATCGTGTAGTGAGGGCACAGCTTTAATACAGTTTATGTTTTGAAGGCATGTTTCTGAAAGGAGATTTTTTGTTAGTTTAGCGGTGTTGTGTTATGCTATTAGCTTAGCTCTACTGTGTTTACAATATGGCATCGGCAGGTTACGCATACGCTTTAAATTGCCCTGGAAGATTCTCTTTAGGACTTCCCGTGAACTTTCGTCACCATAGCAACCAACACCAGTGATTTGTGATCTGGATCAAAACTAATGAAAACAGTTTCATCGATGCATATGAACGTCAACGCATTCCACAATGCACAAATACACAGTAATCAGTTAAAGTGCCCAGATTCTCACACCAGTATATGTAGCAAATTTGGTATGATAAATGTCCACTGCATGGGTTAAAGTGTTGTGTACATTACCATTATTTGTAAGGGAAACAGCATGTGTGAACTAGGAATTAAATTAAACGGTCCTATTTCTACATTACTTTAAGGAAATTTATAATGGAATCAGTCACGTTTGACAACCGTTATAATTTATATAAATGGCAAATAACTTGATTAGTTGTCTGAATAAAATACTCCACCATTACAATCATAATAAAACGTTTTGTTTGACATCCACACTGGATTCTACTGTAGGGAATTAGCTTTAATAACAGAATTATGATTATACCTCTTATTGGAGTAATACTATTCTCATGACTTATTGACAGTAATATTACACATATAGTTATAGCTTTGAAGCTAAATCTTTTAGAAACAGGGATGAGATTAAATGTAAAAATATACCACAGTCAAAAAATATCTTTAAAAGGGAAACATAAATAATCAATCATAACTTGTTATAATTAATTATGAACATTTGGATCGGTTAATAGAATTAGAGTTAATAGGCACTGAAGTTGCAATCAATTTATTCCAAGTTGAATGAAGAAATTAGGATGAACTGTGATGTTCATTGACTCTATGATTGAGGTAGTTGCACATGGCTTGAGGTGTTGAGGCCTGCCGGCTTGCAGGCCTCGTGGTCAGCATGACCAACAGCAGAGGGAAGAGAGAGCCAGGGGAAAGAGAGAGAGAGAGAGTAAGAGACAGGGCGTTTAACTTCTGCTGGAGGCCCCTCCTCTCGAGTCTGGCTTGACCAATAAGAAAGGTGCAATTTCCAAGTGGGAAATGTTCCTTTGTTTGGAAGCTGATTCATTTGCATGATTGGGGTTAGTTTTTAATGTGTGCCCCTTTAAGCTCTGATTAATATAGCAAGCATACAATGTATGATATCAGATATATCTTTTGAAGTATCTGATGCAGTGTGTCACACAAGGATTCATTTGGTAGGAAACATGATACTAAATAATTTTACATTGCTGGTAGTCCTGTCATAAGTCATGCATAAAACAGTATGCAGTACAAAAAACACTTTACAAGACAGTAATGATCCTATACACAATGTCCTGGGAATATACATGTGAAATTATAGACAGATTGTCTATAATTTAATGAAGGAAAGTCTGTCGTTCTGGGCTTTGAGTCAATTTCTTATGGGGGAAAGGAGTGAATAAATCATTCTGCATTCTTTGCTCTAGCAGGCAGCTAACCTCCCCCGCTTGGAATGTCACTGGTCCAGTGACAGCAAAGACAATGTAAAGACTTGATAATGATCTGTGTGGGAGCAGACATAACGGAGTCGGCTTGGGCCTACTTGGACCTTTGCTTGTTACATTCTTGAGACAACTGTTGGCTTATTCATTAAATAATGAATAATTGTGTGTCTGATTGGTCCAGATACTACAATTTATTTATAGACAAATTAGTTGTTTTTTAAAAGACTTTTAGAGAGCTCAGATCATTTGAGCTTTCTAAATGTCCAAACCTCACACACTGGTTAAGTCAAGATTCAACCAATACACAATCATCATTATTTTATTCACATTTATATCTACAATTTTATTTTAGATTCTATAAGCTAATTTTTGTAATTTTTTGTCTTGCCTGAGCAAAACTTAACGACACAATGCTTGGGAGATGTGGGACTTTTTTCTGGGGTGCTCTGTGTGGTTTCTATGGTGTTGCTTGGTGGTTACTAGCAGTGGTCTAGTGACTAAAGAGGTGAGCATTCTTTGAATTTGTACACAACAATGCCAACAATGCAATGAATATGATACCCTAACAATGCCAACGGTGTCATGCAGAATCGCTTCAGCCTAGGGGAATGTGTAAATTTAGAAACAGCTACGTTCCCCAAATAAAGCTGGGCAGCAATACCACAGGGTAAATAAACAAAAAACAAAAACATTTTAAACCAAACGCCAAAGAAACTCAAAGCAATTAAAA
This sequence comes from Moxostoma hubbsi, assembly GCA_032164185.1. NCBI lineage: Eukaryota > Metazoa > Chordata > Actinopteri > Cypriniformes > Catostomidae > Moxostoma > Moxostoma hubbsi. The sequence continues at coordinate 5,795,788 of JAVLUX010000030.1, forward strand.
GGAAGAGACACCATCAAAAGCAATAAATACACACAAAAAACAAAACAGAAAGAGGCTTAAGCACATGTAAAACTCTCAATAAACATCCGATCTACAGTATATGGTTACACAAGGATGCAGGAAACCAAACATACCTGAAGAGAACAGCAGCCAGGCAGCACAATACACAACCATCTGTGAGAAAGCGGCACAGTCAGATGGTGCCCATTGATGTGAAACGATTCTCGTTAGCACGAAATGCACACTTTAGCACTTTCTTTTCTGTGACAGCGATATGGATCATGTAAAAATGTATAACTAAATAGTATATAAATAAACAGCAATGGTGATGTCAGTGTTGTTGTTGTGTTCAGTCGACAGCTGTTGTATTGCATTGCCAATGTTGTCTTGTTCGGTACACAATGATATTAAATTAGTCAGATAGCTAACTAATGTTAGCGGCTACCATGCCTGATTGGTTTCCGTGACAGCAAGGCTGCCTGCTAATACTTCCTTACCTGGCCGACTTCATTTCTGTGATTCAGTTAGCTAGTTGTGTGTATTACTCTGCTGAACTGCTTTTGTTTAAGCAATGCATATGTTTTGATTGTCTACTCTAGATGTAGAACATAGGCTATTAGGCTAGTTTATCATGAATATGATTTCCAATAAATATCGATATCGTTTTATCAGCTCCATCATTAGGTATAATTTAGTCAAAAACTCACAAAAAGCTGTATGCATGATGATTGTCAGCTGCTAAAATATTGGACAAATCTCTTTCTCTCTCAAACACACAGAGGAAGTGAGAGGTGGCATATTTACTACAAAAACATTTATAGAAGCTCTAGGTTTAAATTGACACAACCTCTGATCGGCGATCCTAATAAGCTATGGATCTACACTGCTTTGTGTGCTTATTAAAGTGATTAACCATTGAGAATGTGTTCTTATTAAAGTTTCTGCTTCTGAGGGCACAACCAAATGTCAGCACAAATGGCATGGCTGGTGCCATCATTTTTAATTTTCATCTTATCACATTTCGTGGTTTCTGCGGATATACCTAATCAAATTATATGATAAGGGTCAGATCGTTCATGACACAAAGGGAAATGTGACACAGATGTCTAAAAACCATATAAATAAAACACAAATTCTTCCTTTAAGATATTAAAAGTTAAGGTAAAAAGACTAGTATTTAAGAAAAAATTCACAAGTCCTTTGTGTCGGGTCAAGTCTGAAGTAATTTTAGGTCGAGTCTGAAATCTATTAAAATGCGTCTCGAGTGAGACTTGAGTCCGAGTCTCTAACTCGAGTCCTCATCTCCGGCATGTATAAAACTTCTCAGAAATGCTCTTAAGAATAGACTTAATCTATGACTTCAATTGTAAATATTTCTTAGCAAAAAATAGGACTTGTGTAAGAGTAAAAGCTTTTTATGAAAGAGTTAAAAGTACTTTCAGCAAAGTCTAAGTGAGATGAATTTCAAGTGTTTTGATGTAAGGACTACAGCCATGTCTACTCAAAATGGCCACCCTCAACCACTGAATCAGCAAATAGTGGACTCCAAGGTGATATCACAGCGACATGGTGCGTCATACTTTAATCATTTACTATCACAAAAAAAATTATATATACACAGGTGCTGGTCATATAATTAGAATATCATCAAAAAGTTGATTTATTTCAGAAATTCCATTCAAAAAGTGAAACTTGGATATTATATTCATTCATTACACACAGACTGACACATTTCAAATGTTTATTTCATTTAATTGTGATGATTAAAACTGACAACTAATGTAAACCCCAAAATCAGTATCTCTGAAAATTAGAATATTACTTAAGACCAATACAAAAAAAGGATTTTTAGAAATGTTGGCCAACTGAAAAGTATGAACATGAAAAGTATGAGCATGTACAGCACTCAATACTTAGTTGGGGCTCCTTTTGCCTGAATTACTGCAGCAATTCGGCGTGGCATGGAGTCGATCAGTCTGTGGCACTGCTCAGGTGTTATGAGAGCCCAGGTTGCTCTGATAATGGCCTTCAGCTCTTCTGCATTGTTGAGTCTGGCGTATCGCATCTTCCTCTTCACAATACCCCATAGATTTTCTATAGGGTTAAGGTCAGGCGAGTTTGCTGGCCAATTAAGAACAGGGATACCATGGTCCTTAAACCAGGTACTGGTAGCTTTGGCACTGTGTGCAGGTGCCAAGTCCTGTTGGAAAATCGGCATCTCCATAAAATTGGTCAGCAGCAGGAAGCATGAAGTGCTCTAAAACTTCCCGACGGCTGCGTTGACCTTGGACCTCAGAAAACACAGTGGACCAACACCAGCAGATGACATGGCACCCCAAACCATCACTGACTGTGGAAACTTTACACTGGACTTCAAGCAACGTGGATTATGTGCCTCTCCTCTCTTCCTCCAGACTCTGGGACCTTGATTTCCAAAGGAAATGCAAAATTTACTTTCATCAGAGAACATAACTTTGGACCACTCAGCAGCAGTCCAGTCCTTTTTGTCTTTAGCCCAGGCGAGATGCTTCTGACGCTGTGTCTTGTTCAAAAGTGGCTTGACACAAGGGCATACGTCTGCGCGTGGTGGTTCTTGAAGCACTGACTCCAGCTGCAGTCCACTCTTTGTGAATCTCCCCCACATTTTTGAATGGGTTTTGTTTCACAATCTTCTCCAGGGTGCGGTTATCCCTATTGTTTGTACACTTTTTTCTACCACATCTTTTTCTTCCCTTCGCCTCTCTATTAATGTGCTTGGACACAGAGCTCTGTGAACAGCCAGCCTCTTTAGCAATGACCTTTTGTGTCTTGCCGTCCTTGTGCAAGATGTCAATGGTCGTCTTTTGGACAGCTGTCAAGTCAGCAGTCTTCCCCATGATTGTGTAGCCTACAGAACTAGACTGAGAGACCATTTAAAGGCCTTTGCAGGTGTTTTGAGTTAATTAGCTGATTAGAGTGTGGCACCAGGTGTCTTCAATATTGAACCTTTTCACAATATTGTAATTTTCTGAGATACTGATTTTGGGTTTTCATTAGTTGTCAGTTATAATCATCAAAATGAAAAGGAATGAACACTTGAAATATATCAGTCTGTGTGGAATGAATGAATGAATATAATATCCAAGATTCACTTTTTGAATGGAATTACTGAAATAAATCAACTTTTTGATGATATTCTAATTATATGACCAGCACCTGTATATATATATATATATATATATATATATATATCTATATATAGATATATATAGATATATATATATATGTACACACACATACAGTATATACAGTGCATTCGGAAAGCATTCAGACCCCTTCATTTTTATATGTTGCAGACTCATGCTAAAATGCTTTAAATCACATCAATCATACCCTCAAAAAGACTAAGCAAAAAAATGTTTTTGATAACTTTTTAATTTATTTAAAATAAAAAAATTAAATATCACATTGACATGACTATTCAGACCCTTAACTCAGTATAAGTACTTAGTTGAAGCACCTGTGGCAGCGATTACAGCCTCAATAATTTTTTTATATTATGCGACAACTTTGCACACCTGGATTTGGGGATTTTCCACCATTCTTCTCTGCTGATCCTCTCAAGCTCTGTCAGGTTCGATGGGGACCGTCGGAGGTCAGCCATTTTCAGGTCTCTTCTTCAGGCTCTTGCTGGGCCACTCACAGACATTCTCAGAGTTTTCCCTCAGACACTCTTGCATTGAATTGACTGTGTGCTTGGGGCATTGTCTCGTTCAACTTAAGGTGAACCTTCGGCCCAGTTTGAGGTTCTAAGCGCTCTGGACCAGGTTTTATTAAGGATATCTCTGTATTTTTCTATGTTCAGCTTTCCTACAACCACGAACAGTCCCCCAGTCCATGCCACAAAAACACCCCCACAGTATGATGCTACCACCACCATTGCGCAGGTGATGAGCAGTGCCTGGCTTCCTTCAGACATGCTTGAAATTGAGGCCAAATAATTACATCTTAGTTTCATCCAACTAGAGAATCTAGTTTCTCACAGTCTGAGAGTCATTTAGGTGCTTTTTTGCAAATTCCAAGTGGGCTTTCATGTGTCTTGCACTGAGGAAAGGCTTCCATCTGGCCACTCTGCTATAAAGCCCAGATCGGTGGAGTGCTGCAATGATGGTTGTCCTTCAGTATGTTTCTCCAGTCTCCACATATGATCTCTGGAGCTCAACCAGAGTGACCATCGGGTTCTTGGTCACCTTTTTTACCAAGGTCCTTTTCCTTGGCTGGGCGGCCAGCTCTTGGAAGAGTCCTGGTTGTTCCAAACTTCCTCCATTTAAGAATTATGGAGGCCACTGTGCTCTTGGGAACCTTCAATGCAGCTGAAATTGTTTTGTAGCAATCCTGTCTCTGAGCTCTGCATGCAGTTCGTTTTACCTCATGGCTTGGGTTTGCTCTGATATGCTTTTTCAGCTGTGAGACCTTCTATAGACAGGTGTATGGCTTTCCAAATCATGTCCAATCAATTGAATTTGCCACAGGTAGGCTCCAAATAAAGTGTAGAAACATCTCAAAGATGATCCAGAGAAATGGGATGCACCTGAATTTCTAAATTTGAAATGCTAAATTTCAAGTGTCACAGCAAAGGGTAAAAATACTTATGTCAATGTGATATTTCTGTTTTTTCTTCTTAATAAATTTGTACATTTATCAAAAACATCTCGGGTTATGTGTTGTAACCCTTGTTCCCTGAAAAAAGCGGAACGAGATGCAGCGCTGAGGAAGTGCTTTGTGAACAATCCTGCATTGAGACCAGTTGTGAATATGTTTGTAACACATCAATGAACATTGATCGGAATTTATAGCCTCGGTTGGTGAAATCATTAGATGCACTGGTGGCCAGGCTATAAATAGAGGCGTCGCCAGTGTGTTGTCAGATCTTTTTTTTCTGAAGAGCAGTCCTGGGACGTCCCAGTGCGGCAGAGAAGCGCAGCATCTCGTTCCGCTTTTTTCAGGGAACAAGGGTTACAACACGTAACCCGAGATGTTCCCTTTACAAAAAGCTTCACTAGGATGCTGAGCTGAGGAAGCGCTTTGGGAACGAGAATACCCACGCAGCCGCATTGACCCCTATGGTTGTGAAGTGGGCTCACAAGAACGCGAGAGGTCTCAGACATGAGCTTGGGATTTCGACTCAAGAATGTAGGAGCCCAGAGTAGCATGAACATCCAAACTATAAAACCTAATGAATGTGTGCAGAGAGGACCAGCCTGCCGCATCACAAACTTGCTGCAGAGGGACCACTCTAGACAAGGCTTTAGAGGAGGCGACTCCTCTGGTGGAGTGAGCCCTGATACCTACTGGCGAAGCTTGACCGCGTGCCTCGAAGGCCAGGGCAATGGCATCCCTCACCCAATGCAAAATAGTCTGCTTGGTGGCGGCCGCCCCCCTGTTGCGGCCCCCATGGCAGATGAATAATTGCCCTGATTTACGCCACTGGCTAGTGTGGTGGACGCAAGTCTGAAGGGCACGGACTGGACAAAGTCTGTGAAGTCTTTCCTGCTTCGGCGTTACAAACGGCGGGGAGCAGAAAGCTTCGAGGGTGACAGGATGTAATGTCGAAAAAGGCACCTTAGGAAGGTAGTCAGGATGAGGGTGAAAAATTGCTTTAGCCATACCTGGGGCAAACTCTAAACATGCTGACAAAACAGACAGGGCCTGTACATCCCCAATCCTCTTAAGAGAGGTGACTGCCATAAGAAAGACCATCTTGAGAGTCAGAAGTCTGTCAGACGCTGACTCTAGAGGTTCAAAGGGGGTCTCAACCAGACCCTCAAGGAATATTGCTAAGACCCAAGAAGGAGTCCTGGTCTTAACAGTAGGCCTCAGTCGCATGGCTCCACGAATGAAGCGAGCGAGTAGAGGATGCCTCCCTAAAGGCACCCCGTCCATCAAGGCGTGGCAAGCTGAAATGGCGGCCACATAAACCCTGAGAGTAGCAGGGCAAATGCCTGCTGACAGTTTCTCCTGCAGAAAGTCCAGAACTGAAACAATCTGGCAGTTAACTGGATCTGCATCATGTGAACTGCACCATCTTTGAAAGACACCCCACTTATTGGCGTAGATTCTTCTGGTAGAGGGAGCCCTAGCACTTAGAATGGTCTCGATAACCTCAGGTGAGAGCCCTGTGTCCCTCAGTTGGTACCCTTCAGGGGCCAAACATGAAGGTTCCACAATTCGGGCCGGGGATGAAATATCGTCCCATGTGTCTGAGACAGAAGGTCCCTCCTGTCCGGAATCGCCCAAGGCAAGCCGTCGAGGAGAGACATTAGCTCCGAGAACCATACTCTGTTCGGCCAGCATGGCGCTATCAGTAAGAGGCAAGACCCTTGCTGGCAAACTCTGGCCAAGACTCCCGGAAGCAGAGAAACCGGAGGAAATGCATAGACGCATTCTGGGCCATGTATCTGCCATTGCGTCCAGACCTAGGCGGGCTGGGTGACTCAGAGAGAAGTAGAGGGGACATTGTGCTGTCTCTAGAGAGGTGAAGAGGTCCACTTCTGCTCTTTAAAATCTCTCCCAGATTTGTTGTACTACCTTGGGGTAGTCTCTTACTGTCTCTTAATCTCTCTCTCTTTCCACTCCCCCATCAGCATCTTCTGTCTGGACAGAAAATCTGCTCCCACATTCAGGCGTCCAGGGATATAAATCGCCCTGAGTGACAGGAACTTGCCCTGGGCCAAAGGAGAATCCGACGTGCCAGCATATTCAGATGGCGAGAACGTAGACCTCCTTGATGATTTATGTAGGAGACCCGCACAAGGACATGGCAGCCTCTCAGATACCGGATGAAGTATTTCAGGGCCAGAAATACCGCCATCAGCTCGAGGCAGTTGATGTGCCAATCGAGCTGGTGACCCTCCCATTCCTCTTGGGCTGGATGACCACTCAAGACCGCACCCCAGCCGGTCAAAGAGGCGTCTGTCGTTAACATCCTGCGACGACATGACGCACCCAGAGTGGGATCCAAGCTAAGAAACCGGGGTCTGGACCACATAGAGAGGGAACGAAGCACGCAGCGCGTAACCCTTATTTGCCTTAGGGGATTGGCCCTTGGATGAAATCCCCTGGCTTTTAGCCACAGCTGAAATGGTCTCATATGGAGAAGTCCCAAAGTGGACGCAGACGCCATGAGACCTAGTATTTGTTGATACTGGTAAACAGTGCAAACTTGACCTATCCTGAGTTTGCTCAGGGAGTTCTGAATGGACATGATACGAGCGGGAGACAACTTTGCCTGCATCGTGATCGAATTCCATATGACCCCCAGATAGGTAATCCTCTGGGTAGGAGAAAGAACGCTCTTCTCGACGTTGAGTCTCAGACCCAGAGAACCCAGATGAGCCAAGACAATATCCCTGTGCTGAACTGCCAGTTCTTGAGACTGTGCTAGGATCAGCCAGTCGTCTATGTAATTCAGAATGCGGATGCCCTGGAGTCGCAAAGGAGCTAGTGCTGGATGCAAGAAGGTGAAACCGGGGCATCAAGCAAAAAAATCTGTCTTTGTCCCTGATGCCCGAAAGGTTAAGCCATAAATGCCTCTCCGTGCTGACTAAAGCGGACATAGACCGGCCAATGGCACGGGCTGTCTGCTTGGTTGCACGGAGAGACAGATCTGTAGCTCGACGAAGCTTGGAGAAAGCTTCTTCGTCAAGCGTTGCACCCGCACACAGGTCTTTCAGCAGGTCAGCCTGGTATGCCTGTAACATGGCCATAGTGTGCAGTGCAGCACCAACCTGACCTGCCGCTTGATAAGCCCTCCCCACTATCATGGAGGTAGTCCTGCATGGCTTAGAGGGGAGAGCGGGTTTCTTTAATGATGATGCTGAACCCGGCAAGAGATATCCCGCGAGCGTCTCTTCGACCGGTGGCATCATAGAATACCCTCGCGCCTCAGCACCCACGATAGTCGAATATACCGACATTGAAGGCACGTGGACGCGAGAGGTATAAGGCTTCCTCCACGAATGAGAAAGCTCGTTGTGGAGGTCATCAATGAAGGGAAGGGACTGATGAGGTGTTCCCTTCCCCTGGCCACCAGACAGAAATCTGTCCTCTAATTTGGAGCGTTTGGGGGTTCCTCGGTCGCATGGCCAATTTAATTGAAGTCTGGCCACCGCACGAGTAACCACATCGAGTAACTCCTCAGAAGATTTTGAGTCGTACTTGGAGTACTCAGATGTGGGTAGCTCGAAGTCCACAGACCCAAGAGAATTGAGGTCCCCCTCGCGAACTGAAGAGGTGCCGGAGCACGCTTCAAGATCACGGGAAGGACCAGCCAGATCTGGGGAGAGATTTTTATTTATTTTTTTATTTTTTTTCAGAGCAGAGAGGAAGAGAAGAAAGTTCTGTGCACTGCCTAACAATTTCTAACTCCTAACAAAGGGAAGAAAGTTTTGACAGGCTTGTGATAGACACAGACACAAAATGGCTCTTGAAAAAAAAAAGGATCTGACGACACACTGGTGACGCCTCTATTTATAGCCTAGCCACAGGTGCATCTAATGATTTCACATAAATTCCGGTCAATGTTCATTGACGTGTTACACACATATTCACAACTGGTCTCAGGATTGTTCCCAAAGTGCTTCCTCAGCGCAGCATCCTAGTGAAGCTTTTTGTAAAGGGAATCTGTCTTTTATTTTGTTTTGTTGTTAAGTCTTACATAATTTGGCAACCAAACAGGGACCATCTAGGCAATTCAAACATTACCAACAAGCTATATCAGTCATACTGTATATTGTTTAGCCATTTTGGTTTATGTGGTCAATATTTTTCTTTTGGTTAAACTGCTGTTTATCTCTTGCTTTTTGTGAACTATGTTGTATCTGTTATCCTGACTATTTAGAGTAAGGAAGGCAGATACCACATTTATTTTTTTATTTACAAGTTCATGAATTCTTTTATACACACTTTCACATTTATAATTATGGACCTGTCCAATGTCGATATAGAGAGTGAGTCTGTACCCAGTCTAGACCCAGAATTTACTGCTGGACCTTTTGTTACTCACCATGACCCAATCCAAGACCTGATCTGTTATATTAGTAGTTTAAATTTTGAGGTTGAGGCAGAGGAAGAGGCTCAAGAAGATGCACCAGACTTAACACTCTTAATGCCACCTCCACCCATAGAGGAGAGTGAGAAATGTTTCATTAGCCTGGTCATTGCAGCAAAATTCAATGGATTAGAAGTGAGTCTGAATAACATTGATCAGGACAATGTGGCCCATCTGAACGATATTGAAGCCAACATGCAAATTGTTCGAATGTTCAAATATTTGCTTTTCAATACAGAGTCTTATGTTTAAGCTTAAAGCCAAACATGTCAGAGAAGGCCACTTTGAGAAATAGTAACCCACGCATAGATGGCAATCTTACCATTGATGAACTGGTATGAGTAGGAACCCTGGTAGAGCAAGATATTTCAGAAGAGAGAGACTTTTGGAGTCAGCAAAATGCTGGGCAAGATTCAAGAGTAAGTGGGCAGCAAAAGCTGAGTGGAGGACGACATCAAATAAATAACATTTCCATTTTCACTGAATTTGCTCTCAAACTGTTGGCTCTTACCGTAGAGATAATGAACTGTCACAATGAAGCCTTTTGTACATGGGCAGTACATATTCCCTAATGCAAGAATCCCTCTGGAATCAGTTAAAAACAGATAAACAGAACTGGCAACCATGTCGAGTACAAACCATTGAATTAGCCAATGGACATATCCAGTATGCACTTGATAAAGTGCCATTGGAATGCTTAATTCATGGATACCCCAATCCCATGAAGGTATTCATCATGAGAGATCAAGAATTGGCCTTTTCCTTAATTCTGGGCCTTGAATTCCTAAATACTGGAGGAATTTTATTTGACTTTTGCAATGGTACCTCTACCTTATCCAAGCTGGAAGAAATCCCTTGACCATTTTCTACTTACCAGTCACCAGCCTCAGTGAAGTTGCATATTGCTTTACCTCTGGTTCCAATCTCCAGTACTGCTGTCACTGTCATTAAGGAGTTGGTGGGAATGGGTATTGCCACTGAAAGTACACGCCCCCTCCTTCCCAGACTATGCCACAGAGTGGTGAAGGGATTCCCTTTGGTTGCATGCCGTGGGATGACATCAGCCTTTCGATGGCCTGTCCTCTAATTCTGGAATCCTTTAGCCTTGCCTGCATCTGCATTAACACCAATGGTAATGCCTGAACACAGTTTAAACCAAACATTTGGACAATTTAATTTTTAGCATGCCATTTTCTCTTTCCACTGCTCCTCCACTCTTAGGGTGGTAGGCGCAGTGTGTTGTCATGTCAATACCCAAATACTGACCGGTGTGACGTAGGGCTTGATTCACAAATTGTGTTCCATTATCACTGCTAATTTTCCCTGGAATGCCCATCTGGGAATTATTTCTCATGTTAGAATGTTTGTTACTGCACTCATATCTACCTTTCTAGTGGGGTATTTCCACCCACTTGGAGAACATGCCTACAATCACCAGGCAATATTTTTTGCCCTCTTGCAGACTAAATATATTATATATAATAAAGTTCATTTGAAAGTGGTCAAATGGCTTTTCAGGTGGCAGATATGCATCTGTTGCCCTCTACCTCCATTAAATTTGGCACATATTACACATTTTTGACAAAATGTTTGGGCATAAATGGAAAACCCCTTAGTGAACCAGTACCTATTTATTTCACTCAACATACCTCCTTTTGTCACATGATCTACACCATGTCAATTTGGCATAATGTTGAAATAAATGACGTGGCAGGCATTGTTTACCAGTTGGACAGACCCAAATACCAAAGAGTCAGCATTCTTCCAGGCTGCTTTTTCCTCTGCTGTACCTCTGCTCTGTAAATCAATGAAATCTGCATTTGGTGTGTGCGTGTGTGTGTGTGTGTGTGTGTGTGTGTGTGTGTGTGTGTGTGTGTGTGTGTGTGTCAGTTTGCTGAACAGAAAAAAAATTGTTGTTTTGAACTTCCTGTTGAGCAGCTTTCTTTACTGTAGCATCTGCTCATGAATTTACTACAGAAATGGGGTCAAGGGAGTTATTGTGTGCCTCACTTTTACACACAGCGACAGAGGACGGTAACAGTACAGCCTCTAACAGGGCCACTACCAGGGATCGATTAGAGATGGGTTTGCCTGTAGATGTAAGGAAGTCTCTTTGCTTCCAAATGGCCCTAAAATCATGCACCACCCCGAATGCTTATCTACTGTCAGTGTAAATGTTAATGGACTTACCAGCCACGTGGTTGCATGTGTGTCCGTGTAAGGGGTGTGCAATGATAGTATCAAATGCAGTTGCTACAGCATTTGGTGCACTTCAGAGTCTGAATGTCTGATCAGTACTACCCCTGCTTCGTTAGCCTTTAACACATTGCCCAGAATACACATTAAATCACGTCCCATTTATCGGGCAGCATTTTGACAGTAGTACCAAATGTTTTATGATGCCCTTCAGATCATCTTCAATTGAAAGTGGCACTGTATAAAACTCTTTTACTGAATCACCAGTCGCTCCAATAATTCTAATGTATCGACAAAATTTTGGAGGGGGTGTGAATTCTTTGTTCATGATTACAGATTCTGTAGCACCAGAATCATAGAAATGTAATTGGTTCGTTTCCAACTGTCAATGTGATGGTAGCCATAATTTTATAGGCTGAATTTGAAAGTATTGCATACATTGTGTGTCCGTGTGTGTGTGTGTGTATGTGTTAGATTCCGACTCACATGCCCTTGATTCACCATCCCCTGTCCTCAGCCCCCTAGGAAGTCAATCCTCCTTTCGATGTATAAGTAGCTGTGGGCGCACCTTAATGTCTTTTCTAATCTCTGGAAATCTCTGATCCAGTGATCTGTTGCTATGCAGTTGAAACATCCATCTACAGTGCCTCTGCTTACGCCCTGTTTCCTCCTCTGCCCCTCCCTCAGCCTCTTCCTCGTCCTCTCATGGGCTGGGCTTGTGATTTGTATGCTTGCAGCTGTGCCATTTGCAGTCTGCCTGTAGTTGCTTTCTCTTCTCTGTTTTTTCATTCAACAGTTTCTCAGCATGATTTTCCACATCTTGCAGGCAGCCAGTGTCACAGTTCACACAGTGGTTTTACCGTGTTCACGTGCCTCCCATGATGATATTCTGTCACTAGTTTAGATGGCCCTTGTTTGCTGGCAGCAGTCTTTCTCAGGTCCATTCTTTTACAGAAAGCAGCTATGAGTCAGACCATTCACCATCCTGCTGTGTGAGCTGTTGTTGTCTTCGCTATAGCGGTGGTCTTCACCGAGAGGGAAATCATCCTGAATTCTGCCCCACTTTAGTCCCATTTGTGTCCCCAACAGCCATCGAAATTCAGATGTTTTTCGAATTTCAGATTGATGTAATTATTTTTGCTCAAATTCGATCCTATGGTCCCTTTTTACTGCAGTTAGGCAATTCTCTAGCGGTTTAAAACTGCCCTAGAAACGTGTTGGTTAAAATTATTTTTATCAATTATTTAGAATACCTTTTATTCCAGTGTTGGTCTTTCCTTAAATAAAAATTTGAATTTCTCTCATTAAAAATCACAGCAGAATCCATGTTGCGGTCCCAGACCAGCTATTCCAGTGTTGGTCTTTGCTCAACTAATTAACAATTATAATAATTATCATCTATTAAGAATCACAGCAGATTTTTTTTACCAGAAAGGTCACCTTTGTCCGAGTATGTGGGTTTTCCCCTTTTTGTTTTGTTCTTTGGATGACGCATTGAGGCAACCCTGTCCTCAGGCTTCAGGTTACTGCTTCTCACCCTCTTTCATAGGGGAGGTTCAGTTTTCTCAGGGACTCTAACGCTGACTGTGGCCACAGCTTTATCCTTCAGCTGTCCATTGTCGAGTCAGCCAACCATCCTGTTCGTGACTGCAAGCTTAAGGTGGAAATTCTGTAATAAAAGACTTTCTAGTTAGTATTTAATGAACACAACTGCAAGTGGACTCAAACAAATACAGCGAATTCTCTCTTAGGTAATGAGCAATGGGCCCTCAAACTCCCCAGCCTATATGGACCCCAAGATGCAGCTTGGCTCAATCATCCTGCACCTCTGACATGCTGATGAACACAGTATAATTTGTTTCTTTCTGGGGTTAGCCACCCCACCCTTGTGACAGCTCTAACCTCCTCAACACTGTCTGTTTGAGTTACTTGTGATAAGCACAAGGATGTGGATGTAGTGCAAGGCCACTCTTGTCTCCACTGGTGCAGGGTTGGGGATAAAATCAAAAACATAGTATGAGATTATTTTTTATATGTTTATGAATAAACATGTGCATATATATATATATATATATATATATATATATATATATATATATATATATATATATATATATATATATATATATACACATGTACAGATCTTGCTGTTTCAGAAGGAAATTGGTACTTGAATTCACCAAAGTGGCATTCAGCTGATCACAAATTATAGTCAGGACATTACTGATGTAAAAAAAAACATAACTATTTGAAAAAAGTAATTTTTTATCAAATCTAGACAGGCCCCATTTCAAGCAGCCATCACTCCAACACCTTGTCCTTGAGAAATCATGATAAATTGCTAATTTGGTACTAGAAAATCACTTTATATCAAACACAGCTAAAAGCTATTTGGTTCATTAAATGAAGTTTAACATTGTCTTTAATTTTGAGTTGTCACAGTACGCATAAGACTGTCACGTCTTAAGGTCAATATTAGGTCAAAAATGGCAACAACAAAAAAAAAGAAACAGCTTTCTCTAGAAACTCGTCAGTCAATCATTGTTTTGAGTAATGAAGGCTATACAATGCTTGAAATTGCCAAAAATATAAGATTTCATACAAAGGTGTACACTACAGGCTTCAAAGGCAAAGGACAACTGGCTCTAACAAGGACAGAATAGATCTGGAAGCCCAGATGTACAACTAAATAAGAGGATAAGTACATCAGAGCCTCTAGTTTGAGAAATATGCCTCACACATCCTCAGCCGACAGCTTCATTGAATTCTACCAGCTCAACACAAGTTTCTTATACAACAGTAAAGAGAAGACTCAGGGGTGCAGGCCTTGTGGGAAGAAGGCACTTCTGAAACAGAAAACCAAAAATAAGAGGTTAGAGAGGGCAACAAAACACAGACATTGGACAACAGATAATTGGAAAAGAGTGTTATGGATCTTAACATCATTGAGCTTTTGTGGGATCAGCTAGACTGTAAGGAGCATGAGAAATGCCCGACGAGACAGCCACATCTATGGCAAGTGCAACAGGAAGCATGAAGCGTGGGGTGAAATGTCACCTCAGTATCTGGACAAACTGACAGCTAGAATACCAAGGATCTGCAAAGCTGTCATTGCTGCACTTGGAGGATTTTTGATGAGAACTCTTTGAAGTAGTTTAAGTACTTCAGTACTTCAGAAGTAGTTTTTTTTTTTCAAAATATATTAGTAATGTTTCACTTTATTAATGTGCTGACTATGTCTCATTTGTCCTAGTCCCCAAAAAAGATGAAAGCACACAATTCTGAGACGACTATGTGACTTTGAATGCCAAAAATCCTTTGGATAGGTTTCCTATGCCTTAAATCCAAGACATTCTTGAATCCTTAAATCGTAAGCACATTGAACCTACATAGCAGATACTGGCAAGTGAGTAAGGATGACAGCAGCATTCAGAAAGCTTTCAGTTTTTGTCACCAATAATAGTCAGTATTTTTTTCTGATTAGCTGTTTTTAATGGTTCATACAATTAACAAAGAAAAGAAAAACATGCATTCACTGAATCAAATTTAACCCCTACTATTACCTACTATTACCCACCTTGACCTTCAACAAACATCCCTTTGGTCACACTTGAGTATGCACACACACACACACACACACACACAAACACACACACACACACAAACACACAAATTATTCAGTATTAATTTGAATAAAGTCTTCCTTTTGGTTTGAAAAACGCAGCTGCTACATTCCAAATGCAGATGAACAGAGTCTTGCAAGATCTCACAAGCAAATGTTGCTTTGTTTATATTGAAAACATTGTTGTGTATACCAAGAATATTCACAGACCTAAAGCAAGTGTTCCACAATCTAGAGTATGCAGGGTTAATGCTCAATATAAAAAAGAGCAACTTCCTCAAAAAATCCCTGCCATTCCTAGGCCTTGTTATCTCTGGTGTAGGGTATTTGGTATGCTTAATTGAGACGGGAACCGTTGAAGTGCCCTCATTCTCATACCATTATATGAAAGGGAATTTAGGATCTCGAAATATGTGAGCTAAGAACTAAATTAAACTTTCCTTATTCTACATTATTATGTAATGAAAGGTATAATGGAATTAGTCGTGTTCAACAACAAGATTATTTGTCTGAATAAAATTCTCCACCATTAAAATCATAATACAATGTCTTGATGTATCCGCTCACAATTTCTTCTGTAAGGAATTAGCTTTAATAAGGGAATTATTATTAATATTGGAGTATTATTACTTATTGGAGTAATATTATTCCCATGGCTTATTGAAAATAATATTACACGTATTTAGGTACAGCTTTGAAGCTAAATCTTTTAGAAACTGTAAGGCTGGGTGCCAATGTGTTTACATTCAAAGGCAAAGAGCAAATGTATGATCTTCGAGAAAATCAACAAATGAACTTTCTCACAATTAGCATCTCTTCCTGAGGCACCACACCCCACTGAGCGAAGACTTCAAATTCACACCTCATTGTTGCCCTTCCACATCTGTCCCATTCTCTCCCCTCCTCATCCATTCCCCTTCATCTCAGAATCACCTCAAACTCACCTATTATCTGTATGTAACAAAAGACCATATATGTATACAAATAATGTAACTAGTGTAACATGTTTGGTATCATTCAAAATGTCTCAGTGCGTCTGGTATAGTGTTTTGTCCCCAGGTTTATAAAACTCAATGACAACAAAGTTATAAGGTCTTTGCCAAATATTGAATAACTCTGGAGGTCTATCCCCTTCCTTGAAGGTTTAACACCAGGAAGCCAAAAAACCCATTCACCCCCAAATACACAAAGGATAATACCATTTGGTACACAATGTGTATTCTGTCTGGATATTTAAGGAAGGCTGGCCCAGAGCTCAAGGTTCTCTGTAGTCAGATGATCCCACACCTCACTGTGTGTAACTTTAATAACAGAAATCTGCATTCAGATTTCCCATGCTTTGAAATTACATGTAGTTTTCTCAACTGCCAGGTATGTTATTTGACTTGTTTCTTTAACTTGTGTTTTAAATCTTACCTGGCAAATAAATTGTTACTTTTTGATGTATTCTGTATTCCTCTGAAATCATTTATATCAATACTGGTTCTTTAAAATAGGAGAAACTGCTCTGGAGAAACCGAGCAGGAGAATACCATTTTAAGAATCATTTATATCATAACTGAAGCTTTAATGTAGGAGGAAGCCACTTAAAGACTATCAGTTTGAATCTCATTAGAAACTGATCAAATGGTAAATGAATAGAAGAGGATTCAGAGTAATCAATAACTTAAATGATTAAAATAAAAGAATGATCAGAAAGTATTTAGGGCTTTAATCTAAATTAGAGGTCAATTTAAAATTGGAGTCAGATTAATATAAAATTGGAGTCAGATAAAATTAATAATGGGATGAATTTGTAAAGTGCAAATTATTAACAATAATTGCTTTACTTCAGTGCTCAGAAAAGACAGAACAACGCAGAGACCTTCAAGGGGCAAATCTATATGTTTTTAGCAGTTTTGCCTGCCATTTTACAAAACAGGGATGAGATTATTCATCAAAATATATCACAGTAAAATTATCTTTGAATACAGACAAACTTTATTGCTATTCTAAACATAAATCTAATCTAACACATATATGCATGCGACAGGTTGGTGAGAAGAGTGAAATAAATGATCAATACAATGAAAATGAAATTTATGGAGCCTTTTGACAATGCCTTAAGCTTATTAATGCTTTTTATCCTTCTTTAGTCTACATCTATTTGCTATCGGATTACCCAAAGTATTAACTAATACACCAGCACTTTGAGCAAAGTGTAGAGAAGTACTTTGTCTTTGTGTTTCCTTGCATTTTTTGTGTTGCTTGGTTCTTGGCTCTTGGTCAAAAGTTCGTTCCATCAATGTTTTGGACCTCTGTAAGATCAGATAGTTATTGTCTGGATGAATGATGAGGTTGGCTTTGAAGCAAGGCCTTCTCATGGAGGATCCACGACTTCCGTTGGGTATGTGAACAGTAGAGAGCGAGAGGCTTCCTCGGGACTTCGAGTCTGAGCTTCCTTGGACCTCACATGGCATGGATTTGGTTCAGTAGAGATCCAGAGAAAACCATGACTCTTCTGGGAAAAGTCAGAGCAGAGAGTGCAGTGGTCAGAAGAAGAGACAAGAGAAGAGCGAGAAGCAGAGAGCATGTTATTCCTGTTTGGAAACATTTGAACTGAAATTGGCTGCATCCCCAAAGGTGTCCTGCACCAATCAGAAGTGACTTTTCTGAGTCACATGGTCAACTGAGCTGTCCTTTCCGACTGTTGATTTTATGGTCCTTTGTTTCGGAGTCTTACAAATCTCCCGCTCAAAAATAGTGCATATTTAATCATGAAAATTTTTATCTTAAAAATGGTACAAGAGACATGATATTTGTTGACATCAGCTTCCTCTATGTAACTAAGCAAGCCGTTGCATACCAACATTCTTTCATGAATATTATACATGTAGATCATACTGGTTAATTGTGGCATACTGTGACATGCAAAGGTCATGCTGAGGAGACTTTTCTGATCAATGTTGATGCCTGGGCCGTTGAAGAATTCCAGGATTGCAAAGTTTGGGTTTTTCTAGATTCTAATCACGTTGCTGCAATTCTTCTGCATGTTTATCCTACACTGATTAAGGGATAAGAGTCGCAGATGCCAAGGTAGAAGCTATAAGGAAGTTTCCAGAGCCCAAGTGTGTAAAGGACGTACAATGATTCCTCTGACTTGCAGGCTGGTATCATTGTTTTATCCCACAGCTCCCTTGCATAAACTCAGGAAGTGCCATGGATGTGGACTGAGGAGTGTAAAATTGCTTTTAAAGCCTTGAAGTATGCTTTACAAAAAGCTCCAGTGCTCATGCCGCCTGACAAGGAGTTGCCATAAACGAAGATCCAGAGCAAATTGCAATGTACCAAGCAAAAATTAAGGATGGAGATTTGCCCATCCATTGGGAAGAAAGGCAAGAGTCAGAAAGATGATCTCTCTCTTCAGTCTCTATGGCATGCAGCCAAACTTGACCATATATGGTCAATATAATGGTTATTTGTTCAGATGTATTCCAAATGCTCAGAAAGAACAAAGCCTTCAAGTTAATGTGCCAACTTCACTCAAACAACAGTTTATATAATTTGCATATAATAACCCTGTGAGTGGTCATTCAGGCCAAATAAAACCCTACGTTGCCTGCACAAATGTGGCATATTTGCTTGAGATAGAAAAGGATGTGTGGAACTATTGTAAACAGTACCAACAGCAGTACAAGCCTTGCATTACTAAACTCGCTGGTTACCTACAGTCTACTCCAGTGGTTAAGCCAGGACATATGCTAGGTATAGACCTCATGGGTCCATTTCCAAAAAGCTCAAAGCTACATAAGTAACTTCTTGTTATTGTGTATTATTGCAGCAAGTGGGTTGAGTTGTTCCCAATATGATCTTCGAAGACCTAATTGATTGCCAACATCCTCATAAAAGAGATTTTTACCCCAACTTACCTTGTATCTGACAGAGGTCCACAGTTAATCTATCAACTCCTGAATGCTACCTGAAAGCAGTGGGGTGAATTCAATAGCTGACCACCACATACCACCTACAGACCTGATGGATTGGATAAACAAAACTCTTTAGACCAAGACTGCCTCTTTTGTCAAGGAGAACCATTGGAGTTGGTACAGGTGGATCTCCGAGTTCAGGTTTGCTATTATTTTAGCATGGCAGAAGAAAATGCTGTATACTCACCAGCAGAAATTGCCCTGGGTCATAAGTTGAAAGGACCACTGGAACGTCTTGGACAGTGCCCGCCAAAACCAGACCAAATTGCATGAGGTGTTCTGTGTGTTTTTGTTTAAGTTTTCATTAAACTATTATTTTGGCAGTTTAGCCAGTTCCTGCTGCCTCCTTTCCCATGTCAACCTTGTTACATACCCTATTTGAGTTGGCCACTGAGAGCAGTGTTTATTTTGTTTGATCTGAGTGTGGAGAAAATAAATACTCACCTCTACTGTTCACTGTCTCCTGACTCCTCTATTGCCCACAAACTTAGATCTTTCACAGGAGGTTTACCCTCTTTGAGCTCATTCTCTATGTAAGGAGGAGAGTAAGCAAAAAGCACATGTCTGCATTAGCAGTAGCAATGAGTTTAGCTCAATATTTCAAGCTGCAATTCCCTTTCCCTATATCTGGTAAGCCACTCTCAAGAGTTAATATGCGCTTACAGGGACAAGGTGCTGAGGCACCTCAGACGTCTAGGGCTTCAGGTCAACTGGGAAAAGAGCAAGCTCGCCCCGGTTCAGAGCATCTCTAGACTCAGTCTCAACAACAGCGCGCCTCACCAACGAGCGTGCGCAGTCAGTGCTCAGGTGCCTCGCTCTTCTAAAACAATTCCAGAGGCTCCTGGGGCATATGGCATCCTCAGCCACGGTCGCGCTGCTCGGGTTGATGCATATGAGACTGCTTCAGCTTCAGCAATGGCTTCAGGCTCGAGTCCCGAGATGATAATCACCCCTTCCGTTAGACTTTCAATCCTTGGACAGACCTCTGTTTTTTTGTGGACCGGAGTCCCCCTACAGCAGGAGTACAGACGCATCTTGGTCACCACAGACACCTCTCAACAGTGTTGGGGCATTGTGTGCAATGGGCATGCTGCCGCTGGCTCCTGGACAGGGCCCCAGCTGCATTGGCACATCAACCGCCTAGAGTTGCTGACTGTATTCCTTGCCCTGCGGAGGTTTCTCCCGCTGATTCAGGGCAAGTACATCTTGATCCGTTCAGACAGCACCGTGACGGTAGCAAACATAAATCGCCATGGCGGCATGCGCTCTCGTCAAATGTCACAACTCGCCAGCCATCTCCTACTTTGGAGTTAGCTTTGGAGTTGGGCTACGTGCCCAAGGTTCCTACGACTCCCTTCAGATACCAGGTAGTGAACCTGCAAGCGCTGCCCCGGGAGGAGGCAGACCCAGCCCTTTCGTTGCTGTGTTCAGTGTGTGCCCTGCGTACTTATGTGGACCGCATTCAGAGCTTTACACGCTCTGAGCAGCTCTTTGTCTGTTTTGGTGGACAGCGAAAAGGGAACGCTGCCTCCAAACAGAGGCTTTCCCACTAGGTGATTGACGTCATAGCATTGGGATCCCCAGGCCATGCCCACCTCCTTGTGGGTTTGAGCACACTCGACGAGAAGTGTAGCATCCTCGTTGGCACTGGCCAACGGTACCTCCCTAGCAGACATATGCAGAGCAGCGGGTTGGGCAACACCCAATACCTTTACGAGATTTTACAATCTCAATGAGTCAGTTTCATCCAATGTTCTCTCAGGTCTGAGCCAGTAGAACTCGATAATGCTTGCATCTAGCGCCTTTTCCCCTCCACTGAGGCGATCTCGTGCACTCTCATCCCAGGAGACCCCATTAACTCAACTCCCTGGATGACTCCTCTCTGGCCCTCTGGTTCGCGAATTCAGCGGAGGAATTCCTGACCAGACTCACTATGGTTATTGAAACTACTCTGTACTGGAATAGGTGCTCCACAGGACGGGCCCCTGTGTGGATTAATCCCCCTGTGTGCATTTTCCACTGTGTGGTCCCCTTCAGAGCAGGATCTACCACCGCTGCATTTTCCCACATGTGGCCTGAAAACCCATGTGATGCATTTCACCTCTCTTTACCTCACCTAGCCTAGGCAGGTGTGGTCTCCGCAGGGTCTTTTCCCCCTGAAAGAATAGGAGTTGGAAAAGAACGCATTACCCGACGTGTGTGTTACCATTAAGATGGCCCCAGCCACTTGAACTCTATAGAAAGAGAAAAGGCGCAGCTGGCGCGGCTTGCTCTTATGCTTGGCACGTCGCCTTGCTCCCCCCTTCGGGGTGTCAGGAACCAGAAGGTTATGATGATTTTATGGGGTGTTGGGGAAGGGTACATGCAGTCTGACGTGGCCTGTTGCTTTGGCACAAAACTGCCTGCCCGCACCTGTGTCAGCAGCACACGTACACTGTTCAGTGCATGGCCTGATTAAATATGGACCCCTAGTGTCGCTTCTTCGACACAACATCGAAGTGAGTGACAGACGGGGAACGTCTAGGTTACTATTGTAACCTCCATTCCTTGATGGAGGGAACGAGACGTTGCGTCCTCCCGGCCACGATGCTGAACCGAGCCACTGTTATGGTCGAACCTCAATCTCGGCTCCTCAGGGCAAAATCCTGAATGGACAGACGCATTTCCCTCCCTATATACCATATATCCGGGGGCGGGACATGCAAATTCTGTCTACCAATTTCTCATTGGCCTTTTCTCAAGTTCAGAGATGTGCGAGGCTCTTAAGAGAGATCCCTAGTGTTGCTTCTTCTTCCATCAGGGACCAGAGGTTACATTAGTAACCTAGAAGTTTTTCATATTTACATAGTTTTGTCAAGTTACAGATACAAGATAAAGGAATGTTAGTCATAATGGGCCACACAAGTCAAATATATCGGATTGTATCTTCTAGACAATTCAATTTTGATATTAATGTGCTCGGATGCGGAGTAATTAGCAAAAACGTAAATGTTTTTGTTGTAGCGCCACCTTGTGGTTGATTATCACAAAACTTTGTACACAATCTAATTTTGACATGGTGTATGAATAACTCAGATTTGCTGTTATAAGCTGCTGAAATTTGATTGGCTGCTGGCGGACATGTTTTTTTATTGTCCCCTACAAGATGCACACAAATTTATCTACATTTATCATACGGTTGCAGAGTTATGAGCGTTTTTTTGTTGTAGTGCCCAACTTTGCATCCATCCTCAGAATTGTATAATTGTTGTCTATGTGTATCAAGTTTCGTAAGATTTGGCCTTTTCGTTTGGTAGATATTGGTCAATACGTACAAAATGGATGATGCCTGACCAATTTGTTGGCATACATCTTTGCAATGCTTTGACAAATCAAAATTATTTTGATAATTTTTGTCAGTAGGGGCCATATTAGACAAACACCGACTTTTGTGCAAATTTGACATACGGCCTAGGAGTTTGAAAAAGAAGGTTTTCGAATTATGCAAATTAGAATGAAAATTTCCAGAACAGAATGAGATATATAAGAGATATACATCTTGAGCCAAGGAATCCAATGATGTAATACACTTGAGTGTGCGACAAACGGTTTAGGAGTAAGGTCAAAACTTACAAATGATCAATATTACGCCACCTTGAGGCTGAACTACCTTCCCTGAAAGTTTGAGCTCTCTACGACTTACTGTTTGGTCCACATGATCAGTTTTAGGGCAGACTAATAATAATAATAATAAATATAGCTGCAAGCAGCAATTGTCATCAAGCCTTTTAAGAACTTATACATATACAAATAAATACCTTTTTTGTATACTTTCAAAGTATTTTGTAAGTTACTGAATTTGCAAACTGGTGTTAAATATGACTCTGATGTCTTGTGTTAAACGATCATGAAACAGGATAATTGTTAAGGTTGTCATTTTTTTAACTGTTATAAAGCCACAAATCACCAGTTGTTCTGCATTTCCGAGTTCCTTCACGAAGTTGATCCAGTGCGCCTTCTCTCCCAGGTTAGCCACTAAGCGTTGCTTCCTGGGTGTTCTTCCTCCCTAGCCTTCTGGCCTGCTAATTCAGTGGAGCAATTTATAACCAGACCCACTACAAGCCATAGGTGCTCTGTACTGGGGTAGGACACCACAGGCTTAATTCCCTCATCAGGCAACTCCCTGTGATGTATTTTCTGCGGTACGGTCCCCCTGTCGGTTGATCTCCCCTGGGCAGTCCCACTGCTCCCGGTGCTTGTAGAGTTCCTCCCTCATCAGGCTTTGCAACCCACGTGGTGTATTTGCCACATGTCACCTCTCCCTAGTCTGGGCAGGATGTGGCCTCCACAGGGTCTTTTCCCCCTGAAAGAATAGATCAGGTAAGAATGCCTTCCTCAAAGCATTTCATAGCATTAAGATAGCCACAGCCGCTTCACACACTAACTGGGGCTTGCTTCCATGCTAGTCATGTAGCACCTGTTCCCCCCTCAGGGGTGCTGGGAGCCTAAGGTCTGTATATGACATCTATTTTGGTGGTGTTGGAGTTTCTTCTAGCATGCAGCAGCCTGCTTGCACCTGTGTCAGCAGTTAACATAACATGGTCTAGTGCATGGCGCTTTTGAATGGGACACTTTGTCACTTCCTTCAACACAATGTCATGTGAGTGACAGAAGGGGAACGTCACGGTTACTGTTGTAACCTCAATTCCCTGAGGGAGGGAACGAGACCCTTCTGCCACGACACTAGACCTACCACTGTAAATGGCCGTACCTTATTCTCAGCTCCTCAGTGCAAAAACCTGACTGACAGACACATGCCCGCTTCCCTTTATACCCATATGTCCAGGGGCGGGACATGCAATTTTGTCTGCCAATTTCTCATTGGCCTTTTCTCAAGTTCAGAGGTACGCGAGGCTCCCAAGGAAGACCCCTTGTGCCACTCCCTCCCTCAGGGAATGGAGGTTACAACAGTAACTGTGACATACTTATTAAAGATATTTAGCAATTGTTGCTATTTAATCTATTTTTTTTTTTAAATCTCAGAAATTTTCACATTTACTTTGAGACACAATGTCATTTTCTAATTTTTTCAAGGTGATTCAATCAAAAGTTTCCCAATAACAGTCCAGTAAGTCAACAGATTATATTTGGCATAAAAAGCCAACTGTTGCAGGGGCTGAAGGCCCCATAAACACATTAATTTTCTTAAGTGGGGTAAAATTTGTTATGAAGAATATTTAAAATTGGCTCACACTGACTGATTAAATCTCCTTTGTGATTTAATCAGTCAGTTTGAGCCAATCTTAAACATCCTTCATAACACATATTACCCCACTTAAGAAAAATGATGTGTTTTATGGGGGCCTTCAGCCCCTGCAGCAGTTGGCTTTTTACTGAATACTGAAGGCTCACACTGACTGATTAAATCACAAAGGAGATTCAATTGTTTATAGAATACTGATGTTATGAAATGCCAAATGTGATTTAAAATGTACCAAAAATGGCTAAACCTTTTCTAAAATGGTTATTTTAAATGTGTTACTGTCTCAATTATTTGCATACGTTGACATTTTTTGCCCCTCACCATCTTTTTTTATAATAATGATAATAATTTTAATCAAAACAATGTTATTTATTCAACAATGTGGGACAAGTTATGTGCCAAAATGTAATACATAGTGCTAAGCATTGTTTAAGTCCCTAAACAGAAGTATGAATAACAATAGTGATGCTTGTCTTAGACAACACCACTAATACATGTTTGACCAATTCCATCTACTTCAACGCTTTTTAAAGTAAATATACGAAGAAATAGTTTTGTCCACATGATATATGCATTTTCGTCTGTTACTGGACAGTTTCTGTTTGTTCCCCTAAATCCATCCTCACACAGGCAATGCTGGGTAGATTGCTTCTAAATTCCCCTAAATCTTCTAAGATTGCTCTGGTACATATTGCAAATTACTTGACTAAAATTGCAATCAGCAATGTAGTTTGTTCAATTAGATTTTCAGGTAACCTAATCTGATTACTTTTGGATTACTATTACTATTTTCTGACCTAACTTGTTTGTAAGGTGATGTCACATTTGTTAGATTAGATATCACATGCATTTGAATAGGATAATCTATACCATTTTGACAATGTTGCTTAAACACATTTAAGAAAACGTACTTAATAATTATAAATATGAGAATTTGTTTGTGTTTTTTATTAGCATGGGTTCTTTGTGCTGGTTTAGTGCCCCATACACTTAAGGAATTATGCAGATCAGCCAACAGCAAAAGTGTGGCCACAAAAAGTGTGCAGAACACAATTTGCCCGCACAAGTCTGATTTTTGCTGGCTGATTCGGACCACTATATTGTGGAGGATGCCGCAGACCCCCGTATTTGACACACACTGCCTGGACTGTAATCCAGATCAGTGTGATCCAGACAGATCATCACTTAAGCATGCCAAAAGTGCACTTGTTTACACCATGCATCTGTATAGATGGCAAGATATAATTTTCTATCATTTGATCATTATTTGATGAATTACTTCTTATATGGTCGGCTTTAAAATTTTCTCAAACATCTCTTTTAAATCTAATAAATTTTACCATCTACTCTAATTTGTGGTAAAATCTAAATTGCACTAGACAAATTTTGCATTAATTTACATAGAAATTAGTCATGTTTGCATGAAAATGAATGACAATTACTTTTAAATACTCAAGATGCAGCACAATTTCAGTGCTGATTGTGCCTGCTAAAATAAACTGAGGGCGGCTAGTGAATTAGACGCATGTGTCTGCGCTGAAATTCCACACGCAAAAGTGGTGCAACTGTTTGATGAATCTGCCCCTTTGTATTTTACTCACTATGTCACAGATGAACTTACAGGATCATGAAACACAAAAAAAACATTTTAACTGACACTCTATGCAAGTTTTTTTTTTTTTCAAGAGGACAGAAAAAGATGGTGTGAACAGAATGCATGCTCTAATTATTTGACTGGTGCTTTTGTCCAAAAATTCAGAATCATGAAGCGCAAATGTATTTACATGGTGTAAAAATTCAAATGGTGTTGCATGTTTTCTTTTGAGATGCTGACAGAGCTCTACGTCCTCCATCAATGACA
Organism: Moxostoma hubbsi; assembly: GCA_032164185.1. Classification (NCBI taxonomy): domain Eukaryota; kingdom Metazoa; phylum Chordata; class Actinopteri; order Cypriniformes; family Catostomidae; genus Moxostoma; species Moxostoma hubbsi. The sequence continues at coordinate 5,821,762 of JAVLUX010000030.1, forward strand.
GATGCAAATGTTTCTCAAAATGCTATTTGCGCAGGTGGTTTGCTGGGGATTTCTTTCTATCAGCTTGCATAGTAAGGTCTGCTTTGGCCATTACACATAGAAGTCATAACAAGTTAAGCTTAGCCAAATCTGGCTGGCACACATTGCTAATTTAGTTCATTAAATTAAATAAATACACACATCAGGGCTAAGTCACTAGTTAAATAATCTCTGGGCTTTCCTGGCTCAGGTAAACATTATGAGTTAGGTCACTAGAGTTTAAGATAATCGGCTAAGTAGGCCAATGCATACATAGAAATTAAGTTAATTAGTGTTAAGCTTTTTGGCTTGCAGCCTGGGCACATCTAGCTAGCATACACTTGGAGCACATGGCAATTCAGAGCAGCAGTAGTTAATATCTGCTTGGTTGGCAGGTTGTGTTTGTGTTTATGCATTTGTGCAGCTTCCCTGCTTCATTGGGGGGATCGTTTTTTTTATGTCTATTTGTGCAGCAGCATATAACACATGCTTGATGCAACATATTGTGCGTTTTGTCTCACTGTGCAGCAGCAGCATGTCCAAATGCCAGCTCAGTATTTACTGTATGTGTGTGTTTGCTCACAGGAGCAAGTTTCTGTACTTGTTCTACAGCAGCAGCGTAGCAGATCTTGTCCACCAATTCCAGTTTCCTATCAATATGTCATACCCACATTCACATGCTAAATATTTCTGAGAGTTGGCATGACTGAAATATAATAGACTCAAATAATTGGTTCAGCATTTATGTGTGGATTACATTGTAAATATAGTATGAAATGACATGTATTTGTAGATTTTGGTGTGTTTGATGGACACACATGAACATGTATTAATCCAGGGTTGGGTTAGATATGCAATGTAAAGTTGAGAAAATGTGCAAACATACCTCCAAATGATTCTTTAGATTTATGTGGAATCGTTTGCAGTGGATGTTTTTACCTTATGTCGCCTAAAAGTTAAATTATATTTTTAAATCCAGTGGTTAAATGTTCAGTAAGAATGCACCATCTTCAGTATATCCACCTAACTAGTGGCTAGTATCAGGCCTGTGTGTGCAATTCCACAAAACGACTTACTGAATAGCAGTAGGCTGATTAACAATAAAAACAATTAAAATATTAAAAATTAATGATTAGGGATTATTTATAAATTATGAACTATTTAGTTATGTTGCCTTATATGTAATCATGTAATATGTAATCATGTAAACTATAAAAATGTAAGTGTAATCTTATGAGTATTTTAAATGTAATTTAATCTGATTACAAATACTTGATTTATGTAATCTATTTATATAATGAAGATTGCATGTAACTCGCTACTATCCAGCAATGCAAACAGGTTATCATTTTGTGGACTGTCAGATGCAAAAGGCCCATGGGGAAATGTCACCTCAAATTGGAGCTGCTCACAGCTGAAACAGTGTAGAGCTACCAATCAGCCAAGAGGCTCAGAAACATCACTGTTTCAGTGTGTATTAGACAAGTTGTGTTTTTATTCATGGAATAGAGGATTGTTATCTTTTCAAAGCAACACAACAGTTTTCGAGCCAAACTGACTGCTTGTACTCAAAAGGCAATATAATCGTTTCCCACTGTTTAAAGCAGGATGTTGATTGTTAAGCCTTTTTGTAAAAAAAAAAAATCTGCTCAAGAATAGTGTCTTCAACTGAGACACCTTTGAGTTTGTAAAATTTAACATAAAGTATTTATTCATTCAAACAGATATAAAACCGGTCTCACAGACTTATTAATTTAGAAAAGGTGAGACAAAGAACTGACACAGTAATTGAGTAAATTAACTCTGTACCTCAGCAGTTATATTTTGTATAAAGATGCCAAGGCTCATTGATGCACGTGGGGAGCCTGTCTGATCCGATCCCACAGAAGAGCTACTGTAGCACTGTGGCATGGTGGAGGGCGGGGCCGGGCCATAATTCTTCACACCTGACCCCTAATTAGGCTGATTAAACCTGAACTGAAGATGGCAGTGTGACAAAGTTATGGGCAGCTGTCCGCCATGTGTTTGTCTTTTTGTTTTAGTTCATTATTAAACTATTATTTATATTGTCAAGCTGGTTCTCGCCTTCTGCTTTCCATTTAACTGTGTTATACTGGTGTCGCAACTGGGGAGGAGGAGGGATGTTTCATAGTAGAGTCCTTGCCATCCACCCCAAAGGAGTAGCCGCGGCCATCCGCCAGGGTACGGAGGAGCCCGGCCACCTGAAAGCGGAGGAACGGCCACGGACCGTGAGGGGAGGAGGAGATCCCTAAACACTGTAGGGTCAGAGAACCGCCGACCGCCTGGAGCGGGAGGACCGCAGCCAGGGGCCAGAGGACTGTTTGTTTTTGTTATTTTTATATATATAGTGTAACAAATGTCTGTTTCCAATGAGGGAACGGAGACGCTGAGTTCTTCAGAAGTACGTACTTTACTGGCCACACAAAATGTTTACAACAAAAATCATAACATGAACTGAACAAAAACTTTCTTGATTAATAATAACTCTCTTGTCTCTTTGCATCAGCCAACACTAGATTGGTGTGCGTTAGTCTCTCTCTCTCTTCTGGTGGTTCTGTGGCTGCTCTTACGCCACTCCCCATGCTCACTGAAATGAGAGACAGGTGTTGGACATAATTCAGCTCAGGTGCAAGCGCCCTTACCGATTTCTCTCCCTGGACGGAAGCTTGACCACACCCCCGCTGCCACATACCCCCACCGCCCAACTTAGGCCGGGGCGTCATCCGGCCTGCCTACCGCCCCCCCCCCCCCCCCATTTCTGCAAAGGAAGTCAGCGACAGCCATCTGCACCCCCGGTCTGGACCGACCATTGGACCGGGTCTGGAGCCCCCTTTTTAGTGAGATCAGTCAGCGGGCTGGTGACGTCCAAATAATTAGGCACGAATCTACTATAATAGCCAGCCGGCCCCAGGAACTGCCTCACCCCCTTTTTGAACTTGGGTAGGTCGCAATCGCCACGGTCTTGTCAATTTGGGGGCACACCCGGCCATGACCCAAGTGGAACCCCAGATACCGTACCTCCACACGCCCAATCGCGCACTTCTTGGGGTTTGCCGTGAGCCCCGCCCGCCGCAGCTACTTCAGGACCACCCTCAGATGTTGTTTGTGCCGCTGCCAATCATTACTATAGATGATAATGTCATCTAAGTAGGCAGCAGCATAAGCCGAATGCGGCCGGAGGATACGGTCCATGAGCCGTTGAAACGTCGCCGGGGCCCCAAACAAACCGAACGGAAGCATCACAAATTGGTGCAATCCAAACGGCGTGGTGAAGGCTGTTTTTTCGCGGGAAATTGGTGTCAAGGGGATCTGCCAATAACCCTTTGTTAAATACAATTTTGAATAAAAGCGAGCCGTATCTAACCGATCACGTAACTCATCAACACGGGGCATCGGGTACGCGTCAAATTTAGACACCGCGTTGACTTTCCTATAATCCACACAGAACCGTACAGACCCGTCACTCTTGGGAACAAGAACAACCGGACCAATCACTGTGGGATTCTTCTATTACGCCCATATCAAGCATTGCATCCAATTCCTCCTGAACTATTTTCTTTTTGTGTTCGGGCAGGCGATAGGGCCAGCTACGTACCACCACTCCCGGCTCGGTCTCGATATGGATTTGGATGAGGTTCGTACGACCCGGTAGAGGGGAAAACACGTCTGCAAACTCTTTTTGCAACTCAGCAACCTCTGCAAGTTGGTACGGTGAGAGGTGGTCACCGCAAATGACCGGGTGTTATGATCGTAGCTTTTGTTTACCTCCGGTCCGAGCTCCGCCCTCTCCGGGACTACCGTAGCCAACATTACAGGGGCCACCTCCCTCCACAAATTCAGGAGATTGAGATGGTAAATTTGTCGCGCGACCCTTCTATCGGTTCGTTTTACCTCATAATCGAGATCACCCACTCGCCGTGTGACCTGAAAGGGTCCTTGCCACTTGGCGAGTAATTTAGAACTCGATGTTGGGAGTAATACAAGCACTTTACCTCCCGGTGCAAATTCGCTGAGCTGAGTACTCCTGTCATACAGCCGGCATTGTCGTTCTTGAGCTCGGAGCAAATTCTCCTGTGTTAGTTTTCGCAAAGTGTGCAGTTTTGCTCTGAGATCAAGAACGTATTGAATTTCGTTCTTACTGTCTGAAGACCCCTCCTCCCAGGCTTCACGTATAACGTCCAGTACACTGCGCGGGCGCCGCCCATATAGCAGCTCAAATGGAGAGAAGCCAGTAGAGGCTTGTGGGACCTCTTGAACTGCAAATAACAGGGGGTCGAGCCATTTATCCCAGTTTCTCGCATCCTCGTGGACGAATTTACGAATCATGTTCTTCAGGGTCTTATTAAATCGCTCCACCAGGCCATCTGTTTGCGGATGGTACACGCTAGTGCGAATCGATTTAATGCCCAGTAATTCGTAAAGTTTGCGAAGTGTTCATGACATAAATGGTGTGCCCTGATCGGTGAGGATTTCTATCGAAATCCTCACCTGGAAGATTACTTTGAGGAGTGCCCCCGCAACACTACGTGTTGAGATGTTGCTCAGAGGCACTGCTTCCGGATATCGCGTTGCATAATCCACCAGGACTAATACTCGATCGGGGGCAACCTGTGGAGCCTCGGGGATCCGGCCACCATCGCCATCTCCATTACCGGGCACTGATCCTGAAAGTGCCCCGGATCCCCGCAGCGCCAGCAGGCCGGCCCAGACGCCACGCCCGCACCTGTGTTGGCGGGTGCTTCCACCTGAGGGGGAGAGTGGTGATATGTTACAGGGGTGGGGGTCGTCCACTGCCTGGCGCGGGGAACTGGTCATGCTAGTGGAGCTCCTCGCCTCTGTGGGGCAGGAACGGGTTCTGGGGAGAGAACAGAGTGAGGGGAAGAGGGGGAACACACAGGGGGAGGGGGAGAGAGAAAGAGGGAGAGATGGGGCTCTTCCGCCCTCGGGTACGCTGTCAAGTGGTCCTCCGTGAGCTGTACAGCCTCCTCCAGCGATGATGGGCGGTGGCACTGGACCCATTCCGCTGTCCCCTTCGGCAGTGCACGGATCAGCTGCTCCAGTACCACTTGATCGATCACTTGCTCGACGTCGGAACTCCCTGCCAGCAGCCATTTCCGACACGCGTCTCGGAGCCGCTGAGAAAAAGCAAATGGGCGGTCGTCTTTCCCCAACTTTAACGAGCAAAACAGCTGGTGGTGTTGCTCTGGACTATGACCCACCTGCTGCAGGATTCTTTTGATCCGTAAAAGACAGCAGCGTAGCTGCCGGCAACTGTTGAGCTGCAAGTTGTGCTTCACCGGAAAGCAGCGGAAGGAGCCTTGCCGCCCATTGCTCTCGCGGCCAGCCCCGGATCTCTGCCGTCTTCTCGAAGAGATCGATAAAAGCTTCAGCCTCATCTTCCGCCCCCATTTCAGAAGCGTGGGGGTGGGGGGTAGCTGGGAGCTGGTGATGGAGGTCGCAGCCGGGGCTCTTTCCTGGCCAAAGAGGCTCCGGATCGCATGCCGGTCCTCTGATTGAGCCCGCAGGATTTCAAAAAAGCGCCGGTCCTGGTCTTGGCGAAGCTCAACCAGGGATTGCTGGTGGGTCTGATGCATGCTGGCAAGGGACTGGAGTATCTCGGTCAACTGGGAGGGCTCCATGGGGTGTACTTCAGCTGGTTCAAGCCGGGTTTTCTGCACCAGTGTAACAAATGTCTGTTTCCAATGAGGGAACGGAGACGCTGAGTTCTTCAGAAGTACGTACTTTACTGGCCACACAAAATGTTTACAACAAAAATCATAACATGAACTGAACAAAAACTTTCTTGATTAATAATAACTCTCTTGTCTCTTTGCATCAGCCAACACTAGATTGGTGTGCGTTAGTCTCTCTCTCTTCTGGTGGTTCTGTGGCTGCTCTTATGCCGCTCTCCCCATGCTCACTGAAATTAGAGACAGGTGTTAGACATAATTCAGCTCAGGTGCAAGCGCCCTTACTGCTTTCTCTCCCCAGACGGACGCTTCACCACACCCCCGTTGCCACACATTTATATACATACATATACACATACACATACATATACACATGCACACACACACACATACATTATATATATATATATATATATACATTATATATATATATATATATATATATATATATATATATATATACACACTCACCTAAAGGATTATTAGGAACACCTGTTCAATTTCTCATTAATGCAATTATCTAATCAACCAATCACATGGCAGTTGCTTCAATGCATTTAGGGGTGTGGTCCTGGTCAAGACAATCTCCTGAACTCCAAACTGAAGGTCAGAATGGGAAAAAAAGGTGATTTAAGCAATTTTGAGCGTGGCATGGTTGTTGGTGCCAGACGGGCCAGTCTGAGTATTTCACAATCTGCTCAGTTACTGGGATTTTCACGCACAACCATTTCTAGGGTTTACAAAGAATGGTGTGAAAAGGGAAAAACATCCAGTATGCGGCAGTCCTGTGGGCAAAAATGCCTTGTTGATGCTAGAGGTCAGAGGAGAATGGGCTGACTGATTCAAGCTGACAGAAGAGCAACTTTGATTGAAATAACCACTCGTTACAACCGAGGTGTGCAGCAAAGCATTTGTGAAGCCACAACATGCACAACCTTGAGGCGGATGGGCTACAACAGCAGAAGACCCCACCGGGTACCACTCATCTCCACTACAAATAGGAAAAAGAGGCTACAATTTGCAAGAGCTCACCAAAATTGGACAGTTGAAAACTGGAAAAATGTTGCCTGGTCTGATGAGTCTCGATTTCTGTTGAGACGTTCAGATGGTAGTCAGAATTTGGCGTAAACAGAATGAGAACATGGATCCATCATGCCTTGTTACCACTGTGCAGGCTGGTGGTGGTGGTGTAATGGTGTGGGGGATGTTTTCTTGGCACACTTTAGGCCCCTTAGTGCCAATTGGGCATCGTTTAAATGCCACGGCCTACCTGAGCATTGTTTCTGACCATGTCCATCCCTTTATGGCCACCATGTACCCATCCTCTGATGGCTACTTCCAGCAGGATAATGCACCATGTCACAAAGCTCGAATCATTTCAAATTGGTTTCTTGAACATGACAATGAGTTCACTGTACTAAAATGGCCTCCACAGTCACCAGATCTCAACCCAATAGAGCATCTTTGGGATGTGGTGGAACGGGAGCTTCGTGCCCTGGATGTGCATCCCACAAATCTCCATCAACTGCAAGATGCTATCCTATCAATATGGGTGAACATTTCTAAAGAATGCTTTCAGCACCATGTTGAATCAATGCCACGTAGAATTAAGGCAGTTCTGAAGGCGAAAGGGGGTCAAACACAGTATTAGTATGGTGTTCCTAATAATCCTTTAGGTGAGTGTATGTGTATATATATATATATATATATATATATATATATATATATATATATATATATATATATATATATATAAATCATATACATACACTGTATAAATGATTTAAAAACCTAAAAATGGTCACTAATCAACTGAGAAGGCTTAAAGTACAGTATAAGAGTGTGATTTAAGGGAAATTACATTTACGTTTACATTTATACATTTGGCAGACGCTTTTATCCAAAGCGACTTACAGAGCCTTTATTACAGGGACAATCCCCCCAGAGCAACCTGGAGTTAAGTGCCTTGCCCAAGGACACAATGGTGGTGGCTGTGGGGATCGAACCAGCGATCTTCTGATTACCAATACTACATTGACAAGTATATTCTATAGATGCCATTCATTTTTAAGCTTATCCACAGGTCTCAATCTCAGTTTGATATTGATCTGCATGAGAGTGTACATCTTAGTAGATCTATAATCTAGTCAAGTCAATTTTTTGTATAGTGCCTTTCACAACATACATTGTTTCAAAGCAGCTTTACAGAAGATCAGGCATTATTCATTCATACAGAAGATAAAACTGTAATGTCTAAAATGTCAATGTCATTATTGTGTAATTAGATAAAATATGATTGTAAATCATGTTTAAAAATAACTAAATAAATAATAATAGTATTAATAACCCCAGTGAGCAAGCCGAAGGCAACTGTGGCAAGGAACTCAAAATGCCATAATATGTTGGTTAATGGGAGAAAAATAATCTTGGGAGAAACCAGACTCACTGTGGGGGCCAGTTCCCCTCTGGCTAACATCATGAATATAATGTCAATATTACTTATGTAAAGTGCAAGTCATGGTTTTAAATTATTAAACTAAGTAAGTGTTAAGGGACAGTGTTTAAACATAGATAAATGACTAATATCTTTGAAGTCCATCCTGGATTAACATAATGCAATTGTCCTTGTTAATTGGCTGATGAAGGCTTTTGTTGGCAATTGATAGTCTATGTATTCCATTTCAAGAGTGAAGTCCATCAATAGACAGAGGTGATGCAGGCAGAGATCAGTGAGGTGCATCACAGTTCAGCCTGGCTGGTAATTTCAGTGAGGTTTGGTGTGGTCCATCCAAAGTCCAAGGTTCAGACAATGGCATATGAAGTATCCCATGTCTTATTGTTGGAGTTGGCATCAGTTCATCTTCTGAAGTCCATCATAATAGACTGAAGTGATATTTGGCTAACACCAGCTGCATTTTGTCATCATCACACTGTGACACGTAGAAGTGGAGTCCAACACGAAGCAGGAATGGAGCTGGATCCAGCCGGTTCTGGTGACCTCAGAATAGGAGTCCCAAGGTTGAGACAGGGAAACAAATAAAATAATATAAGCATAGATGCCATTCAATTTATTACAGAGTTATGATCAATTTTTCAGGTTTCTGGTTCTGGCAGACTAAACTAAAGCAGCCTATTTGTGGGTTGAAGGATCAATTAGGTGTTTGTCTGGCTAAATAGTTTAGTCTTTTGTCTAGACTTAAACTGAGGGAGTGTGTCTGCATCTAACAGTGTTAGGGAGACTATTCCATAGTTCCCCTTCTGTCACTCACTCAATGTTTTGTCGATTGAAGTAACACAAGGGGTCTCTTCTGAGAGACTTGCGTACCTCTGAACTTGAGAAAAGGCCAATGTCAAATTGGCAGACAGAATTTGCATGTCCCACGCCAGACATACAGGTATAAAGGCGACTGTCAGACAGATTTTCTTCTTCGGAGCCGAGCGGTTGTGTGATCAGTGAGCTGTGTGTAATGACATTTGAACACTTAATCTCTCATGATCAATATACACCAGCACTGCACTTTATTAATCTTATATCTCACACTGGAGATACTTTTTTTTTTTATTATTGTATGTGCATTCCTATTGTGTGTATTGTTTACTGTACATTGTATATTATTATTATTATTGTGTTGTGTAATTATGTGTACATTTGATATGTAAATTGTGTTGTGTAAATATGTTGTTTATTGTAAATTGGTTTATTGTAAATTGGTTTCGTCACTGTCATGACTGCTATGTTTCTCGGAACTGCACACAAGACTTTCAACTACTGTTGCACTTGTGTATATGGTCGTGTGACAATAAAGTGATTTGATATGATTTGATTTGATTTGACTGCTTCACCCACCTCTGCAAGAAATCTTTCTGTTGGATCTGACGGCGCATTCCAGCGGCTTTCTCCTCTCTGCATGCTGTGTAGACTTTTCAACAGCGTTTCTCTCCTAAAAGAGTTGATTTCTCTACAAGAGTATATTATCCTCTAAAATACTTTTTTTCTTGTAAAAGAGCAACATACTCAAACGAGCGTTGAACGTCCTTTTCAGGACACATATTTAAAGATGCCCTTCCGCTGCTGTGTAGTACCTGGATGTGGCTGGTATCTCCTCAGATCCGACGGACATAGATGCTGCCTCGTGTGCCTGGGTAGTGATAACACTGAGGTAGCACTTGTGGATAGTTCATGTTCTTACTGCGAGGACATGACCATGTGGTCAAAACGAACACCACTCCAGCCACCCCCTGCATCGCTCCTTCTTCCCATAGGATTGAGGACGATCCGGCTGGCGATGGATCCATGAACCACCCGCCCCCCCCCCCCCCCCCCCCCGGCACACACGTTTGCTTCCGTCTGTGCTCGGGATGATGGCAGCTCGCTTCATGGCCAGTTTGCCTCATCCCTGGAGCCAGGTTTGGATGACAACATTGGTGCTGCATCGGAGAGCATTCAGGCGTCTGATGCTGAAGACCTGACCGGACTCCCATCCTCGGGCCAGCCAGCCCGGACAGAGTCTGACGTGTAGATGGACGACATGCTTTCCCAGGCTGCTGTGAGCGTTGAGCTGGACTGGAACCCTCCGTCCTCCCCCCAACCCTCGTGGCTTGATGATTGGTACTCCCAGGCATACCCCCCCAGCACCTTTCTTCCCGGTAGTGCAAGACGAGCTGACGAGTTCGTTGACGAGTTGACCTTTTACTGCCCGGAACCGACCTCCTCACTCGTCCTCTCTCGCTACCCTGGATGGTGGGGCATCCACGGAGGTCCCTCAGGTGGACAGGGCAGTTGCGATTCACCTGTGTCCCGGGACCGCCCGGTACTCCCCTCAAAGGCCTGTGGGACAACGTCGTGACTGACTGCGAAAGCCTACAGTGTCACTGGACAGGCTGCTTCCGCCTTGCATGCCATGGCTCTCCTGCAGGTACATCAAGCCAGGGCATTCAAAGAACTGCACCAGGGTAGTCCCGATCTCGACGTGCTGCAGGAACCATGCTCTGCCACCGAACAAAGGTCACAGTGCAAGCACTCGGGCAAGCGATGGTCACCCTCGTGGTCCAGGAACGCCACCTGTGGCTGAACTTGTTCGAGATGTGTGACGTTGACAAAGCCCGCTTTCTCAACGACGCCGTATCCTATTTCAGTCTCTTTGGCGACACATCAACGACTTCACCCAGCAGTTTTCTCTAGTGAAGAAACAGACGGAGGCCATCTCTCACATCATACCACGCCGTCGCAGCACAGGCCATCCGCCGTCTGCTCACCGAGGGCGTCCCCTTGCGAAGAAACCACCGGCAGCTCCGCCTCAACCTGGGCCCAGCTCTCAGTCCCAGCGTCGAGCGCCCCACAGGCAGCCTACACCCCTGTCTCCAGGACCTCTTCTAGGGCACGTAAAACCCCTAAACACTCCTGGGATGGCGCACAGGTAGCTTGACATCAAGTAAATTTTATTTGTATAGCACCTTTTACAACACAAATCTTTTCAAAGCAGCTTTACAGAAAATCAGGCATTAACAGAAGATAAAACTGTAATATCTATAATGTCGATGAGTCATCATTGTGTAATTAGATAAAATCGGAGCTAATGAAATACAAGACCACTCCATTCCCCGGATGAGGGCTGGGAGGAGAATCCTCAGTTCTCCCTTTTTCTTTCACCACACCCCCTTTGGCCTGCGGTACCTAAATTTTCAATAAAAGAGCAATTTCCTCACTTCCTGGGTCATCAGACTGGTGCGCCGTTCTCACGGCACCCGGCACCAAAACTTTGCAGTCCCGGCTCCCCGGACGTGGGGGGCCAGCGCTGATGACTCTCAAAGACGTCGCTAGAAGACCTCCTCCTCTGTCTACAACCCGCCCCCTGCCGGGTGAGCGGAGGTATGTATGAACTTTTTTCTCAGCATCCAAGCCTCGGGACATGCTTTTGCCTCCCGATGCACTATTACATGCTCCCCCTGCCGCGAGGCCCCACCCGGTACGTCCAAACGATCATCTCGTTGGTGCCCCTTCACAGAGGTGAATTCTAACCTATGTTAAGCATCAAGACTGGTTTGCAGCGGTAGACCTGAAGAACGCGTACTTCCACATCTCCATTCTGCTTCGACACCGAGCCTTCTTATGGTTCGTGTTCGACGGCCAGGCATATCAGTACAAGGTCCTCCCCTTCGGCCTGTCTCTATCCCCTCGCATCTTCACCAAGGTCGCAGAGGCATCCCTTTCCCTGCTACGGGATGTGGGCCACATACTCAATTACCTCGACAACTGGCTCATCCTAGAACACTCTCGAGAGTTACTATGCACCCATAGGTACCAGGTGCTTGCACACCTCAGCCATTTAGGTTTGGAGTTAGACTCAGTCTCAATATCAGCGCACCTCACATCCAAGCACGTGCAGTCAGTGCTCATGTGCCTTGCTCGCTTCAAGCCAGGCACAGCGGTTCCTCTCAAATGGTTCCAGAGGCTCCTGGACCATATGGTATTCTTGGCTGTGGTCGCGCCGCTTGGGTTGATGCATATGAGACCACTCCAGCACTGGCTTCAGACTCGAGTCCCGTGTTATTCACCCCTTCCTGCCGTCAGACTTTCAGCCCTTGGACATACCTCTGTTTTCTGCGGACAGGAGTCCCCCCTACAGCAGGTGTCCAGACGTGTCGTGATCACCACAGATACCTCTCAACTGGGTTGGTGTGCCGTGTGTTATGGGTACGCAGTCGCTGTCTCCTGGACGGGGCCCCGCCTGTGTTGGCATATCATCTGCCTTGAGTTGTTGGCTGTAATCCTTGCCCTGCAGAGCTTTCTCCCACTGATTCGGGGCAAGCACGTCTTGATCCGTTCAGACAGCACCACCATGGTATCGTACATAAATCGGCAAGTCGGCGTATGCTCCCGTCACATGTTACAATTCACCTGCCATCTCCTCCTTTAGAGTCAGCTGCAACTCGGGTCGCTGCTCGCCACTCACATCCCGGATGACCGCAACATGCCGGCGGAAGCACTGTCGTGACAGGTCTCGCTCAATGGAGAGTGGAGGCTCCAACCCCAGGTGGTCCAGATGATCTGAGACTGCTTCGGCAGGGGACAGATAAATCTCTTTACCTCCAAAGAAATAAGGATGAAACGGGGCACAAGATAAATTCCTTTAATTTAATTCCTGACTACACTTGAAACAATATGCAGATTTTGTGGATATGAAAAGAGGAAAATTAAAGATTGTTGTTTAAGACAAAAGAGTGTCTGTAATTCTTTCCTTCATTCAGTCAATACATTTGACACACAAAAATAAATTGAGTTGAATACACTGCTTAATGATCATTCAAACAGGTTACTGAATCAAACTGGGCAAATGTTTGCCAAAATAACTCCACGCAGCATCCTGATACAACACCCCATATGATTACTAAACAGCATTCCATACATGGACAACATAGACAATGGAATAGCAGCCCGTTTACAAAGAGAAACTAAATACATATTTACATCAGCAAAAATCAGCAACAAATCTTGCCCCTCTCCACACTTTGCAGGGTATTACAATATAGGGTCTGTGTCTAAAGATAAATATCTTGGTTTTACACTTGATGAATCATTATCTTTTAAGTCTCATATAAACCAGTAAAGAAAAAAAATTATGGTAAAGCTACACTGTAAAACATTTCTGTAATTTTAATGGTAAAAGACTGTAAAAACACCACATTAAATTATACAGTAAAAATGTTTCTTATATTTTAAGACAATACGGTAGTTTTTGCAATAAAATTTTGTAAAAAATTACATTTTTGTTTAAAAAGATGTAAAAAGTAGGACTATCCTGTATAATTAATGGTAAAAATTTACATTGTTTAACAAGAGAGTACATGTACTTTTGACAGTAAATTATTGTTAAAATTACAGTAAAAAACTAAATCGGGTGATCCCACGACTCCCTGCATGACCCATCATATTTTGTTATATTTTTTGGGAACAGTTGTTTCTTCTTATTTTTAATGTCAGTGATGATGTTTAGTGTTTGTGTGAGTGCAACTGAGCACTGTCTCTACATGTTTATTGGTCATTGCTCCTGGAAGAGCCAATATTGGTGAACTTTGTCATAATGTGCTCTTCTGTAATTTTTACAGTGATTAACAATACCTAATAAAGCAAAAAGCCGATTTTTACAGTTTCAGAAGGCTAATATTAAGTTTAAAACATTTGTTTTTACAGTGCCAGTGTGGTGAATGTAAATTACTGTAAATTACTGTAAAATAAAAAAAATTAAAAACTGTCAAATTTACAGGATGTTCGGTAAAGTTGTTTACATTTTTACTGTATTTTTTTTTTTTAAACATTTTTTTTTTTTTTTTTTAAACAGTGTAGGGTTTTATTTTAGAAATAAGTCCCATTTCTCTTTTGATGAAAAAAGAAGCTAGTTTCTGCCACTTTGCTGCCAGTGCTTGATTAGGGAGATTATGTCTTGTATGTCTGCAATGCAGACCCTGCTGATTGCAGTATGAGAGGTCGCGCAAGCCTCCACTGGGTTTACCCCATTTGAGCTACTGTATGGGTGCCGGCCACGCAACGTTCTTGACGTCATATGGGAAGCTTGGGAGGAAAGACCTTCGAATAGTAAAAATCGAATTCAATACATTCTTGACCTTAGAGCAAAACTCCACACTTTGGGGCAGGTAACACAGGAGAATTTGATCAAAGCGCAAGAGCGTGAATGCCGACTGTACGACAGGGGCACTCAACTCCAGGAATTCACACAGGGAGATAAAGTGCTTGTATTGCTGCCCACCTAGAGCTACAAATTATTCACCAAGTGGCAAGGAACCTTTGAGGTCACACGACGAGTCGGAGATGTCGATTATGAGGTTAGGTGAACACAGGCCGGGTGTTTGGAATCACGATCTGGCCCCACCCCAAAAATTCTGACAATTTTTGTAGATGCTTGTAAATGAGTTGTTATTGTGCTTTTTTCTGTGTACTTTGGTGAAAGTTAAAATGTTGTTCTCATTGACAGAGTTGTTTTGCTAAAAGATAACTTGTGAATCTTTGCCATTTATTCCTGACTTGTTTCTTAAAGAAGCCCTATTATGCCTTTTGGGATGTTACCTTTCCTTTAGTGTGTAACATAGCTCTTTGTGCATGTAAAAGGTTTGCAAAGTTACATAGTCTTTACGCAAAAGTTAAACGTATGTAGTTATAGCTGATGCCAGGATGGGTTGGTATAGTAATGTCGCCATGTCTAGAAGACACTGTTTTCTTCACTGCAAAAGCAAAACCTCTTTGTTTGGACTTCCAAATGGCAGACGAATTTAAGTATCAGTGGTTAAAATTTATTTTTACCTATATTCCTCATCAATACAACCACAAACAAAGACGGTTACTCCCGAAATATGGTGCCATTCTCACTTTGTTGGGACAATCTTGCATTTCAGGATCACAACTTGTTAATATTGATTATTGTATTAAATATTATGTATAGTATTGTGTATGCTTGATTATTTGTGGATTTATCTGCTACAGTTCAAATGCAGAGATTTATGTTGTAGCTACGTTGTACACCCAGTGCACAGCTGTAGGCCTCTGCTAACCTGCAAGCTAAGGTTATTGTGTTGAAATAATTTTGCTAATCAGCTGCAGGCCCACTTTTACCTACATTTGTGTTGATTTGTGTATATTGTTTGTTGTTCTTACTTTCATGAATAGTGATAAAGTGTGGAGATTGATGTATTTTTACAAATGATCATTTTACATCAGCAATCCACGGTAGTGCTCAGCTAACTTGCTATGTAATGTTATTGTTTAGGTAAGGGTTTGATATTCAGCTGTGGGCTGGCTTTTACCTAATGCTGTGTAACAAAATGGTATATTGCAAGAGTCTTATATAATTACATAATTACAAGCTGTAATGTTATGGCTGCTAAGTAGCCCACGGCTAACTTGCTCACTAACCAGGAGTACGTCTCTGTTCTTCGTTTATGTCTTGGGCGAAAAAATTTTGGCTACACCCATTCCAGAAAAAGATGACTAACTTAGATTCACTACATGTCTTTTAATTGAAGCTTTGTTAAGTTCACAATAATCAACAGTGTACTTGTAAGAAAGCTACTAAATTAAAACTTACCACTGTGAAATGTCTGGGTCGATCAGCTTGTTCCTCAAAATTGATTATTTCATTCATTATCGGATCCTGGCTCGAACTAGTACAGCAAAAATCAACACCACTGTTACCATAGTTACAATAGTGTTTACAGCTGCTCAGGAAAACTCGGGAGCTGAAACTCGGTTATGGTAAGGGCCATTACATTTCCGACACACGCTCTATGAGGTTGACCAATCGCAACAGACTAGGCAAGCTGACCAATCAGAGCAGACTGGGCTTTTCAGAAAGGTGGGCTTTAAAGAGACAGGAGGTAAATCAGAGTGTTTTGGCCAGAGAATGAGAAGCGGGGGAAAAGAAATGTGCAGTATGATTCTAGTTGTCTCCCAAAATAAAATTATGAACCTGTAAATTTGCATAATATGGGCTCTTTAAAGGAAGTTGTAGGGAGGTGGATGCCTTTTTGTTTATTAAATACCTTTTTTCTCCTGTTTTTTGTGTTAGAGTGGGAGTTAGGAAGACATGCACCGATCAGCCACAACATTTAAACCACCTGCTTTATAAAAAAGAAGTGTTTTTCCGCTTTTCTACTTTTTCATCTCTGTGTATTTTACCTGTTGCTGCTGGCGCCTAGCTAGAGTCTGTTTTTGTAGCCTGCTAGCTTTTTAACGTCGCTTAAATATCCGTTTTCAGCCTTAAATCAATAACATCTGACATTTTTCAGCGCACATCTGGTTTTCCCCTGCAATATTCTCTTATCGCAAGTCAACTGCGTGCATTTTCTGTGTGCATCTGCTTTCAAATTTTATCACGATTAAACTGCATGCATTTTACATTGCACACCCGTTTTTCTCCTCTGTGTTACACGGATTACTGTATCGATCTCAAAGCACTGCTTATAAAGAACAAGCAACAACAACAAACAATTGCGTGAGGGATTCACATCGATCTCAAACCCTAACTGCTCAGGAACAACCAACAACAACAAACAACTGCCGTAAGTCATGGCATCCGCTCATGTTATTTCTTCCTACATTGCATGTCACAGTCAGCAGTGAGGGATTCACATGTGATAAATATAAGAAATTAGTCAGGCTGATGGAGAAGGTTAATGAGTTAGAGACACACATCCAAACGCTAGTGGAGGTGAGTGAGAAAAAGAAGCCAGTAGATACGGTTTCGGATGTGGGCAGTACAGAAAGCAACACAAACACTTTGGTTCTGGCTATAGAGCCCCCGCAGCAGAGCGTTTGTGTGATGTATCGGCAGCATACTCGCTCAGCAAAGCGTCACCACTCTCCCATTCTTGTTAGGGTTTCCAATCGATTCACCCCACTCATTGATGCACCCACTGAGAATCATGTTGAAAGAGCCCTTGCTATTGATAATTCTATTGTAAGGAATGTGGAAATAAGAGGCTCCAGCCACTATTGTTGAATACATTTTGGGTGCCAGAGTGTCTGACATCAAATCAAATTTACAAGTGCTGGCTTACACTAGACGTAAATTTTGTAAAATCGCCATTCATGTCAGCACTGAACATGTCCAGCTTCGCCAGTTGGAAATTACTAGAGATATGTTAAAGAGGTGTGTGAATTTGTAAAAACTATGTCAGACACTGTAATATGCTCTGGCCCCCTCCCTGCTCATCGTGGTGACAAGTTTTATAGTAGGATTAGTGTCACTGAATGGCTGGATGTCGGAGTGAAGTCTGAAGAATAAAATAGTATTTATAGACAATTGGATGAGTTTTTAGTGTTGACCTGAACTACTAAAGAGAGACATAATTCTCTAGTAATTTGGCTCATAGTCTTAATAATGATAGTATTTGACTAACTGGGGCCCAGGTCAGGAAGCAGACGAACTGGTTAATCTGAATGTCTGCTAACTGCCTTGAGACATCACACAGGTCACATAAAATACAACACAGAGACTGCATCACCTAGATATCTCATACAGACTGTGTCTGTTCCCCGAACTACCAAACACAAAACCCTCACTAAATCATTCAGAAATTTTTTATTAAGGCCAAACATGAACAAAACAAACAAATTAAAGATAAGCATCAAATAAAGATAGGGCCACTAAACATTAGATCTCTTTCTACCAAAGCACTACTTGTAAATTAAGTTATTACAGATCATAGTTTGGATGCGCTCTGTTTGACTGAAACCTGGCTTAAACTGGATGAATATATTAGTTTAAATTAGTCTACTCCCCCAGGTTATTGTTATAAACATAAGCCTCATCTGAAGGGTAGAGGAGGAGGTGTTGCTACAATTTAGTGAAGTTTTTGGTGTTACTCAGAGGACAGGATATAAATATAAGTCTTTTGAACTAATAATGCTTAAAGTGACACCGTCAGATATAAATAATAAAAAAACTTGCCTTTTACCCTTGCTACAGTCTATAGATCACCTGGGACATATTCTGATTTCCTTGGTGAATTTGCACATTTTCTATCAGATCTTGTAGTTAATGTAGATAGAGATTTAATTGTTGGTGACTTCAACATTCACATAGATAATGAAAATGACACATTGGGATTAGTATTTATCGATATTCTCAACATTCTTGGAGTCAGACAAAATGTAATGGGACCAACTTGTCGCCGAAATCATATGCTAGATTTAATTCTGTAATATGGAGTTGATGTTGATACTATAGATAGTACATAGATACATAAATTTCCTCACATGCAACTTCAATCCTTCGCTGTCATAGGTCATGAAGAGCTATCAAAACTTATTGAAACATCAAACGCCACAACATGTTTGTTGGTTCCAATACCAACCAAGCACTTAAAAGAGGTATTCCCCGTAATCTCAGAACCTCGTCTTAATATTATTAACTCCTCGCTATCCTTAGGACATGACCCAAGAAACTTTAAAATGGCAGTTATCAAACCGCTTATTAAGAAGCCACAGCTTGGTCCTGGAGAATTGGCTAATTATAGACCGATTTCAAATCTCCCGTTTATGTCGAAAATACTAGAAATGGTAGTATTCTCCCAAATATGTTCATTTCTACAGAGAAATAGTATATATGAACAATTTAGGCCTCAACACAGTACAGAGACTGCACTTATCAGAGTTACAAATGACTTGCTCTTATCATCTGATCGTGGCTGCATTTCACTTCTAGTGCTTTTAGATCATAGTGCTGCATTCGACACAATAGATCACAAAATTCTCTTGAATAGGCTAGAGAATTATGTTGGCATTTGTGGAGTTACATTAGCATGGTTTGGGTCCGCAGACCGCTATCATTTTGTCTATGTAAAAGAGGAATTTTCAAACCAAACAAAAGTAAAATATGGAGTGCCACAGGGATCAGTTTTTAGGGCCTCTACTTTTTTCCTTGTATATGCTTACCCTGGGAGATATTATCAGGAATGGTGGGATAAGTTTCCACTATTAGGCTGACGATACCCAACTTTATATTTCTTCAAAACCTGATGAGATTTCACAATTCTCCAAATTAGCAGTGTGTATCAATGAAATAAAAGATAGGATGGTCAGAAATTTCCTTCTACTCAATTCCGACAAAACAGAGGTAATAATTATTGGACCAAAAATCTCTTAAAAATAAGACAGCTAAAATATAATTTGATTCTCGATGGATGTACTGTTACATCATCTTCAACAGCGAAGAATTTGTGTTATTTTTGATACCAATATGGCCTTTGAAAATTTAATTAAAAATGTTTGTCTAACAGCATTCTTCCACCCAAGTGTCATGTATTCCCTGTTGACTTTTGTTTTGTACTTTTATGTTGAAGTTCTTGTTTAGTTCCTGTTTGGTTTTTGTAGTCCTTTGTGGTTTCATTTTTTGATTGGTTTTCCCCTGATTGTTTCCCCAGGTGTTCCTTGTTTTCCCTAGTGTATTTAAGCCCTTGTTTCCCCCAGTCAATTTGTCAGTTATTGCATGTTTTGTGATGCTCTGTGCTAAATTCCCTGTGGTTTTCTTTATTACAAGTTTTCTTGTTTTTTGTTAATAAAAGTTGCACTTAGATCTTCATTTTTTGCCTGCCTCGTTACACTAAAAAATATTGCTAAATGACTACACATGCTGTCTGTTGCTTATATCATGTGTTCATGACCTCAAAACTAGATTATTCTAATGGATTTAATGGATTACTGGATGGATGTCCAGCAAGATCAATAAATAAACTTCAGTTGGTTCAAAATGCAGCAGCCAGAGTGCCGACGAGAACCAAGAAATATGATAATTTTATTATCTTTACATTGGCTACCTGTTAAATTTCATATTAACTTTAAAATTCTGTAACTATGTCCAAAGCTTTGAATGGTCTAGCACCGCAGTACTTAAGTGACCTTCTACCACACTATATTACATCACGTCTAATATGATCGCAAAATTTTGGCCTGTTAATAGTTCCTAGAATATCAAAATCCACAAAAGGAGTTAGATCCTTTTCATATTTGGCTCCTAAACTATGGAATAGTCTCCCTAACTCGTTCGAGATGCAGACACACTCACTCAGTTTAAGTCTAGACTAAAGACTCATCTATTTAGATTCAAATCATAATTAGGCTGCTTTAGTTAGGTCTGCCGGAACCAGAAACAGTGATCATGATCTATAACTCTGCAATAAATTGAATGGTATCCAAGCTAATATTATTTTATTTGTTTTCCTGCCTCAACTCAGGACCCCTATCCTGAGGTCACCAGAACCGGCTGGATCCAGCTCCATGTCTATGTCGCTGTGTGATGCTATATGTCACTGTGTGATGATGACTATTAGCAGCCGGTGTCAGCCAAACATCACTTCAGTCTATTATGATGGACTTCAGAGGATGAACTGATGCCAACTCCAACCATAAGACATGGGATACTTCATATACCATTGCCTGAACCTTGGATTTAGGATAGACTTCACAGAAATTACCGGCAAGGTTGAACTGCGATGCACCTCACTGATCTCTACATGCATCACCTCGGTCTAATGTTGGACTACACTCTTGAAATGGAATACATAGACTATCAATTAATTGCCAACAAAACCCTTCATCAGCCAACTAACAAGGACAATTGCATCTATGTGAACTTCTGCAGTTAATCCAGGATGGACTTCAAAGACATTAGTCATTAATCTTACAGTTTATACAAAATCTTTGTTTAAACACTGACAATTAACACTTACTTAGTCATGGTTTAAAATGATTAAACTACACAGAAGTAATATTGGCATTATATTCATGATATTAGCCAGATGGGAACAGGCCCCCACAGTGAGTCTGGTTTCTCCCAAGGTTATTTTTCTCCATTAACTAATATTTTATGAAGTTTTGTGTTGCTTGCCACAGACGCCTTCGGCTTGCTCACTGGGGTTATAAATAACATAGTTATAAATATAATAGTTATTACAGTTTTATCTTCTGTCAGTGCCTGATCTTCTGTAAAGCTGCTTTGAAATTATGTGTATTGTGAAAGGTGATATACAAATAAAAATGACTTGGCTTGACAAATTTTGTGTAGGTTCCCCTCGTGCTGCCAAAACAGCGGCAACCTATTCTTCTCACCACAATTATACAGAGTGGTTATCTGAGTTACCATAGACTTTGTCAATGCAACCAATCAGGCCATTCTCTGTTGACTTCTCTCATCAACATTTTATTCTGCAGAACTGCCCCTACATGGATGTTTTTTGTTTTTGGCATCATTCTATAATGATATGAATACTCAGAAGCTTGAGATGAACCCAGATGTGGGAGTTTATTGCACAGGACACTGAAAAAGCTGGTGAGCAGGCAAGATAAGTGTTCAGGTTTAGTACACTGTCTTTGGAGATAGTCTAGGATCAGACAGTTAACAGTTGATCAAACAGGTAACCTCAACATCAAACAGGATCACAGGTGAGTCATGTGCATAAACAGTGGAGCAGGTAAGTATATCCAAACACAAAGTATTCTCAAAGTCACATTTCCTGAGCATACAGAGATGCTCGTAGTTGAACAGGTAAGTTTCAAACAGGTCAGTAGATATGCGGTAAACTTGAATATCACAAAGTCACTTATCTTGTGTGTCTGGAGAGAAGGGTAGACAAACAGGTGAGACAGGCATAGGGGAGTAGAAAGCCATATTCTCAGGGTCACATGTTGGTTATATCCAGAACAGATCATAGACAAACTGGTGAGGATAAACCGGATAAGCAGATAAAGCGTCATCGCCAAATTTGCAGAATAACTCCTCTAGTAATTTCCTGAACAGATCGTAGAAAAGCCATAACACAGAAAAGCTGTTTTTACTGCAGCTGAGGGAGAGGGAAGTCTGAGGTACCTCACAGCAAGGCTAGATGCTGACTGAGGGTGAGAGTGCTGTTTAAGTGCAGGTCCAAACGAGGTTATAATGAGCTGCAGGTGTGCGTGATTGAAACTCGTGCAATCCCCCCCACCCCCAAAGGGTGACTCCTGGTGCCCAAAGATGGAGGACAGGAGGACACAGATGACAGGGGAGGATCCAGCAGGACAATCAAGTGGGATTGGCCGACAATCCAATGGCCATGGAGTTTACCATTGGGCATGGACTGAGTCAGGATGCTAGGGAGACAGCCATAAAGAATGGACTGTCACTGGGGTTCAATCCAGAAGAACATGTGTTTGGACACACAGTTCAGGGTCCTCTAAAATTGTTACAAGAACAGTTGATTTCTGCAAACTCCTTGGCATAATCCTGTTTTGGATTATGTAAACTCTTTTTGGGAAATTTTCATAAATCTTGTGAGGATGTTAGGGCATATCTGCCTAACACCTGACCTAAAATGAAGGCCCGTTACTGTCTCTAACACCTGTCTCTCATTATATTGATGGTGGAGGGAAACTTAAAAGGCACGCCAGAGCACAGAGAGAGATTTACGGGCAGCTGTCCGACACCTTTGTGTGTTTGTCTTTTCGGTTTCAGTTCTTCATTAAAATATTATTTATATTTAAGCCGGTTCTCACCTCCTCCTTTCCCTTAATCCTTTTACACTGGTGCCGAAAAGACAAACACATAAAGGTGTCAGACAGCTGCACGTAAAAAAAAATCTCTCTCTCTCTCTCTCTCTCTCTCGATGAGCCTTACCACTCTCTCTCCCGCAGACCGACACATGACCATGCCCCCAATGCCACAGTGATACAGACTATGTAATCTCCACTCCTGACCACCAACGGAAGAGTAGGGTATGTCATATGAATATACTTATGGTATACCACACAAGATAGATGCTATTGCGTCTTCTCAAACGTTACCTGCTGTGCCTACTGTTGCAATACCGTCGGCTTATGCATGTAACCGTGGTTACCAGGACAAATGAAGGAGACACATTTTTCTTGCTGGCAGGAATGTATTCTCCATCCTTTCGGTAGAAGTTGAGTAAAATGGTACCGATCTCCATCAATACGCACTTTGAGATATGCACCAATTGGGCAGAGCTGAATCACGATCTGCCAACAGAGGTGGGTAGAGTAGCCAAAAACTGTACTCAAGTAAAAGCTTCATTACTAGCATAAATAATTACTTGAGTAAGAAATTATCCAACTAAAAGAGTACTCAAATATTGAGTTGCTCGTTACATTCACAAATGACATAAGACATTTACTCCTCTATATTCCATTACAAAATACACATTGAACACATACTACAGAATTATTATTATTGGCAATTCTGTCATCATTCACCATCATGTTGTTCCAAACCCGTATGACTTACTTTCTTCCATGCAACACAAGGAGATATAAGACAGAATGTTTGCCTGAGTCACTAATTACTTTCAGTGAATGTTTTTTTTTTTATATATATATATATATATATATATATATATATATATCTATATATATATATATATCTTTTGAAAGTGAATGGTGACTGAGACTGTCAATCCCTAACATTCTGTCTAACATATTTTGTGTTCCACAAAATACAAAGTGTTACATTGCTTTAGAACAACATGAGGGTAGAGAAATTACAGAATATTAAATTATGGCTGAGCTAGCACTTTAAAGAGATAGTTTACCCAAAAATGAAAATTCTCTCATCATTCTATCATCTCAGATGTGTATGACTTCCTTTATTCTGCAGAACACAAATTAAGATTTTTTTAATAATATTTTAGCTCTGTAGGCCAAAATTTTGATGCTCCAAAAAGCACATAAAGGCAGCATAAAAGTAATCCATAAGACTACAGTGGTTAAATCTATGTCTTCCGAAGTGATATGATGTGGTGTGGGTGAGAAACTGATCAATATTTGTCATTTGTAATTGCTAGAAAGCAGGGGGCGATATGCCAAGCAGAATGTGAATCACCAAAAACACAAGAAGAAGAATGTGAAAGAGATCTGTTTCTCATCCACACCTTTCACATTACTTCTGAAGGTACTGGTTTAACCAATGGAGTCTTATGGATTAATTTATACAGCCTTTATTTGATTTTGTTTAGCTTTAAAATGTTGGCACCCATTCACTTGCATTGTATGGACCTAAAGAGCTGAGAAATTCTTCTAAAAATCTTCATTTGAGTTCAACAGATGAAAGAAAGTCATACACATCTGGGGTGAGTAATGAGAATTGTAATTTTTGGGTGAACTATCCCTTTAAGGGCTCTTGTCAAATCTGAATGAATTTGTCAATAAGAAGAAAAGTTTGGAAACATTTCTAGTAATTATTAAAGTGAAAATGTCCCACAAGGACATTATATATATATATATATATATATATATATATATATATATATATATATATTGCTGAAATATAAACCAAAGCAAGTTCATTCTATTTGAATGCCTCCTTTACCTATTTCATAGCTTTTAAAGTCCTGTGTGAATTATTTTTTTCAGTCTAATTACAGTTTTCAGTGTCATAAGTATTTAGATCATTAGTTCTGTACAGTAGTACCGCCGCTCTCTAAATGCATATACGCAGCCTAGTGAGTAGGGCACCAACCCCAGTCGTGGAACACTCGCTGTGTCTAAAACAACCCCCTCTCCACTATATAGTGAGTTATTTCGGGTGACTGCCATTTTGTAGGAGTGTCTGAATTTTGAGTGAGCCACTCGTTCATTCATTCTTACCCACAATGCACTCGACAATGGTTAATTTCCCACAATCCACCACAGGGAAGACGTATAAGCTGGGAGTTTACTGCTTCCTTCACTCCTGCAATGTTTTATTTCCTGCTGAATGTAGTAAATTACTTTTTGACAAATCATTACTTGATTAAAATAACATAACATATAGAGGGACAAAACCTACAGGTACATTTTAAAATGTACTCTTTTTTGATCAAATGTGTTTACTCTTTATATTAACACACAGTATATATTAAAAATGACAAACAGAATGAATATTTATAGTATTAATATATTATTTAATAAGACTAACAATTAAGGCCCAATTATTTAAAAATTTCATATGTGAAGTTGTTTCTACGACAGCCCCAGAGCTCAAAAACTCTGTGTATCCGTCAGCATCCGGATTCACTCATTTCGTTCATTTACTGCTGGGATATAGTGCACTAACTGTCATTCACTAAATAGGAAATAGTGAATGAGTGAATTATTGCAGCCTCACGCACGCACATCTCACCTCACTGTGCACACATGCTACAGTTGTAGATCACGCGAATGGAAGATGTTTATAACCCTGGTTACCAGAATAAGTGATTGAGACACATTTTTCTTGCTGCCAGGGATGTATTCTCCCTCCTTTCAGCAGAAATTTTGAGTAAAATGGTACTATTCTTTGTCAATACGCACTTTGAGATATGTACCAATTGGGTAGAGTAGCCAAAAACTGTACTGAAGTAAAAGTATAATTACTTTTAAAAAAAACTGCCATTCACTATATAGGAAATAGTGAATGATTGCAGACACAGCCTCGCGCACGCATATCTCACCTCGCTGTGCACAAGCGCTCCAGTTATAGATCACGTGAATGACAGTGATTTACACTTAACTTGGATGTTTACATGGATTTATACAGTTAATCTATCTGAAGTAGCTGCAAAAGAAATATGTGATTTGTTACTTGGTTGCTAGGGTAGCCCCATGTCATTGCTAGGCAGTTACCAGAGTGATGCTTAATGAGGCGCCTTGCTATCCGGAGTGAAATAAGTCAACCCAGAAGTCTTTACAATTTTCTGGTGCAGAGATATGTGATTTGCTACTTGGTTGCAAGGGTAACCCCATATGGTTGCTAGACAGTTACCAAGGTGATACTTAACAAGGCTCCTTGCTTCCTGAGTGAAATAAGTCAACCCGGAAGTCTCTATGACATTCTGATCCTGAGATACCCATCTTAGTGATTTTGAATCAAAGTCAAAGGGGTTTGGTTGCTAGGGTGCTCTAAATGGTTGCTAGGGCGTGGCTAAGTAGTTTCAATGATGATAATTGAAGATTGAATGCTCACCCAATTAAAAAAACAACTCTCTTGTCTGTAGGACATTCTGATCTGAAGATATCACACTCAGCCTTTTTGAATGGAAGACAAAGGGGTTTGGTTGCTAGGGTTCCCTAAATGGTTGCTAGGGCATGGCTAATAGTTTCCATGATGATACTTGAAGACTCACCCAATTCAAACAAGCCAACTCTCATGTCTGTAGGATTTTCTGATCAGGTTATATCCTTCTAAGCCATTTTGAATGGCAGTCAATGGGTTTTGGTTGCTAGGGTGCACTAAATGACAGACAGACAGAATGATAGCCAGATATGACAAAGAGAGTGAGGACAAATGATGAATAGAAAGAAACAGATAGATATATTGTATTGATATGGCAATATTGTAAATACAGTCATTTAAATAAAGTTCTGTTGTTGGCTCAGATTTTAATTTTGACAGTTGAAGTTTGAATAGTCTTGGCTCATCTGAACATTCCATCAATGTAAGTGAAGGGGATTTTTCCACTGAGATATACACTCACCTAAAGGATTATTAGGAACACCATACTAATACTGTGTTTGACCCCCTTTCGCCTTCAGAACTGCCTTAATTCTACGTGGCATTGATTCAACTAGGTGCTGAAAGCATTCTTTAGAAATGTTGGCCCATATTGATAGGATAGCATCTTGTAGTTGATGGAGATTTGTGGGATGCACATCCAGGGCATGAAGCTCCCGTTCCACCACATCCAAAAGATGCTCTATTGGGTTGAGATCTGGTGACTGTGGGGGCCATTTTAGTACAGTGAACTCATTGTCATGTTCAAGAAACCAATTTGATATGATTCAAGCTTTGTGACATGGTGCATTATCCTGCTGGAAGTAGCCATCAGAGGATGGGTACATGGTGGCCATAAAGGGATGGACATGGTCAGAAACAATGCTCAGGTAGGCCGTGGCATTTAAACGATGCCCAATTGGCACTAAGGGGCCTAAAGTGTGCCAAGAAAACATCCCCCACACCATTACACCACCACCACCAGCCTGCACAGTGGTAACAAGGCATGATGGATCCATGTTCTCATTCTGTTTACGCCAAATTCTGACTCTACCATCTGAATGTCTCAACAGAAATCGAGACTCATCAGACCAGGCAACATTTTTCCAGTCTTCAACTGTCCAATTTTGGTGAGCTCTTGCAAATTGTAGCCTCTTTTTCCTATTTGTAGTGGAGATGAGTGGTACCCGGTGGGGTCTTCTGCTGTTGTAGCCCATCCGCCTCAAGGTTGTGCGTGTTGTGGCTTCACAAATGCTTTGCTGCATACCTCGGTTGTAACGAGTGGTTATTTCAGTCAAAGTTGCTCTTCTATCAGCTTGAATCAGTCGGCCCATTCTCCTCTGACCTCTAGCATCAACAAGGCATTTTCGCCCACAGGACTGCCGCATACTGGATGTTTTTCCCTTTTCACACCATTCTTTGTAAACCCTAGAAATGGTTGTGCGTGACAATCCCAGTAACTGAGCAGATTGTGAAATACTCAGACTGGCCCGTCTGGCCAGTCCAACAACCATGCCACGCTCAAAATTGCTTAAATCACCTTTCTTTCCCATTCTGACATTCAGTTTGGAGTTCAGGAGATTGTCTTGACCAGGACCACACCCCTAAATGCATTGAAGCAACTGCCATGTGATTGGTTGATTAGATAATTGCATTAATGAGAAATTGAACAGGTGTTCCTAATAATCCTTTAGGTGAGTGTATATATTATATATAAAACTGGATTGCTCATAGAATTCTAAACTGCCAGCAGTAAAGTCACCGGAAGTGCTCTGGCGGCCATCTTACCATTCCCTACCGACAGAGGGCATCGCGGCATGTGTGGCGTTTAACCACAAAACAACACTCACTAAAGGATGTTGCAAAAGTGTCCACATGTTGTAATTTATACAGACCATGTACCTATTAAGCACAATTTTGTCATTATCGTGGGGATAGAGTGGGCATAACAATCATAAGATTTAATAACAGTAAAAATACAACATCAAATTATATAAATACCCCTTTTTAAAGCAAAAGAATCCAATAGCGACATTCAATAGCGATTGGTACAGGATGCAATGTTTCTCTGCCTTCATAGTTAAAACCTGTTGATGCTCATTGTTCATAATGTTGACAAATTATACATCTGCATAAAATGCCAACATTAACTATTTTACTAGATTATATAGTAAATGTGAACTAATTTAAGTAAAGTGACATCAGTTCTGGGGGGGGTGCACATCAACATAGTCAACGTTTTAAAGTTGTTAATAAAAACGACTAGCTTTGTGTTGATATTGTAGCTAGACAGTGTTACGTCCCTATTAATCTAGGGGTATCAGAGGGACATCAACAAACCAGAACAACCTTGTATAAATAAACAGAAAGAAGCTTAAGACCACCAACACTGAGAATAATTAAATGTATCCACATATTTAGATACGATCAAACAAAAGAAAACACAAAAATGGTGAAAAGGGTACGAGAGTGTTGCCAACAAAATGAAACAAGGAAAACCAAAAACCAAATAACCAAAGGCAGAAAAGGCTTACTGAAAATAAAAACAATAAATAAATAAATAACAATTGGTGGCAACCACTCCTTACCTGGTGTTACTAGACAGTGTTAAGGTCTACATGTTGCAACATGTGCAGGGCCCCTAACCTGTTCCCAATTCAGAAATATAACATGTATCCTGAAAGGTCCAAGGACCTTACAAAGTTGAAAAAAGAAAACAAAGCACAGAAACAAACAGAGGCTTGTCAATAAAAACCACAAGCAATACAAAACAGGTTCCCAGTCTGCCGCTCACTTCGACGTCATGTCGAAGAAGTGACACTAGGGGTCTCTCTTGAGTGCCGAAAGATGCCTCTGATCTATGAAAAAATGCCAATGAGAGTTGGCGAACAGTATTTGCATACCCCGCCCCCGGACATACGGGTATAAAGGCGAGGGAGATACGCTCGTTCATTCAGTAATTTTCTTCAGAGCCGATGGTCGTGTGAATGCAGCCAGCTGCGAATATCACAACTGATCCTGCTTCTGATGCTCTGCTTTCCTGTTGGATTTACGGCGCACTCCAGCGGCTTTTTCTCTTCTCTGCCGGCGTGCAGTTTGCCCCTGGGCACTTCGACAGCGCAAAGTTAAAAGAGTTTATTATAAAGAGCAATTTTCTCTGTGAAAGAGTTTATTTCTCTGAAAGAGCAATACACAGTAGTGTTGAACGTCCTTTTCAGGACGCATCTTTATAAAGATGCCATTCAACCCCTGTGTAGTTCCTGGATGCGGTAGAGTGCTCTCCGCTTCTGACGGCCACAGGCGCTGTCTCGTGTGTCTGGGCGCCGATCACACCGAGGCAGCGTTTGTGGATGGTTCATGTTCTCACTGCGAGAACATGACTATGGCAACGTTGTGGTCGCGGCTTGCTTTCAATAGAAAGCACGCCACTCCAGTGTCCCACGTATCGCTCCTTCTTCCCATGGGATTGAGGACGATTCGGTTGGCGATGGAGGCGATTTGGGGAAGGCAGCGGGTGCAGTTCCGCCGGGTACGCCCACTCGGACCACCCGCCCCCCAACACGCCCATTGACCTCTGTCCAGCCTCAAGGTAACTGCGACTCGCCTCCGGGCCGGTCTGCCTATCCTCTGGAGCTTGAGGTGGATGAGCTCGCCGCTCCGTCGGAGAGCACGGCATCTGACGCTGACTCCTTCCCTGGGCTGCCACCTTTGGCCCAGCACGCCCAGGCTGAGGCTGACGCGCAGATGTCCGACATGCTTGCCCGGGCCGCCGTCGGGGTGGGGCTGGATTGGAACCCTCCATCCTCCCCACACCCATCTCGGTTGGATGACTGGTTCCTGGGGTCTGGGCGCCGCTCACAGCCACGCCCCCCCCGGTCCCGTTTTTCCTGGAGGTGCATGACGAGCTGACGTCTTCATGGAAAGCACCGCTCTCCATTCGTCAAAAGCCCTGCTCTCGCTACCCTCAGGGCGGCCCACGGGTACACGGCAATTCCCCAGGTGGATAGGGCAGTTGCGCTCCATCTTTGTCCCGGTGACCCTACCACCTGGCGGGAGCGCCCTGTACCCCCTTCCAAGGCCTGTAGGACGTCATCCTTGTTGAATTCCAAAGCCTACAGTGCCGCGGGACAGGCCGCCACCGCCTTGCACGCCATGGCCATCCTGCAAGTCCACCAGGCCAAGGCGCTCAGGGATCTGCACGAGGGTAGCCCTGACCCCGATGTGCTGCAGGAACTGAGCTCAGTGACCGACCTCGCCCTCAGAGCCACGAAGGTCACCGCGCAAGGCACTCGGACAGGCGATGGCCACCCTTGTGGTCCAGGAACGTCATCTTTGGCTCAACCTGGTCGAGATGCGTGAAGCCGACAAAGTTCGCTTTGACTTTGCCCAGCAGTTCTCTACGGTGAAAAAGCAGACGGAGGCCATCTCTCACATCCTGCCTCGCCGCAAACCTGCCGCCAAGGCCACTGCCCCATCTGCTCGCCGAGGGCGTCCCCCTGCGGCCAAGAAATCTGCTCCGCCTCAACCCGGGCTCACCGTAGGAAGCAGACGCCCCCGTCTCTCGGACCCCCTCGAGGACCTATAAGGCTCCCAGGCGCTCCTGAGACGGACGACCCAGCGACACAGACGTTAGCTCCGGAGGTGGTAAGACCGCTCCGTCCCCCGGTGGAGGGCCGGGAGGAGAATCTTTTGTTCTTAAACAATTTAATTTGCCACCCCCCCCTTAAATGGGGTTGCGGTACCCACATTCTCAATTTCCTATGTCCCTGGGTCACCTGGCCCGCAAATGCCATTCTCACGGCACTTTGCCTCCAGATCTCAACAGTCCCGGCTTCCTGGACACGGACCACCCGTCTCCAGCCCCACGACTGTTCCCCGGCCGGCCGGTTCCTACGAGTCTAGAGGACGCCTACCCTGGACCTCCTCCTCAGTCGCCAGCCCACCCCCTGCCGGGTGTGCGGAGCAAGGTAAGTGCTTTGAGTCTTTTCTCAGAACCCCAGCCGCGGGTCACCCTGTCGCCGCCCAACACTGCCCTACCTGCTCCACCCACTGCGAAGCTCCGCCGGGTACGTCAAAATTAAATGTCCCTTTGAGGCCCCTAGCGCAGAGGTTGGATGCATGGCTTTCACTTCCCAACCCGTCTCGCTGGCTGGCCCGGACCATCCGACTCGGTTACGCAATTCAGTTTGCCAGGCCTCCACCCCCCTTCATGGGCGTCCGCTCTTCCGCAGTACACAGCAAACATGCCCAGTCTCTGCGCGCGGAAATCGCTACTCTTCTGGCCAAAGACGCGATAGAGCCTGTCCTTCCAACCGAGATGAAGAAGGGTTTCTACAGCCCTTACTTCATCATACCCAAGAAAAGCAGCGGCTTACGGCCAATCTTGGACCTGCGAGTTCTCAACCGAGCATTGCACAAACTCCCGTTCAAAATGCTCACGCAGAAGCACATCTTAACCTGTATCCGGCATCTAGATTGGTTCGCTGCGGTAGACCTGAAGGACACGTACTTCCACGTCTCCATCCTGCCTCGACACTGCCCCTTCCTGCAGTTTGCGTTCGAGGGCCAGGCATATCAGTACAAAGTCCTCCCCTTCGGCCTGTCTCTGTCCCCTCGCGTCTTCAAGAAAGTCGCAGAGGCAGCTCTTGCCCCGCTCCGAGAAGCCGGCATTCGCATACTCAACTACCTCGATGGCCGGCTTATTCTGGCCCACTCGCGAGAGTTACTATGCGCCCACAGAGACCAGGTGCTCCGGCACCTCATCCGCTTGGGGCTTCAGGTCAACTGGGAAAAGAGCAAGCTTACTCCAGTCCAGAGCATCTCTTTTCTCAGTATGGAGTTAGACTCGGTCTCAACGTCAGCACGACTCACCAGCGAGCGTGCCCAGTCAGTTTTGAAGTGCCTTGCCGCCTTCAGGTTGGGCACAGCGATCCCCTTAAAACTTTTCCAGAGGCTCCTGGGACATATGGCGTCCTCCGCGGTTGTCGCGCCGCTGGGGTTGATGCATATGAGACCACTCTAACACTGGCTTCAGACAGGAGTCCCGAGACGAGCATGGCACCACGGCACGCATCGGGTGACAGTCACCCCGCCTGCCGCCAAACATTCAAACCCTGGACAGACCTCTGTTTCTTGCGGGCAGGAGTACCCATACAGCAGGTGTCCCGATGCGTCCTGGTCACGACCAATGCCTCCAGATCGGGTTGGGGCACCGTTTGCAACGGGCACGCAGCCTCAGGCCGTTGGAAAGGGGCCCAACTGCATTGGCACATCAACTGTCTCGAGTTGTTGACCGTCCTTTTGGCCCTGCGGAAGTTTCTCCCGTTAATTCGGGGCGAACATATCCTAGTCAGGTCGGACAGCACCACTGCGCTCGCGTACATAAATCACCAAGGCGGCGTACGCTCCCAACCCATGTCGCAACTCGCCCGTCGTCTCCTCCTCAAGTCGCTGCGCGCTACTCACATCCCCGGCAACCTCAATGTGATAGCGGACTCCCTGTCACGACAACGCTTGCCTGGCGGAGAGTGGAGACTCCACCCCCACTCAGTTCAGCTGATTTGGGAACGGTTCGGCAAGGCCCAGGTAGACCTGTTTGCCTCGCGAGAGACCTCCCACTGCCCGCTCTGGTACGCCCACTCAGAGGCTCCCCTCGGGGCAGATGCACTGGCACACAGCTGGCCGGTGGGGCTGCGCAAGTACACTTTCCCCCAGTGAGCCTTCTTGCACAGGTGCTGTGCAAGGTCAGGGAGGACGAGGAACAAGTCACTCTCGTGGCTCCTTACTGGCCCACCCTGGCCTGGTTCTCGGACCTCATACTCCTCGCGACAGCCCCTCCCTGGTGAATTCCCCTGAGGAAGGACCTTCTCTCTCAGGGACGGGGCACGCTCTGGCATCTGCACCCAGACCTTTGGAAACTCCACGTCTGGCCCCTGGACGGGACAAGGAAGATCGAGCTGGTCTACCACCCACAGTCGTAGCCACGATCAATCAAGCCAGAGCCCATTCTACCAGGCAACTCTACGC
The DNA here is from genome assembly GCA_032164185.1 of Moxostoma hubbsi. Taxonomy (NCBI): domain Eukaryota; kingdom Metazoa; phylum Chordata; class Actinopteri; order Cypriniformes; family Catostomidae; genus Moxostoma; species Moxostoma hubbsi. The sequence goes on from JAVLUX010000030.1 coordinate 5,855,024, forward strand.
CCTGAAATGGCGTCTGTTCGTGAATTGGTGTTCTTCCCGGGCAGAAGACCCACAGAGGTGCGCAGTTAGGTTGGTCCTCCTGTTACTACAGGAGAGGTTTGAGGGGAGGCTGTCCCCTTCCACCTTCAAGGTGTATGTTGCCGCTATTACAAGTCTCTGGGAAAACACAACTTAATTGTCAGGTCCCTAAGAGGTACCCGGAGGTTGAACACCCCACCCCAACCCGGCCAAACCTGTTCCCCTCCTGGGATCCCTCGGTGGTCCTCACCGGTCTTCAGAGATCCCCTTTCGAGCCACTAGAATCAGCTGGACTCAGGGCCCTCTCCCTTAAGATGGCCCTGCTGATTGTGCTCGCCTTCATCAAGAGGGTCGGGGACTTGCAAGCATTCTCTACTAACTACACTTGCCTGGAGTTCTGTCCGGCAGACACTCATGTGATCCTAAGACCTCGACCGGGCTATGTGCCCAAGGTTCCTACCACGCCCTTCAGAGATCAGGTAGTGAACCTACAAGTGCTGCCCCGGGAGGAGGCAGACCCAGCCCTCTCATTACTGTGTCCGGTACGTGCTTTGCGTACCCACCTGGAACGCACCCAGAGCTTCAGGCGCTCTGAGCAGCTCTTTGTCTGCTTCGGGGGACAGCAGAAAGGGAACGCTGTCTCCAAACAGAGACTGTCCCACTGGGTTGTGGACGCCATTCAGTTGGCCTATCATACCCAGGCCGTGCCCCCCCCTCTACGGGTCCGAGCCCACTCCACTAGGAGTGTGGCGTCCTCGTGGGCACTGGCTAGGAGCACCTCCCTAGCAGACATTTGCAGAGCTGCGGGCTGGGCAACACCTTATACCTTTGCGAGATTTTACAATCTCAGGGTTGAGTCAGTCTCGTCCCATGTTTTCTCAGGTCCGAGCCCGTAGAACTCGGTACACGTCCACGGTCTGACCAGGTGAATCACTTGCGTCCAGCGCCCTTTCCCTCTGTCGAGGTAGAACAGTGTGCCTTCTTCCCAGGAGACCCCTTTTTGGCTCCTGGTCGATTCCTCCCTAGCCCTTTTGGGTCCACAACAGTTCAGCGGAGGAACTTGCTGACCCAGTCCAATTCGGGTACCCCAGGCTACCCCTAATGGAATAGGTGCTCCACAGGTTAGGCCTCCTACACGGACTCCTCCTGTGTGTACTTCTACGGTACGGTCACCTTACGAGCTGACCCGTGTCTCCCTTAGGCAGTCCTTCGCTGCCCTCCGGTCGCCGTGTTGTAGCAACTCCCCCCTCCTTGAGGTTGGATCTGCCACCGCGCCATTCTTCCCACATGTGCAAGAGCTCATGTGGTGTATTTTGCCACCTCTACCTCCGCAGGGTCTATTCCCCCTGAAAGAATAGGAATTCGGGTAAGACACCCTTCCCTCGATGCTGTAAGGGCCCTGGCTGCTCATGCTCTATGCCGAGAAAACATAGAGAGAAAAGAGGCCCAGCCAGGCTTGGCCCGTTCCCTAGTTGGGAGCATCACCTTGTTCCCCCCTAGGGTAACCAAAAGGATTCTGACGACTTTTTTTGGGGCATTGGGGAAGAGTACGCGCAGCCTGAACACAGTTGGTCGCTTGTGCACGTTGGATACCTGCCCGTTTCTGTGTCAGCAGTACACGTACACAGCTCAGCGCATGGCGAGTTTTGAAGTGGACCCCTAGTGTCGCTTGAATGAACGAGCGTATTTCCCTCGCCTTTATACCCGTATGTCCAGGGGCGGTGTATGCAAATACTGTTCGCCAACTCTCATTGGCCTTTTTTCATAGATCAGAGGCATCTTTCGGCGCTCAAGAGAGACCCCTAGTGTCGCTTCTTCGACACGACGTCTCGTTCCCTCCATCAGGGAACGGAGGTTACATACGTAACCGAGACGTTCCCTCATATCACAGCCATCTTGGATTTTATAGACCTGGGTGATCTCAAGACTCCATGTGCAATTGGCTGATCACACAAGACAGGCGGTGATTGGCTGGAACAAAAGCAAATGGAGGAACCAATGGGAGCAGGCTCCTGCAACAGAAACACACAGAGACAAAACAAAACACATATGCATAGAGGGCGTAACAGAGTACCTCTTCAAAATAAATCCAGAAGAACCGAACACACACACACACAAGTTCATATACAGTAGGGGTGTGTGTGTGTATATATATATATATATATATATATATATATATATATATATATATATATATATATATATATATACAGTATATATATAATATTCAATTTGCATTCATTTTTTGGAATACGTACATACCAGCTTTTGAGCATTTAATTATTTCAACAATCCCCTGATCTTTTAAATCATAATCAGAAATAAGTTTATTGACATATGCATACTCAAGGACAAACATACATATTTATTTGTTCAATAACAAAAGCTTCCAAGTACACAAGTATTCCAAATATTAAACTGAACAATACAATACAAATTTGCAGATATGTGGGGACAAATATGCTAATGGATTTAACAACAATCCCACATAAGTCTGCTTTCAAAAGAATGATAGCAAGACATGCCATCAGAGCTAGAGGCAGCTGTTCTCCACCGGACAATGACACTGGAGGCAACATCTTCTGACATGCTGGCAATTTTGTGCTGTCGGCGTGAATCCGCATGTAATAATAGTATTTAAAATGCAGCATTTTGCAGTTTTAGTACATTTAAGTAGACCCTTTCAACGCTCTATGATCATGTTGGAGAAAGAAGCATCATTGGCTAATACATTTTGGGTTTTACTCGCCAGAGTTTTGACAACATGTAAGCATAATATAATTTAAAAAAAATATATTAAGCAAATTGAGGGCGGACAATTCATATATATTCACACAATATAGTATATTGCAATTTTTTATATATATTTTCCTTTATGATTTTAATATCATTTTAGCTTTTTAAAAATTTACAAATTTCACATTTTATCAATTTATATGACGTCATGAAATCACATTTTTAAATTACTAGTTGCCTTAAGAACAGCTGGTGCAACCAAATTAAGCACTGACTTAGTTACAAACTAACTTGTAGTTACTAAGCCCTTAGTGTGAACTTTATACCCCAACTTATGTAAGACCTTACACACAGGTATTGCCATGTCCTTCCAAGCCTGTATGACTTTTTCTGTGGAACACATAAGATGACATTTAAAGAATGTTTTTGTCCATATAATGAAAGTCGATGGTGACCAAAACAAGCTTTTTTTTCTCACCATTTACTTTCCTTATATGGAATACAAAATACATTTTTGGGGGGTTCTGCAAAAGTAAGTCACATGGATTTGGAAGGACATGAGGTTGAGTATATGATGACAGAATTTACATTGTTGGGTCAACTTTTCTATTAATATTAAAAGTTATAATTATCTGAAACAGTAATTTTACAAGACTTGTAAAATGTTACACTGCATGTTGCAAAAGTATCTTCATTGCAAATAAAAACAGATAGTATAATATTTTTACTCAGCTAATGTTGTCCATTCTCTTACCTGTTAAAACAGCTCTTCAGTGAAGCCAGGCTGACATCTGTCTCCTCATACAGCTTTTCCTCCTGTTGAAAACCAATTCCAGTTTTATCTAACATTCAGTGGGATGTTTATTGAAATCCAAATTGCAAACTTACCTTGTTTAACTTTTACAATATCCATGTGCTCCTTGTCAAGGCTGGACTGGGAAGAGAAATCGACCCGGGATTTTACATAGCAACTGGCCCAAAAGTTGTTGGGGGGAGAGTGTTCGCTAACGCGGCGGCTCATTTTAGCTTATCGCAGCCTACACAGCGGCCCGCTCGGTTCTCCCGATGGCCAGTCCACCCTGATCAGCCCCAAAGTGCGTCGGTCCACCGGGAATATGCCCGGTATGCCAGATTACCAGTCCAGCCCTGCTCCTCGTCAATTCCAATTGATCACTTTCAAAATTATGCTTGTGAGCTCGGCCGTATTCAGGCCTGCACTGCAAAAAGTACAAATCACACATGGAGAATTAACACAAGCCCACATTATATTCATCATATGTAACCGGTGTTGATCTGCAAGTAGATATTCAACTTGAAAAAAAAAAAAAAAAAGCTAACTTGGTGAGTTATACTGTTATTCATTGTGGTTATTTTAATAAGTTAATGTTAGATGCATAGCTAATATGCATTTAGCCTAAGAAAATAACCACAATGCAAGTTCAACGTAAACAAAAACTACAAAGCATAATTATGTATTTAGAATAAATCTTTAAAGCCTGCAAATCATATGTTTGAAAATGTCTACTGATATCTTACCTTAATTTCTTAAACTTGCTTCTATTGATGTAACACGTGCGCCACTGAACATAATGCTGCTGCAATAAAGAGTAACATAACACGCTCACACTTAGAATAAGCAGGGGGGGAAAATGAGAGTCCAAATAAATAATTAATGACATATTTAGGAAGATTGCATTATGATGCAGTATATGCAGACTTAAAAAAAAATTAAAATGTGACAGGATCGGTAAAAATTACTCACCAAAACAAACATTTCCCACTGAGACCCATAGGAATACAGAATGTGCCAGAATGTGCAGGTGGCGATAGGAACAAACACAGCAACAACTCTGGAATATCTCGAAATAAAGTGAATCAACAGAGGAAAATAGTAAAGTTTTCCTCAGATGCCTTGTGTGTTTACACAAGCATAATGCTTGTAAAACATGTAAACGGTAATGCTGTTTTCTCGCAATAATCCACTTTCTCGCAATAAGCCACTCTCTGGTGTCCATGAAACCGTCGTCATTGACAGTTGTAAAATTGTGTAAAATGGACTTTATACAATGAATTAGAAGAATAGAAATATGGACTTTTGTGTTCTATTGTGTATTAACTCTGTCCTTGTTGTCAATAATAATAATAATAATAATAATAATAATAATTCCTTTATTTATATAGCATTTTTCTAGTCACTCAAAGTGCTTTACATCATAGCAGGGGAATCTCCTCAACTAACACCACCTGGATGATGCGACAGCAGCCATAGTGTACCAGAACTCCCACCATGCAAGCTATTAGTGGAGAGGAGAGCACAATGATGTAGTATTTATATGTATAGGGGATTGGTAGGAAGCCATGATGGATGGAAGCCAAAGGGCAAATTTGGACAGGGTTACACTCATACCCTTTACGAAAATTGCCCTAAGATTTTTTATGACCACAGCAATTCAGGATCTCGGTTTAACGTCTCATCCTAAAGATGGTGCCTTTTTACAGTATATTGTCCCTGTCACTATACTGGGGTATTAGGACTCACGTAGACTGCGTGTAGAATAAAAAATATAATCAAAATAACGAAATTGTCAAATATCTCTTATTACCACCTCCTGTAAAATCTGGACATTTAACCCTCTCCAACTTGTTCCACTGACCCTTTTGCAGTGACTTAAAGTCACTCTGACAACTGACAACAGAAAAACATATTAATACAAATGAGATAATAAAAACAGTTGTAAATATAAACAATCTAAATTATTGAAAAATAAACTATGACCTTAAGGAGGTTATACACAAACCTCAAAGTTTCAGAGTTTGGACAAGAACTGTATTACCACCTGCTGATGGAACCTCAGGAACATTCATTACCATATAATACACCCACAGTGTGTGCGCATACACCCACAATTTGCACTCATACACCCATAGATTGCACAAACACTCTCACACACGGCCACTTGCACATTGCAAAAATCTTCCATTATTAGAATCAGTCATCACTCTTGCATTCTCCACGTGTTTAACAGGCACCACTACATTACTCCACAGATTTAATCTCTCCCAGTCCTCAATGCTATAAAATGCAGTTTTGGAATGTCTACTGAGTATCAATAATTCAAGGTAGAGTAAGAAATGTGGAGTACCTGGTTGAAGCATCATTGGTTTCAGATGAGTGATAAGTTTATGGTTTGCAACAGCTTTTTTACAACACTGGATGGTTGGTCCAGTACACAATGGATAACTAGTAGCCCTAATATGAAGGTATACAAGCATATACAATTAAATTATGACTGAATATATAAAGTATGAATAAAGATATCATGCACCAAATTAAACATAAAAACAAATTTATGAAAATGTTGCATCATTTTTGTTCTTTGTGAGATGTTCTTTGTTCCTTTTTTAGGCAATTACTAAGGAGGCTTTCATCTCCCAGGCACATATGTAAATGACACAAGCAGTCATGGCATAAATTAATATGTTTATCAGAATGGGGAACAATCTAATAACTCACCTGCCAGGCTTTCCATGAGTGAGAACAAATAGAATGATTTAACTAACAAATGTTTAAACTATAGGTATGTTTCTCAAAAAAAAAAAAAAAAACAACAACAACAACCAAAAAACATTGCAGGCAAAATATCCCACTGGTGAAATACTTCTATGATGAAATAAGCAACAAGGGTATATTAGGTTAGATTCCTGTTTAGATTTGGCCAACCATAAAAGCTATTATGAACTCCACTGCGCATTTAATGGACAATCTAATGTTACTCTCACCCCTGTTCCCGTCAGCCTTATGATCTACTGTCCTTGAATAAATGCAATCGCATCTCCAGTGAATTGATAAGAGCTTTTTGGAATTAAAATCTTCAGTATTAAAAAAGGTCTTCGTTGGACGGCCATCAGTCTAGCGGTCAAGCTTTAGAGTGCTGTTTCATGCAAATATATCTCACTTAATGGATCTGTGGTTGTCATTGGGATATGATGCATTTGGGAAGAACCCCCCCCCAACACACACACACACACACACACACACAGATATATTGCCATAAACTTGCTACCAGCATTTCAAACACTCAATAAGACATCCATTGACAGGATGCAACACTCATTCACACACACTAGCAAAAAATGTATAGCTGTCTTCCTGAAGGACATTGATAGATCATATGGAGTCATATATTTGGAGCTCAGCATGTGATCAGTTTTATGCCCAATCTGCTCCCTCAAGTTTTCTCTGAGTTTATAGAGGATTGTGAAATTTTTGCATCCATTTCTGCCCTAGCCTGACCTGACTCTGCCGTTGTTCACTTTATCAGCTACCAGTTTAAGCAATTTAGGAAAAAAGTTCCTGTTCTTAATCTGTTTTTCCCAGAAGAGAGAGAGAGAAAAAAGGGCAAGTATAGAGCTTTACTGGGGATTTAAGGTTCCTGTGGTGAAAAGCAGTGTTGGGGAGTAACAAATTAAAAGTATCAACGCTACTAAGTTGATTACATTTTTCAGTGGCTCACAGTAGCTGTTCTCATGGCAGTTTAACAGCAACTTTGACCAACAAGTAACAGTTTTGTTAGTAATTCAGAAGGGGGGTATTCAAAAAGGCTGAATTACACTTGCTGTAAGTTGTTTTGGCACCCATTTTACAATAAGAACTATGTACATCTGGCAACGGCATGAACAAGCCCACAAAATTGGTGTGGAATGGCACAATTCCTAAACTTGAGGGTCTCTGCTGAGTTCTAGGTTGTGGAGCATGCAGCAGACCACTGCAATCTGGAACACTCTGCAGAGACTGTACAGCACAACTCCACCTCTGCATTACAGAAACCTGAATTAGCGGAAAGCGTGCTCAACAACACCAAACATCTGAGGACATGATCAATAGAACATTTTCACAGTCTATTTACCTATGCTTTCTGTGGATGGAAATAGCCGTATATTACTATCTGGATATTACAAGCAGGGTTCCAATTCTATGCAAGAATCATAGACTGACAGGGTCTGAAGATCTTCAACATGTTCGACTGAAGGACTATGACTGCATTTATCTGAGGGTTATATCGTTATGTGTAACTGTGTGAGAGGGTCTTATACAGAATATGTGGGTGTGTGAAGCCTGAAGAGTATTGCACAGAATGTTTATGCTGTTACATACAGGTCAACACATAAACATTTAAAAATCTCTGGTAAGGGCAGACATCAAAGTCAGTTGCTGACCCCCTCAAACCACTGAATGTATGTGCATGAGAGTAAGAAAAATTTAATTGTGTGATGCTTGCATTATGCCTGTTGAATCATATAGCTCTGTCTCTTCCACACCTGGCCATTGCCTAAAATACTGTAACCCCACGGCTGCTCCTTTAGGCAGACGGCAGTGGTGAGGACTCCACGACAGCGCATCCCTCCTCCCTCCCGAGTTTCAGAACCAATGCAACAGGGGTAAAATGGGCAAGGAGGAGGCGGGAACCGGATGAACAATCAAAATAATGTTTAATGAAAACTTAAAAAGACCTGCTGTGCGCACTCACGGCCTGGCCCCACCCTCCTCCTTGTCACATATCTCTCATTTGATTATTGCAAAACCTGACTCTGAGTTTTATTCTTCAATATACATATTGAGGTCCCAGCTGTTACCCCCTACAGGTATCATAAACAAACAATTAACAATTTATTCTTTACAGCATGTTAGTTAATAAAAAACACAATTGTTCATTGCAAGTTTATGTTAGTTCATAGTGTATTAACTAATGTTAACAAATACAAATTCTGATTTAAAAATGTATTTGTATATGTTGAAAATAACATTAATTAAGATAATGAATGTAAAAATACTGTTAATTGTTAGTTCATGTTAGTTAATGTTGTTAACTAATGTTAACTAATGGAACTCAATTGTAAAGTGTTACTAGCGAATGCTGTTGAGAGTGTTTTTATTAATGTGAATGTAAATATGTGTGTGAAACAGTTCAAAGTTCAAAGAAATAATTATGAGGATTTTTCTGGTGTGTGTGTTTGTGTGATGCCCTAATTGTTGGTTTGTCACAAATGGTGAAATTATTGTATCTGTATGTAAAAATACATTGAGGGAAGGGTGGTTCTGCCAGACCAGTAGAGGGTGCTATGGAAGTGCAGTGTGTTGTGATGGCTCTGCTGCGTTGTTAGTGATAACCCAGCAAGACCAGAGCTGATGACTCACACATTGTTGTCCTGTGTTTATTTTACCATTCCACAGATTGCTGGGAATGCTTAACTGTCAGCTGATACGGAGATCCTGTACCCGCAACAGTTCTTGTTGGCTCATCCGGGATAGCGCCACCTGCTGGAGGAGTGGAGCTTATCCGAAAGAATATGAAGACCAGCTTGCTGTGAATCCATGCTGTTGTTTGACTGTTGTTAACTGTGGTATGGAGGTTAGTACGATGGCAAATGAGAGAAGAAGCCTGGTGAGGGAAATCAGGAAAGCACTCTGTGAATTGTCTGCTGATGAACTCTTCTTTATCGCTAAGAACATCGAACAAATCGATGAGAGGGAAGAATCACAATTAGAACAGGGGGATGAAGATGGATGTTTTGATTTTGTAAGTGGGTTTTTGTGTGGTAAGAGCATGTTGGGAAGGGAAGATGGGGGAATGGCTGTGTTACTTGATCTAAGAGACAAGATTACACAAATTACTCAGTCCCAGCACATAGAAACAAAAGACATGTCACTAGTTCAGCTCAAGCTCAGGTCTATTCTGATCGTGCAACATCTCACATACACACAAATACCTGTCACACCCACACATACAATATATAGACCCTGAATACCAGCAAATGTTGAAAATGTACGAGGAGCTTGGCCGAAAAATTAAAGCTAAGAGTCCCTACGCAACACCCCAACAGCCCAGCTCTCTCCCACTCCCTTTTCAGACTTACCCCACTCCACACACCATTGATGACCAGGTGTTCAGGAGAGAACTCCCAAATATATCAGTTCAAAGTCCATGGAGGTCAGATTGGTGACTCCACTTCTGAGATCAGCTTTAACAGCTTATGCCGACAAATTGAAGAGGGACTACAAGAGCATTTTAGCAAGAGTGAAATTATTAGAGGGGTCCTGAAAATCACTAAACCTGGTCATTTCAAGGAGATGTTAATAGAAAAATAGGAGTTGACAGTACAAGAGTTAAGAGGACTGCTACAGTCTCACTTAGGTGATAAGAGTAGCACTGAGCTGTTTCAAAATCTGATGTGTGCACGTCAAGGAGAAAATGAAAATCCAAAGCAATTTCTTTATCGTGTCATTGGCCTTAAACAAAAGATCCAGTTCGCTTCCAAACACAGCACAGCTGACATAAGATATGATGCTAAGACCATCCAAGAAGTGTTTCTCCATACGGTTTGCCAGGGTCTGGGGCCCAAGTACAGTGAGATTCATCGTGAGTTTAAACAACTTGTCGCTGCTGGAGATGTAACAGATGACATGCTTCTCAGACAGCTTTCAAAGGTTTCAAGTGAGGAGGAGGAAAGACAGCATTGGCTGAAGTCACTGCCATGACATAAAGTCACTCATGCTCATAGTGCTCAGATTGGAGAGGCTTCTGAAATTAAAGCAGCGCCTGCTACTACTGAACAAGCTGATAATGAGATTCGCAAACTTATCACTCAAGTGGAAGCGCTGGCAAATGTTGTCAATTCACTGCAGCAGACCAAGATGACAGAACAGCAATGTCAGTGCACGGCTAAGGCACCTGAAAAGAGGAGAAGACTGGGTTGTCCCAACTGTACCAAGCAAGGAAAAGTACAGACCTACAGTCACTGTGGTGGCGTAGTGGCTAGAGCACAGGGCTACTAATCAGAAGGTCACTGGTTCGAACCCCACGGCCAACACCATTGTGCCCTTGAGCAAGGCACTTAACTCCAGGTTGCTCCGGGGGGGGATTGTCCCTGTAATAAAGGCTCTGTAAGTTGCTTTGTATAAAAGCGTCTGCCAAATGCATAAATGTAAATGTTAATGTTAAATGTATAGACAAAAAAAGTCAGCCCAATACCAGGCCAAAGAGCGCACCACAGACTGCAGTCCCCAAACCAGTGTCACCCTGTCGTAACTATACAGTTAATGTTGGGTCATGGGATCACAGCAGCAGTACTGCAAGGCAACCTCAGAACTCAGAAGAAAAGATTGTTCAGCTTCTTGTTGGGAAGAAGAGTCTACTGGATGGTGAAATTGGAGACCATAAAGTGAGCATGCTTCTCGACACTGGAGCACAGGTTAGCATCATCGATCAAAACTGGAGGGAAAAGTACCTACCAACACATGATGTTCACCCCTTATCTGAAATAGTGGGACTGAAATAGTCTGGAGGTGTTCGCCATCAGTGGGGATGTAATCCCATTCAGTGGGTGGGTCAAAGCAACAGTAAACTTACCTGGACATGACGGGACTCGCTATTCCATTCAAGTTCCATTTCTGGTCAGTCAGCTGCAATTGGAAAGGCTTCTGTTGGGGTTTAATGTGACCTCAGAGTTAATTACAGGGCCAAAAGATAGTGCAAGAATTCTTACCACCTTGCATTCCCTGATGAGTAGCACTGGAAATGCCAAAGATGATCTTGTTGACGTTGGCTTCATTCACACAGACAAAGTATGTACAGACACAGCTCGGGTGAGGGTAGGACCGCAAAGTTTCACTATTCGGCCTAGTCAGGTTACTAATGTGAAATGTAGGGTACCTCCTAACTTCATTTCCAACTCTACAGTCCTGTTTGAGCCAAATGATGAGGCCTCACCCCTAGGATATCTTGACCTTGGAGAAGGACTGATTGAGATTCACAAAAGGGGGCAGTCATACATAAGATTCCCAGTTGGAAATCACACTAAGCATGACGTGATCATTCCAAAAAGAGCTATACTTGGGGAAATAGCAACCATTGTTAAGATTATCCAGACTGATCAAATTGAACCAAGCGGCTCACAGGAAACTACTTAATCTCAGCCAGTGCGGCCGGACGACAGTGGCACACTGTGGCATCCCCCCGTAGATCTGAGTCAGTTGTGTTCAGAGCTCTTCGACAGCACAGAGTCAAACTACGTCCAGCTAAGTATGAGCTGTTTAAGCAAGAGGTCTGGTGTCTGCTGATGGCAGTGTGACCCAAAAGATCTGGAGGCTGTGAGGGTACTCCGTGACAAAACACCTCAAAACGTTGGAGAAGTTTGCCGTCTTGTAGGATTCCTGAGCTATTATCAAAGCTACATTCAAGATTTTGCTAGGTTGGCGAAACCCATTTATGAGCTGCTTCAAGCTAACACATCAGAAATCCCATCACAAGTAGGATGGAAGAAGGAGTCCACAGCTGCCATCTTGACATCCGGTTGTGTGGGAAGACAAGCACCAGCAGAGCTTGGACACACTCACTGACATGCTTACGAACCCCTCTGTGCTTGCGTACCCTGACTTTGATGCCCTGTTTGTATTACACACAGATGCATCAGAGAAAGGATTAGGGGCAGTACTTTACCAGAGGCCAGAAGGAAAATTACGGGTCATCGCATACGTCTCCAGGACATTGTCACCTGCTTAGAAAAACTACAGACTCCATTCAGGCAAGCTGGAGTTTCTCGCACTAAAGTGGGTGGTGTGCGACAAGTTCTGTGACTACCTCTTCTATGCCCCGTATTTTACAATCTTTACTGACAACAACCCTCTCACTTATGTGATGAGTTCTGCAAAATTAAATGCAACGGGTTATCGTTGGGTGGGTGAGCTCGAAGACTTCCGATTTGAGATCAAATACAGACCTGACAAGAGTAACAATGATGCAGGCCTGTTGTCACGTTGTCCCTTGAACATGGACCAATACGTCGGTGAGTGCACAGAAGGCCTGTCACAAAATACCATCCAAACAACCTGGGAGGGCAACATGATGTCTAAGAATAGAGATGTAGCCTGGGTGGCAGTCCTAAATTTTATGGCGCCAGACAAAGTCACACTCAATAACTAGTTCTCACCAGCCATCAGTCCTGATGAATTGAGTGGAACGGGAGGACCTGGTGAATGGACCAGTCATCGAACTGAAGGAAGCTGGTAAGACAGTGACCCCTGATGTTCGGTGCACAGCAGCTAGCGACACAAAGAAGTTGATAAGAGAATGGCACAGGTTGGTCCTAGAAAACAACATCTTGTATTGGAGAACCACACAAAGACGACAACTGGTATTGCCCGCAAAGTATTGGCAGATGGTCCTTCAGCAGCTGCATAACCAGATGAGTCATGTTGGGGCAGAGAAGGTGTTACAGCTAGCTCGAGAGAGGTTCTACTGGCCTAGGATGAGGAGGAGTATGGAAGAGTATGTGACCTCCAGTTTCCATGCATAACACAGAAACAGCCAGTAATGTATGCACCAATGGGAGGAATCACATCAAGCGCACCTCTTGAGTTAGTATGTATTGATTACTTGCAACTTGAGGTCAGTCGCAGGGGGTATGAATACATCCTTATGATGATTGACAACTTTACCAGATTTGCCCAGGCCTATCCTACCAGGAACAAATCTGGGAAGACCGCAGCTGAGAAAATATTCAATGAATTCATACCTCATTTCGGATTCCCCGCAAAGCTACATCATGATCAGGGGCGCGAGTTTGAAAATTCCCTTTTCCACACCCTACAGAAGCTCTCTGAAGTTGGTCGATCCAGGACTACACCATACCATCCCCATGGTAATCCTGTAGAGAGACTAAATCAAACTTTGCTCCAGATGCTGCGGACATTTACTGATAAGGATTAACAAAGCTGGAAGGAACATCTGCACTCCATGCCTACAACTGCACCAAACATGAATCTACGGGTTACTCGCCATTCTACCTTATGTATGGTCACCATCCCCAACTCCCCATTGACTTATTAGTCAGGCTGGTGCAGAAAGATGGATTCAACACCCCACATGGGTATGCTGAACGCTGGGCAGATCGGATGGCTGAAGCCTATAGAATTGCAGCACAGAGCAGCAAGCAGATGAGTCTTTGCAATAAAGAGTACTATGACTAGAAAGCCAGCTGTGTCATCCTAAGACCTGGAGATTGTGTCCTGGTAAGGAATCTGAGTCAGAGAGGTGACCCAGGAAAGCTGCGTTCTTATTGGGAGCCCATCATTTATGTTGTGAAAGAGCAACTAGGTGACAACTTTGTATACAAAGTGCATCCTGAAAACAATGAATGCAAGATTAGAACACTGCACCGAAACCTCCTTTTGCTTGTGAATGACTTACCAACACCAGAGAGCCTGGACCCAGAGAGACAGGAAGTACCTTAGAGGAGAAGTGTTGTGACAAGGGGACAGCAAAACAGAAAGGTGACACAAAAAGAGGAGGCAGAAGAAGATGGAGAGATTAGCTCTGAAGAAGATGAAGGTTACTATTTAAGGAGGGACAACAATTCAAAATATCCAGGAACTGGGAGAGTAGAACCAGAAAATGTACTGTCTCAGAAAGGATGGAATGGACCCTGCACTACTGAAAGAGATGATTTACCAGTGACTTGCACAAGAGGGACTTTGGGACAGTTAACAACAGAACCAGAGTATATACCCACTGTACCTGCGGAGGATCCAGAGAGGGAACATGGAAGTATAATTCCTTCAGGTCTACAGCTGTGAACCAATCTTGATGCCGAATACATGTCAGAATATGTCTCTGCATGAGCATCTTGAACGGGAGTTTGTGTAAGGCTCGGTTGAGAACTCGCTGGTCCAAGATTGGCCGCAATCCACAGTCTTTGAAGGTAAGGGATGAAGAAACCCTCCATCTCGGCTGGAGGGACAGGCTCTATCGCGTCCTTGTGTAAAAGGGATGCGATGTCCACCCGCAGGGTGTTGGCGTTCTCACCGTGCACCGAAGTGAAGCGGATGCAGCTACAACGGGGTGGGCACCTGGCAAATTTAATCGCATAGCTGAGTCGGATGGTCCCGAGAGCCTGGAGAGCAAAAGCCACACGTTCAAGCTCCGTGCGAGGGGCACTAAGGGGATGATCGCATTTGACATACCTGGTGGGGCTTCGCAGCAGGAGGGAACAGGTAGTATTGCGTCGAGAGGCAAGGTTGCATCCCGAGGCATTTGTGCTGAGGAAAGACTCTTACCACTTACCTTGCTCCACATCCTGGTCCAGTGGAGACATCCTCTGGACTTGTCAGAACTGGCCAGCCGGGGGTCTATACATGATACAGTTGCAGGCGTGGTGGCGAAGGGTGCGTCCAAGGTGCTGTGACTGTAAGTGTTTGGTGCCAGGCCACCATGAGAACAGCATGTGTGTGCACCGGCTAGCTGACCCAAGGAAATTGCTCTTTTATTGAAAATGTGGGAACCGCAGCCCGAAGGGAGTGCGGCAAAGGAAAAAAGGAAACCAAGGATTTTCCACCCGGTCATCCACTGTGTGATGGAGTGGACTGTCTACCAGCTCCATGGTGAACATCTCATTCCTCGGGTCGTCTGTCTCAGGAACGCTTGGGAGCCTTCCGGGTCCTCGAAGAGGTTCGAGAGACAGGGGGTGTCCGCTTCCTGCGGGGCACTCTACGCAGGGCCTGAGAGCTGGGTCCAGGTTGAGGCGGAGCTGCCTGTTGTCTTGCAGCCGCAGGGGGATGCCCTCGGTGAGCAGACTCGGCATGTGTTGGAGCGGCGCTGGGAGATGGGGGCATTGAGAAAGAGGGCTTTGTCAGTGTCCCGCATCTCGAACAGGTTCAGCAACAGATGTCATTCCTGGACCACAAGTGTGGCCATCGCCTGTCCGAGTGCCCGTGCTGTGACCTCCGTGGGCCGGAGGGCGAGGTCAGTTGCTGAGCGCAGTTCCTGCAGCACATCAGGATCAGGACTATCCAAGTGCAGATCTTTTAGTGCCTTGGCCTGGTGGACTTGCATGAGGACAATGTCATGCAGGGCGGAGGCGGCCTGTCGGGTGGCACCGTAGGCTCAGGGACGACGACGTCCTACGGGCCTTGGTGTGGAGTGCCAGGCGATCCCGCCAGGTGGCCGCGTATTGCGTTTTGAATACCCTAATCAGGGTGTGAAAGCTATTTTCTGAATAACCTGATTGGAATCTTAGCCGACGAAGATGTGAGCAGAGCCCTTCCTTTTCGCTGTTACTCCACCTCGGCACACACTTCAAACACTCGCCAACCCCACTTAAATCATGTTAACACACATATCTTTTGTCTTGTGGCTATACAGCTGTGAGTATTATAATGTTTACAGATTGGCCCCATTCACTTCTATTGTAAGTGCCTTACCAGGATTTTTTAAGAAAAGGAGGGACAAATCTAAATACATTTTTGTGATAATCAGGTCAAAAATCTACATCAAGTCTTCAGTAAAACAAGTTAATTTTGCATGTAAATTAAAAAATTTATTACAGATATACAGTGATTATCTTTGACACATAAACCTGCAAGTGTAACATCAGAAAGAAAGAAAGAAAGAAAGAAAGAAAGAAAGAAAGAAAGAAAGAAAGAAAGAAATCCTGTCAGTCAGTCTTGGCACATGCATTTGGCCCTGCTGTAATTACTGCACAGGAGGGGTTACCTGCATTGATTTCCTTACATGTGTCTTATTACTCAGGGTCTGACAGGCATGTGTGGCACAATAATAGCTGTGTGAGGTGCGTTAAAGAGGCTGCGACATATAACCCCAGACATTACCATCTTAACAGGTCATTTGACAAAGACCCGCTGATCTCAGAGAGCAGCTTTAAATTGGAAATTATTACACATTAAACCCTCAACAAGGGCCCTGGATCAATGAGGATCAATATTTTGCCAGGACTATAAATCAGCAGCTTTCCCTCTCCTCGCCACAGCCAATGCTCTGCTGAACATATTTAAATTTTCTTGTAACAAATTAATTCCAACATTTTCTCTTGATTGAATTAGGGCAAGTGCCGGTGCTGTCACAAATGTTATGCTGCTTCAGGGAGACAAATTGCTGGCCTAGACATGGGTAACAAGCACCAGTGTTGAGTCCCTGATAATCTTCCCACTAATTCTCCATTACAGCAAAATGAAGCCATAAATCTTCCTGACAGCTGATCGATGTAAACATTGTTTCCCCCATGATTGCCAGGACTCCCAGTGGAGGTACTGTCCATTCACCGCCTGCTGAAATTACTCCCCGCACAGGCACAAGCAACAGCCTAAGAGAGAGAGAGAGAGAGAGAGAGAGAGAGAGAGAGAGAGCGAGAGAGAGATGACAAGGGTGCACACTTGTGGCTGGTGGGAAAAAATTATATATATATATATATATATATATATATATATATATATAATCGGCTTCACCTTTAAGACTGAAAACATTCTGTGTAAAATAATGTCTGGAGTGGACGTTCCTGAACTAGTTCCCCTTCAATCACATATCAGCAGCTGCAGACTTAAAGTATAAATGACATACAAAATAAAAACTATGTTTATGATATGATTTATAGTTGGATTTTTAAAGTACTGCTGATATTTGCTGCTGCAAAGGTGTAATTTACAGAAAAGTTAAAAAACAAATCAATGAACGAATTTGAACATATCTTTCAAAGATTCAAGACTTGAGTCACTGAGATTAATCAAATTAATTACAGAGTTGTTTTCCCTCAAGATAATTTTCTTTCAAATCAACACATACAGATTTGATGTGCTTATGAAACTGCTATGACTTCAGTTCTATTAATGAACCTAGAGAGGTATAATCACTCTAAATATATTTTTCCATAAAGTGTAAATGATCGCAATTGCTGCTTTTAGTAAGTAAAAATATTTTTTGGGTTGGCACGTGGGTGGCACGAGAAATATGAGGGGTTCAACACAAAGTAAGCACACATACAGTGCATAGTTCTTCTGGATTAAGATACCAAGCTTCTTTGCAACAAGTACTACCTCATTTATTGACATCTCTATCAAATTACAATTGCCCTTGAATTTGTGCTAGTTACATTACCAAAGAGAGGTCACAAAGTAATAATAATAATAAAAAACATTTAAGTTTTTTTTTTTTACATTCTTACATAACATACTAAATAAATAACAAAATATAAATCTCCAGAGCACAATCAATGTACATTAGACAAGGACGCAATTGGCTACAGCTTTAATAAATCACGTGATCGGCCGAGATAGTCAATTGCCCTGCAGTTGTCATTTTTGCTTTCCATTAGATTTGAGGCAGTTCATCATTAATAAACTCTTACATTATGTCAACTATAACATAATTATATTTATATTGTATACTTTTGTATGCTAAATGGGTGGCAATATTTTTCTTAGGGTGGAACTTTCCACCCTATGCCACCCCGGTAGGTCTGTGTCTGGAGTTGCCCATTAACAAATTCTGATTTAAGGATCAATATACATCCTCAGTTTATTAAGGATTTCATTTCATTTCTTTATCATCATACATTGATATATATAAACAGTCATTATTCATTTAGTTATTAATAATAATGCTCTGACAAGAGAATTTTAAAGGACACACTTCTCCCAAACCCCTTTATGATTTTTCTTGTCAGCCCAATGCAGCCTTGCTGAGGTCCCGTGAGTAAGCGACTGGCCAGTGAAAGATCTTGAGCAATTAGCGGGTGTTTGTATTTATGAGCACCATCCAGTAGACACCCGTAGGGCATCAGTAAAGAGAAGCCCATCTCTGTACAGACATCTTCTATTGACTTTAAAGGTTATTGCTCACCCAACTGGTCTCAGTCTGGCAGTGTCACTTGCATTATGACTTCATCACCCAGGGAGAAGAGGATAAGAGGAAAGAAAAACAGTTGCTAGCCATCCGTCAATGTCCGGCTCAAATTACCATTCAACCAATCACTGCAAAGGATCAATAGGGAGCCAGTCAGAGAAAGGAGTGGGATGTGGCCAGCAGGGGATAGAAGAACAACTGATCAATATAGGAGGATGGATTTTGTCATCTTGGAAATGCACTGTCAGAGAGAGAGAGAGAGAGGGGGGGGGGGGGGGGGAGAGAGAGAGAGAGAGAGAGAGAGAG
Source organism: Moxostoma hubbsi (assembly GCA_032164185.1). Lineage (NCBI taxonomy): Eukaryota > Metazoa > Chordata > Actinopteri > Cypriniformes > Catostomidae > Moxostoma > Moxostoma hubbsi. The sequence goes on from JAVLUX010000030.1 coordinate 5,873,773, forward strand.
AGAGAGAGAGAGAGCTTCACTCCAACCAAAATCAAAGACCTCTGAAAGACTTTGATGGTGCTCCAAAATATTGAGTTTAAGAACATGAAAGTGACTAGTCCCAGGAAAACCCTCAAATCTATGCTGTAAGTCACAATATACATCAATAATTTCACCAACGTTTACATCAATAAAGATGTTAAAAGACATTTAAAGAAACAAAGAAGTACCCTCTAGTTTCTCTGCTGCAACACTTAAATGTGTTCTATTTAAGTTTCTCAGAGACAACAACTGTTTGGTTATGGTCTCTGAAAACCTGTTGGTTATTGACAGCTGACAAGGATGGATTATTGATGATTATGTTCAGTACAAGTAATAGTTATTAAAGTTAGCGGAAGCAGTGACTGATAACACAGCTCAAAGATATCCCTTTATTCTTAGTCTTTAGCAATCAAAGGTCTGACCAGGTGAATCAATCATTTTTTGATTATTTTGGTTGAATGAAGGCTGTTGTTGATTTTTTATATTACACCACATTTGACAGGCTTCAATATACCATAATAAAAACTGCAGGCCTTAATTTACCAAGCTCTTCTTATCAGAGAATTGGTTGTCATCTGAGCTTAGACACAACTGTCTTCACACAGAATATGTGTTTTTCTTTTTTGCCTCTGTAAGTCTGTTATACCGAGGAAAGGCAATCTAAAAATCTGTCAATAAACTTTAATTATTCCATTTAATCAATGAATTTGTAGTCAAACAATGCCTTGTTACAGAGATATTCGAGAATATAGCATCAAAAGGTTAAAAAAAATTGTTAAATGTCCTATAAAACGTATAAAATGTTACATCTTGTGACAAGTATTGATTTAATTTTACCCTCAAAGATTTTATTTATTTATTTATTGTGTGTATGTGTGCGTGCGTGCGTGCGTGCGTGCGTGCCTGCGTTTGTGTGTGTGTGATATTGTTTGCAGCAACTGGCTAAGAAATACTAAAACTGTAAAGTCGTGAGATCATGCTGCATTTATAATTGCTTTTGTGAACACTCTCATCTTGTGTGATATCATTCAAATTATTTTTGAGAGCCAAATTGAAAACAAGACCTCCATGACCACATGATTTCTTTAACACAAAACTTTATTGCTCCTGTTATTTCTTTGTTTGTTCTTTTCATTCATATATTCATTCTGGGGTTTTATTTTGTGGAGGAAAGGTGACATGTCCTGAGGCATCTTATTATTTTTGAAATTTTTTGTGATTTCAAGTGTAACATTTCAAGACTCCAAGGTCAAAACCGTGTTCTCCCCTCCTCCTCTTTCCTTTCCTCTCACCCTTCGAGCCAATCGATTGTTTCTAAACAGCTCAAACGGCATGCGTGCACCCTGGGGTCCTTCAGCAACATAGACAAAGGGAAAGTGCTTGTGGGGATGCAGGCGGAAGAGAAAATGCTCTCCCACTTTCTCCCGAATCGGAAAGCTGGTGGCATGACCTCAGAGTCAGGGCGAGCAGGTTTATTGGCATGGGCACAAGACCGCTAAGCTCCTGTGCGAAACTGCCCTGGCTTGCACTTCGCACTTGGATTCCACTTGAGTCTTTGCCAACTGCCTGTTTGCAAAGTTTTTCAGAGACGAATGTACATTTCTTGCACTCTGTTTATTAAAGCCTGATTACAAGATCGACAGTGGGCTAACTGGCTGTTTCATGTTTTGACAATGCAGAATGTTTGTTAAAACATTAGGCCATGCAACAGGTCAAATGACTGACACTCTGCAACCTTATAACTACACCAAAGCATGCAGCGGTCAAAATACATAATGCAAGAGAAGACAACAAACACAGAGAGTTAAGCAGGAAGTTAAATGTTAGTGGCCATTCAGTAAGGCTATGGTTACAGTTACCCTTTGATAACTTATGCTAGATCAGCCCTTTATCTGCATACTTGGCCTCGAGAGCCAATTTCAACAATACATGCCAGGAAGAAGTGGAAACCGCTAACATTTTCCATCAACACTGTGTCTTGCTGGTGCCGAAGTATTTGCCCAATCTGACCCTGTTCTGTGCATTTCAACTGAAGAAAGGTGGTTCTAGGCTGGGAAGATTGGCCCCACACTCAACCCTTAAATTTGCCTTGAACCAGGAACCAATCATTTCAGTGGCTGGGGCACATGATAATCTTCTCACCACAAAATGTTTTCAAAATAACTGCAACTCAGTCTTGCTAGACTGACATGATAATAACTAGATTAGGAATACCCATTATAATCAATTAACAATATCCTCAATGGAAGTTCCCAATGTGTGCAGCATGTGTTCTGTCATGCTGCACAACTACTCCACACTTTATTTTCCCCATCCATTAAAATCTGAAATTATTTACAAATATCATACTGTGTATCTGTTGAATTGTCATGAATTTCTGTTTAAAATCACATAAAAACACACAGTTTTGCTTTGTCAGGCTAGTCAGGATGCTCAGGATGTTGTTTAACAAAGTAGTGTTCTGATTAGCTCCACAATGTTTACACTTGGCTCAAACGAATGGCTCATTTACTGTATATTGTGATCTCTGCATATTAAGCTAGGAAAGGAGAAAGTATTTGAAAATAAACAATATCACACACATCACGTTTAAATAACTTCTGTCTGTTACCCCAGGTTGTTATTGCATAAAGATGGTGAATTACATACCTTCAGATGATAGAGGTGCACAAAGTCATTTTTACCTCATTAAAAAGGTTTAAAGGCCCTGGCATACTACATTCGAAATCGAAGAACAAATGGGTGTGACATAATTTAGAACAAAATACAGCCAAAACAAAGGTATTTTTGAATTTGTTTCGGTGGCTCGTAACAGCTCGTCTGCGCATATTTTCAGAAAAACTTTGCACTGGCTTCTTACTGCTATTGGTCCACATCATCAGTTTGTCTGACCTGAAACTCAGTCAACATGAGCACACCGGCAAGTTGAGTAATTTGTGAACTGGTGCAATCGTACCTACATCTGTACGTTCGTTCACGATTTACATTTTCTTAGAATATGTTATGCGTTTTTTTAATCATTTAGTCTAGAAAAGGAATCATATCTACTCAAACACTCAAAGTGTCTATTTGCTTTGTTGTTATATTTGCTGCTTCAATCGTGTGCCATCTGCTGAAGAAAACCATTCATACATCTGCCCAATGTGAAATATGCCTCTCCAACCATTATTCTTTTGTCTGTATTCTGATTCTTGTCTGCTCTTCCCTTAAAAATAGTCAGTATTGTTGCAATAGGCTGTATTTTAAGTAAGCATTGTAGACAACATTCGTAACAGTAGCCAATTATTAAGGTAAACATACAATTTTAAGAAGGCATGGCTGGCCCTCAGCACACCAGAGCAGAAGGAAAAAAAACATAGGCTTACCGTTTAAGTTCTGAAACTTGCATGGTGCAGAACATTTTGGAATAATGTGAAACCTGAACTTGTTCAGAATGTTGAATCTATGTGTCCCCTGTGCTAAATACAAGCTAGATGCAGTGTAATGGGAGCCAGCTGGTACGTTAGCTTATTAATCCTTCAAATCAACAATTATCAAAGATAACTATTAATTATTAAAATCAATAGAACATTGATTAGAATCAACATTACCTTATTAATCCTTCAAATCAACAATCATCAAAGACAATTATTAATTATTAAAATCAATAGAACATTGATTTGAATCAACATTAGCTTATTAATCCTTCAAATCAACAATCATCAAAGATAACTATCAATTATCAAATTCAATAGAATATTAATAAGGATTAATATTGCTGGGGCACCACCCTGGAATCAGGGACTAATAACCAGACAGTATAGCAGTCTCAATATTGGATTGTTCTCTTAGGAAAGTTGACATATGGAGAACATCGACATACAAAAGGAAAACAATGAAGACTTGAATCCGAGTACTAATATCCCCTGCCAGCCCTTGGCAGGTGCATGCAGAACAATACCAAAACACTTCTCTTTAAAGTATAACAAATTTTATTGATGCAGTAATATCAATTAATAATAAATACAATGCACTCGCTAAACTTCCAACTACAAACTAAACAGTAACATGATTAGATATGGTAACCGATAAGTCTATAGTACATGAAAGGAGGGTAGGTGTGTGTGTGTGGACGTGGCTCTCGTGGCCGCGAATGTGGGCGAAGAGACTGGTTAATGCCATCTGCCTGTTTAACATGTTGTAAAGTGATATAAAGGAAAGGAGGAGGCGGGAACCGGCTTGACAATATAAATAATATTTTAATGAAAAATTAAAACATAAGACACAAACACACACATGACCACCCTGTCACATTCCTCCCACGTTCTCTCAGGCTGGGGAGCCCCTGGCATGTCGTACACCCCCCCCCCTCCCCCCTTTCCCTGGGGAGCCCCTGGCATGTCGTACACCCCCCCCTTTCCTTCAGCCCCGTCTGCCGGCAAGTCATCCTGCCTTCCTGAATCTGGGAGGGGACAGGGTGAGGGAAACAAAAATCATTAAAATATGGGGGGTTACTTCCTGTAACAGTGTAGTACCCCACAAAAAAACACTGTAAAATTTAAACGAGAGGGAAAAGGCCAACACGGAGTGGCAGTGGGAGAGAGAGATGAAAAAAAACACTTACTCGCCAATTCTCCATGCCTCCTCGGGCGGATCGGAGGCAGTCCTCCAGCCCCTGGTGGACAGAACACCCCGCCGCGTTCTCGGGGAACAGAAGGGGTCTCCCCTGACCCTGGCAGTGGTTCTCCCGCTCCAGGCAGGTTAGGAGCTCCTTCTCCCCTCACGGCTGCTCCGATGGGGTGGATGGTAGTGGCAAGAACGCTACTACGGCGTAGCCCTCCTCCTTCCAGGGTCTTCAGCACCAGTGTAAAGGGATATAAATGGGCAAGGAGGCAAGAACTGGATTGACAATATAAATAATAGTTTAATGAAAAATTTAAACAAAAGACACAAACACACACACATGACGGTCAGTTGCCCGTAAACGATCTCTCTCTGTCGCACCACCATCCGCAGTCGGCCTTTATCCCTCTCTGAGGCTTAATTAGACTGATAAGGGAACGCGAGTGTATAATCACAACCCGGCCCCACCTTCCGCCCTGTCACACATGTGTCTCCACTGTTACTGTAACTTAGGTACAGTGCTGGACTCTATCACCAAGTTATCTGTTCACCAAATGTGTGTGTGTGTGTGTGTGTGTGTGTGTGTGTGTGTATGAGGGGTCGTGTGTGCAGCTAGTACGAGAGAGAGAGAACAGCCGAAGCCGGTTTAGCGATCATGGGAGAGACAGCAAATGTTAGTTTTATCACCTGGAGAAATGGTGAATGGCTCGTAATCCTTCTGCTGCGGTCATTGGTTCTTTAATGGTTAAACTCAGCGTGCCAGTCTCACACGCGATGGTGGAAATGCACAAACAGCCCAACGTGGTTGGACGACCACACAGCAAATCTCATTTGTGGTAAAAGAAAGTTACAATACAGAATTTTTAGCAACAACGAGCGGACTCTGCAATCCGTAAAGTGTACAAGCAATAACACAGATTATTACAGTGTGTTATTCTTGTGTATCAATCCGTCCAGATTTAAACCTCTTTCTTGAGTCGAGTGGGGACATGGGTAGAATGTGTTTTTGTCCATCGCTTGACTCCAACTCGGTTCCTCGAAGCTCAGGTGATTACGGAAGTCCGTTTCCAAATCCGTTACCATGCTCGGTGGAACACGGAGAATCTCGGCTTGTCCAGTGAGATGGAGATTGTATGGCCAAAGTTCAAGTACGTACGTTACATCCTTGAGCAACGAGGATACAACTGGGAGCAGGCTGCAACTAGACGTGGCACATACTGTCACTGGAAGCAAGCTTAGGAGGAATCTCCAGGGTTTATTCTCTCGAAGACATCATGGCTGAGGGACGCTTTCTGATTGAGCCTTCTGAATTTCACACTTAAGTGTAAAGTGAGAAAGGCTTGATGGGATCTGTATTCTGTTTGGAATCCCTTAGTTTGATTTTGGCACTGTTTTCATGTTATCAGGCTTAGAGTGTTCCTATAGGCCTAAGTCTGGCTTTATGATGGTGTGTAGGCCTGTCTCCTGTCTGAGTACATGAGGCCCAACACACATCACCTTCTGTACAGCTTCTCTCTCATGTGAGACAAATGTCATTGATCACACATCTTAATGTCATATCAGTTAAGATTTTACATGTAGTAATATTTAAATGCTCCTTTAAATGCCTCCCACAGCACGTGGCCAGTGTCTGAATGTTCGCAAACAGTGTGCTGTGGTTCAGCTTCTAACTTCAGCTTCGCTTCAGTTTCAAACAAATTTTTGAACAAGATGCCGAAAAGATGAAGACTCCAGACATGAGACTAGACTGGAGTGACTGTGAAACATGACTCAATCCTAAATTTAGTGGACATGAACATGTCAGGATGCATTTTTACTTGGACTTACACAAGTCTATGGCATTTGTGATGCAAGAAAGAAAGAAAGAAAGAAAGAAATAATAATTTAAACAAATAAAATAACAAAAACATGTGTTGAGCACACAACATATGCACAAGCATATCAGCACACTCATCATTTAGCCAATATGATTGAATTTATGCATTTGGCAGACACTTTTTATCCAAAGCAACTTACAGAGCCCTTATTACAGGGACAATCCCCCCGGAGCAACCTGGAGTTAAGTGCCTTGCTCAAGGAAACAATGGTGGTGGCTGTGGGGATCGAACCAGCAACCTTCTGATTAACCGTTTACCAGTTATGTGCTTTAGACCACTACACCATCACCATTGCATGGAATAATGTAAATCAATTACTGAGGTGGCTGGCATGACTGCCAATGTCTACTGACATGCCAATGTACAATAAATTAAAAGGCACATGGGACTCGGAAAAAAAAAAAACAGTAAAATTGCATGTGGCTACTGCTTTTGCTATTGACACGCTTCCGGTGATGTGGTTGCTATAAAGAATATCAACTGTGTTGATGTCAAAATCTAATTAGTTAGCGAAGTGGACTTACAGGTTGTAGAGTTCCCAAATTTATCATGATATTTTAAAGTGTACAGAAAAAGTGCTTCATTCATAAATCCACAAGATCCTTTCATGCTGTAGACAATGATATGCATCTCTGCTCAAAAAATTTAATCGACAGCATCATTTTCTGTAAGGCTACTTTGATATGATGTATGTTGTGAAAAGCACTATACAAATCAAAGTGACTTGACTCTCATTAAGATTTTTTGATTATCGTAGCTTTAGCTATCATCTTATCTAACATTGCTGTTTTTTTTTACAATGGAGTAACACCTGTTTCCCAAACCAGCGCAGAGATTGCGGTTTAAAAGTAGAACTTAAGTGTAACGATTTGTAGAGGCAAGATCCAAAAGCAGAGTGAAACAAAAGATTTACTCATACAAAAATAAAGGACTGGGATGGGTCAAAAAGTAGCAGGACAAAAAAACGACAGAAACCAACAAGACGAGAGAACAAAAAGAACTGTCCCAAGACAGCACACATGAGGAGACTAAAGTAGGGAGAGAAACCAACAGGTTAATAGGCAGCGCAGGCGAGACAAATTAACTGATAATGGGCAAACAAGGAGGTGAGGTATGACGCAGGACTGAGACAAAACAGAAACAAAACAAATCAATGTACAAAACACAAACACCTGAATGGCACAAGCGTATATATAACCAAGACAATAAGGCATTATGGGCTCATGCCAACCAACAGACAGAATGAGAGAATGCATGGCAATGCCAACAAAGCAATGCCATGCACTCTCACACTAGACAAAGCCTGAGTGTACATCGCAAGGCAAACACACGTTGTGTGAGACAAGACACCTGTGCGAGAGTTCAGTCACAAATAAAGCCGACATCTAAGACAGAGGTGACCAAACCCTGGCACAATGTGAAGATGGCTTGTGACCTGGTCGCACCAAGCATGCGCAACATGAAGCGTGCCCACGGTCACGAGAGCCAGACACAAACAATTGACAAAAGTGCATGCCACCAAGATGACATAAGAGAAATGCACTCACACCAATTAAAGACAAGACATGGAGCATGAGTGTCCGGATTCCGACACCAGAACCGAAACCGAACCAGACAGGAGAGTCAGGATCCAGACACAAAGGCCGACTGAAGTGCAAACAGCAGGGAAACCACAACCCGAAGCTGTGCACTCACACAGAGAGAATAGCTGAAACTTTGGCCAACTTGTCCAGAAGTATGTCTTCTCAGCATGAAAATAATGCAGAAATGCTGGCAAAAATGGAAATTGTATGTAACCTAGTCATCAAGGCACTGAAAATAATGAACTTTACTGAATTTAATTAAAGAAAAATAGCATTCTGAGATTATTTTGTCAGTTCGAAACAGTCTGGCCATTATCTGTTGACCTCTCTCATTACCAAGGCATTTCCATTCACAGAACTGCTGCTCACACGATGTTTTTTGTTTTTGGCAACATTCAGAGTGAATTGTAGAGACTGTTGTGCGTGAAAATCCCAGAAGATAAGCAGTTACAGAAATACTCAACCCATCATTCACCACCAATAATGCCATTGTCCAAATCACTGAGATCACATTTTTCGATATTCTGATGGTTGATGTGAACACTAACTGAAGCTCCTGACCCATATCTGCGTGATTTTATGCTCTACACTGCTGACATATGATTGGCTGATTTGATAATCGCATGGATGATTGCTGGTGCCAGACTGGTTTGAGTATTTCTGTAACTGCTGATCTCCTGGTATTTTCACACACAACAGTCTCTAGAATGGTGAGAAGAATAGCATCTCAGAATGCTAGTCTGAGATGCAGGCTGGTACTGTTTTGGCGGCATGAGGGGGACATTCACAATATTAGGCAGGTGGTTTTAATATTGTGGCTGGTCGGTGTACTACTGGCTACTGGAGCAGATTTGATCCAGCCATTGGAGGAAAGAAGATAAGGAGGAAGAAGAGAGTTTGCTTATTGCAAACTCTAATCTCCTTTTAACTATATTTTAATTATTTATTTAGGACTATTTATTTACATTTTAAACTGCAGGGTCACTTTACTCTTTTTAGGAAATCTGTTTAATAATAACATATCATATTTCTGTTGCAATTATAAACTCAGCAAAAAAATAAACTTTCTCTCTTTCCTCTCACTTTCAATTGCTTTTATTTTCAACATATTACATGTGTAAATATTTGTATGAACATAAAAAGATTCAACAACTAAGAAATAAACTGACCAAGTTTCACAGACCTGTGACTAACAAATGGAAAAATGTGTCCCTGAACAAAGGGGGAGTCAAAATCAATAATAACATTAAGTATCTGGTGTGGCCATCAGCTGCATTAAGTACCGAAGTGCATCTCCTCCTCAAGGACTGCACCAGATTTGCCAGTTCTTGCTTTGAGATGTTACCTCACTCTTCCACCAAGGCACTTGCGAGTTCTCAGACATTTCTGGGGGAAATGGCCCTAGCCCTCATCCTCCGATCCATGGCAGATCTCTGACATACCCGTCTTACAGAAAATCACCTACAGAACGAGCAGTATGGCTGGTGGCATTGTCATGCTGGAGGGCCATGTCAGGATGAGCCTGAAGGGATGGTACCATATGAGGGAGGAGGATGTCTTCCCTGTAACACAGAGCGTTGAGATTGCCTGCAATGACAACAAGCTCAATGCGATGATGTTGTGACACACTGCCCCAGACCATGACGGATCCACAACCTCCAAATCAATCCCGATCCAGAGAACAGGGCTCGTGTAACACTCATTCCTTCGATGATAAACGTGAGTCCGACCATCACCCCTGGTGAGACAAAAACTCGTCAGTGAAGAGCACTTTTTGCCATTCCTGTCTGGTCCAGCAAAGGCGGGTTTGTGCACATAGGTGACGTTGTTGCCGGTGATGTCTGGTAAGGACCTGCCTTTCAAAAGGCCTACAAGCCCTCTGTCCAGCCTCTCTCAGCCTATAGCAGACAGTCTGAGCACTGATGGAGGGATTGCGCATTCCTGGTGTAACATGGGCAGTTGTTGTTGCCGTCCTGTACCTGTTCCGCAGGGGTGGCTGTGGCTCAGTTGGTACAGTGGGTTGGCCACTAATCGCAGGTCTGGTGGTTCAAATCCTGGCCCACATGACTGCACATGCCAAAGTGTCCTTGGGCAAGACACTGAACCCCAAGTTGCTTCCAATGGCAGGCTAGTGCCTTGCATGGCATTGGTGTATGAATGTGTGTGTGAATAGGTGAATGAGTCACAGTGTTAAACGCTTTGAATACTGTTAAGGATAAAAAGGTGCTATATAAGTGCAGACCATTTATTTACCATATTCAGATGTATCAATCCTGTGCAGGTGTTTTTACACATGGTCAGCCACTGTGAGGACAATCAGCTGTCCTCCCTTTCTCCCTATAGCGCTGTCTTAGGCGTCTCACAGTACAGACCTTGCAATTTATTGCCCTGGCCACATCTGCAGTCCTCATGCCTCCATGCAGCATGCCTAATGCACAAACACACAGATGAGCACGGACCCTGGGCAAATTTCTTTTGGTGTATTTCAGAGTCTCTTTAGTGTCCTATGTTTTTATAACTGTGACCTTAATTGCCTACCATCTGTAAGCTGTTAGTGTCTTAATGACCATTCCAAGGGTGCATGTTCATTAATTGTTTATAGTTCATTGAACAAGCATGGAAAACATTGTTTAAACCCTTTACCATAAAGATCTGTAAAGTTATTTGTATTTTTACAAAATTATCTTTAAAATACAGTGTCCTGAAAAAGGGTCATTTCTTTTTTGCTGAGTTTAGTTATGCTAATAAAAAAAAGCCAATATAACGTTATACTGTTTCATGTGTCATACAAATTTAGACCTATCATTCACTTTGCATGCATAGAGTGCAGAGACTGCATATTCATTTCAATGTGATTTGTTTACACTTTTTTATCCTCTGAAATATTGCACAATGGCTTTTCAATGATCATAATATATTAATAAAATGTATTAAATTTCCCTTTGTCTCTGATAAACTGAAAATACTTAGGTAACAATGCTTTCAGGAAATGTGCTGTAGAGATTACGATGCCCACTACTTAAGTGCTACAAACATTCTACTTGGTGTTTAAGGAAACCCAGCCTGAACTGTTAACAGGCAATAATATAAACAAATAATTATTATTATTATCATAATTTAACTAAATTTTACTAAATTCAATTTCATAGATGCACAAGTTAAAAGCACTATCATTACTTTAGCAATGAAATATTATTTATTGACATACAGTCAATACATTATCAATTCAAACAGTAAATTAGATGACAAAATCCCAGAAGAGTGGACCATTGAATAGTTGCAGGGCTGAATAAGGTCAAAGCATTTGTGCAGTCAAGCCTGTGTCATGCTGATTTTTTACTACCTAGTCTGATTTTAGTTAGTTGTGGGTGTAGGATGCATGCGGATACAGCAGTGGTACCTAAGAGCAAAACTGGCCATAACATGATGCTTTCTGCGAATGTACTAGACACGTGTCCATGTGAAATTAACCTAACATTGTTAGCAGTGGACTTTTCCAGTGTTTTGAATGTAGCAATTGCTGTCAAATTCACTCAGCTAGTGCTAATTACAACTAATACATGTTAATACATTGGTTTGTAATATCATGCCAATAAAAAAGTAAATAAATAAAATAATTTTTATTCTGATAATTTTAGATAAAACTAAACTAAATTGAAAGGACACATTGAAAATTAAATAGAAATAAATACTAAATTAGATTAGAAAACAATTATAACCATGTTAATGGTTAATTCTAACGCAGCTGTTCTCTTTTCTCTACACTCTAAACTTTCTTTTGACCATGTTTGAGTGGAGGGTAAATGTAACAAATTACTGAAATGTCAACAGAACACAATAAGAAATGTGTTGTAGGACATAACTATAAAAATAGATGGTCATTGAGTTTTGGCTTCATACACATACATATGCTTTCGTTCTGAAATCCCTTTGAAGTTTGTTCAGCGGGAAACTAATTATGAAATACAAATATGAAATATGACAGAGGTATGTTTTTGTTACATTTATATTGAAACTTTGTTTTTCTTAGTTGTGAAGGTTAAAGTAAGTTGATTTAAAATATCGATTTAATGGCTTAGTGTTGAGTTTACAGTAACAGTTTTAAATATAGCTGAAAGCAGCAATTATGGGTCTAAGCCCCTAAATGTCCTATATGGCCTTCAGGACCTTTAGGACCCAAAGAGTGGCTATGATGTTGTGACGAGGAGGAGGGTGTGGCCAGGCCGAAAGAATGCAAACCCATCGCTGAGTTGCCCAATCAGCGGAAAATAAATAAAACAAGGAGCCGGGGATGCCAGAGAGTGGCAAATGCTGCAGTGTTCGTGTGTGTGCACTTTTTGTTTATGTTATGTCTTCGTCAGTGTTTTATTAAAAGTCTGTTGATTGTTATCCTGTTCCCACGTCCTCCTTTCCCAAACTGTTATGCTCCCCCATCGCCCGACTCATCCGGCCTGTACTTACTCCCCTTCCACTCTGGAGAGGAAACGCGGTCCTTCCAGTCGGATGGTGCCGGATGGTTTTCCCCACCTCCAGTACTCAGACACCGCTCTAAGGGAAGCGAGAGAAGGAGAGAGCATGAGAGGGAGGGTGAAAGAGAGAGAGAGAGAGAGAGAGAGAGAGAGAGAGAGAGAGAAGAGGCAGACAACATTCTTCTTCAGCTCCTGCGGCCAGGCTGCCCACCTGTTCATCAGCCACTCCTCCGCCCCCTGGCGTCCAGCAGCGGGCTCCTCCACCCCCTGGCATCTGGCAACGGCTCGTCCACCCCATGGCAGATGCCAGCATTTCCTCCAGCTCCTGGCGGATAGCATCGGCTCCTCTGCCCCCTGGTGCACGGTAGCATCTCCTCTGTCTCCTGGTCGACAGCAGCAAGCTCCTCCACCACTTGGCGGACGGCAGTAGCGATTTCTCCCGGACAGTGTGCTCTGCCATCTTTCACGGGTTTTGGCACCATTGTAACAGTTCGGGAAAGGACGATGCTGTAACCAGATAAAAATCAACAGATTTTTAATAAAACACTGACAAAGACATAAATTACATCTCTTTGCACAATCCACTGCACCATGCTGCCAGTAAGCACAGTGTTTACCATGATAAATTTCATATTGATTGAAATTTTCAACAAAGAGAAAAGGAGTAATCAAACAAACACTAAAGGCACTTAACTTTTACCGGAGTTTTGCGTTGAAGGGAGATATAAATATTCAACATGGAGGAGGAGTGAATAGTTTCTATAGTGATTAATTCTTGTGCACTAGCTACCACAAAATACTCAGGGAGGACCGCCACTCTGACGGCTATTTTTACACAGGGAAAATAGGATGTTTTTGATGAGAATTTAGATGTCTTCAGCAAGCTGACCACCTGTCTAATATTGTGTAGGTGCCCCTTGTGCCACCAAAACACCTCTGACCCATCAAAGTATGGACTCCACAAGACCTTTGAAGGTGTCCTGTGGTATCTGGCACCAAGACGTTAGCAGCACATCCTTTAAGTACTGTAAGTTGTGAGGTGGGGCATCCATTGATTGGACTTGTTCATCCAGCAAATCCCATAGATGCTCAATCAGATTGAGATCTGGGGAATTTGGAGGCCAAGTCAACACCTTCATCTCTTTGTCATGTTCCTCAAACCATTCCTGAACAATTTTTGCAGTGTGGCAGGGCATTATCCTGTTGAAAGTGGCCACTGCCATCATGGAATCAACATCTTTATCTCTTTGTCATGTTCCTCAAACCATTCCTGATTCCTGTTGCCAAGAAGGGGTGTAGATGGTCTGCAACAATATTTAGGTAGAAATAACATCCACATGAATGCCAGGACCCATGGTTTCCCAGCAGAACATTGCCCAGAGCATCACGCTGCCTCTGCCTGTCTTCTTCCCATAATGCATCCTGCTGCCATCTCTTCCCCAGGTAAATGACACACACACATCCGGCTGTCTACATGATCTAAAAGAAAACATGATTCATCAGACCAGGCTACCTTCTTCCATTTATCCATGGTCCAGTTCTGATGCTCACATGCCCATTGTAGGTGCTTTTGGCAGTGAACAGCTACGCAACCCCATACACAGCAAGTGTGTTCTGACACCTTTCTATCATTGCCATCATTACGTTTTTCAGAAATTTGTGCTACAGTAGCTCTTCAGTGGGATCAGACCACACAGGCTAGCCTTTGCTCCCCACATGCATCTATGAGCCTTGGGTGCCCATGACCATGTCACCAGTTCACTGATTGTTATCCCTTAAGTCCTGCCATTTTGGAGATGCTCTGGCCCAGTCATCTAGCCATCACAATTTCGCTCAGATCCATACGCTTGCCCATTTTTCCCGCTTCCAACACATAATATTCAAGAACTGACTGTTTACTTGCTCCCTAATATATCCCACCCCTTGACAGGTGCCATTGTAATGAGATAATAAATGTTATTCACTTCATATATATATATAACTGGCAATTACAAGGGTATTATGCTATAAATATGGTTTATGAGGACATTTCTTTTGTCCCCATAATTCAAATTGCTTATAAAAACATACTAAACGATGTTCTTTTTCAAAATGTTAAAGTTTTTTGTGAGGATTAGGTTTAGGGCTAGGGTTACGGTTAGGGGATATAATCTATAGTTTGTGCAGTATAAAAATCATTATGTCTAAGGAGAATACTCATAAGGATAGCTGCACCAACATTTCCCAGTCTTCTAAATAACCCTTCTTCAAAAGCTGCCCCCCTCCCCATCTCCGCACACCACTCCGGAAATGGTGGCTCACTGTCTGACTTCCAACCCCTTAAAATAATTTGTCTACCGATCATAATGCTACTCGGAACCCAATTTTTTATATATTTTTCCCCTAAATTTATGATCGCCCCATGGCCCAAAATACAAAGTCTGGGGCAAAGTAACATTTGAGTGCCCAAAACGTCACACAAATAACCTAACCCTTACCTTCAACCATAAATCTTGGATCATATCACACCCCCAGAAGACATGGATTGTGTCTCCAACTTCTGATTGGCATCGCCAGCGGGTGTGTTTGTCTTTAAGACCAAGTCTACATAATCTTGAGGGGGTCCAATAAAATCTATGTAAAATCTTAAATTGCATAAGGTGAACCCTTGCATCTCTAGATGCAGACTTGACATTTTTTTTAATCTTAGACCACACTCCTTTCTTCAATACCAAGTTCAAATATTTCTCCTTTTCTCTTTCTCTTGATAGAAGTTAAAGCCCCACCCCCAAACTCTGAATTAGCTGAGAGAAATAAACTGATGACTCATGACCCTTTCCAAAAGTAGCAATCACCTCTCCCAAAGTATCTGGTGCTTTACAGTACAGAGCAGGTGAAGCAGCTGTAAATACCTATAAAACTGAGATCTGGGAATCCCAAAATTATGACCCAAATTCTCAAAAGATCTCAACACTCCAATCTCATACAAGTCACCGAGTGTAGTAACCCCCTCACAATCCACCCAATCAATATGGGTTCAGCCATATGCTTGAGGCAACATTTAAATAAATGTCTTAAAAATACTTAATTTCTCTGGTTAGTTTGATAGAAAGGCTTTGCAATGGCGAAATAGGGGCTAGGACTTCCTGTTCATTACCAAACCAGGGAGGAGCTCTCTCAGGTGGAGTGACCAATGAGCCAAATGTTTGAGTCCGAATGCATAATAATACGAAAATTCTTGGGTAGGCCAAGCCCACCTTAGTCAGTTGGCCTATGTTATTTGTTGAAATGTAATCTGGGACGTTTACCATTCCAAATGAAGGACTTTGCTATGCTATGAAATTGGGGACATCTACAGGGAGAGATTGTAGCAGGTAGTTTTTTGTTAATTTTAATAACATTCACCTTCGCAATCATAGATAAATGTAATGAAGCCCTCCTGCCCAAATAACTCGAAAAACTTTTTATTAAAGGGTCAAAATG
Source organism: Moxostoma hubbsi (assembly GCA_032164185.1). Taxonomy (NCBI): domain Eukaryota; kingdom Metazoa; phylum Chordata; class Actinopteri; order Cypriniformes; family Catostomidae; genus Moxostoma; species Moxostoma hubbsi. Next base: position 5,889,787 of record JAVLUX010000030.1, read on the forward strand.
AACTAAATAAATCAAACAAATTAGCTGGGAATAAAATGACCAAATACGTAATGCCATGTTTGTTCCAAATACTTAATGCCATGTCCAAAATCTTAAAAAGATAATCCCATTCCATATCAAACACCTTTGCAGCAGCCAGAGTCTGACCATTCACCACTGACCACATGATATTGATGAAATGCCTAATGTTATCTGAAGAAGGGAATAGTAGAAAAATATTCTTTGTGCTTTATATATCTAGCCAAAAGCTTTCCTGCTTTTTTCCCAGACTCAAAATATGACTTACCCTGAATAACCAAAACTCCACTTTTCACGACAAAATTGTATTACATCTGTATTTCAATTGGGTCAATTCTCTGAGGCCATCAGATGACATTCGGCGCTTCAGCTCTGCCTCAGCACTTTTAATTCCCTTCCAACTCTACAAATTTTTGTGCTTTGGTGATAAATGAGGCATATTGTAATATCTGACCATTGAGAACCACCTTAAGTGTCTCCTAAGCTATGCCCACAGAAGATACTGAGGACCAGTTGGTCTCCATATAAACATTGATTTCAGTCTTTAACATTTGTTGGAAATCAGTATTTTGCAACAGGGATACATTAAAGCACCAACTATATGATTTCTTTTTCTCCATATGTGGCAGTATCTCTAAACTCACCAGGGTGTGATCTGAGACTAAGAAGTTTCCAATTGAGCAATCAACAACAGATTAAATGAGGGATTTAGATATATAAAAATATCTATTCTAGAATAAATCTTATGGACTGATGTAAAAAATGTATAGTCCCTACCAGATGGGTTCAAAAGTTGCCAAACATCTACAAGACAAAGATTTTTACACATCTTGTGAAGCGTCAGTGTTGCTCTAGGGGGCTTACATACTTTAGCTTCACTGTCCATCAAAAGATTAAAGTTTCCTCCCAATATTATATCATGAGGGGTGCCAACGGTATGCAACACCCCTTCAAGTTCGATAAAAAAGCCCTGATCATCAATGTTAGACATGTAAATATTAGTCAAAACCAACCATTGCCCCTGAATTTCTGCTAAAACAATAATGATTCTTCCTAATTTATCTTTAATCTGTTTGAGAGATTTGAATTGTAGATACTTACTTATCAGTGTAATGACTCTCCTGCTTTTACTTGAGCCAGTACTAAAGAAAAATGCCCACCCCATATCTTCTCAATTTTTTTCAGCTTCCTGTGTGGAAAGATGCATTTATTAAAGACACACTATATCACATTTCTTACACTTAATAAAAGAAATAACCTTCCTTCTTCTTATGGGGTGCCCCAACCCATTCACATTCCTCGTGGAGAAAGATAACCCACTCATATTAACATTTTACATGATGATATAATAGAAAAATAAATGTGTGTCAAAAACAAAAAACAAAACTAAACAAAAAAGTTTACGAGGTCGATGTGAAATAAGATGTGAGGCTAAATCTCAACAACACTTTGTCCTAACGCAAAGAAACTTGGTATGCTACATTATGACCATGATCTGAGGGTATATGCAAAGCTTGACGATTGCACCACCAATGGGTTAAGAATTGAGAAAAATGGCTATTTTGACCAGTAACTAAAATCCTGTGGTGTCTATAGATTCCTTGGGGCATGTGGATTCCGGTGATATCACATTTTCCAAAATTGGCCATATTGCCTCTGTGCCATATTGAATTTGATTAGAGAATTATGTATCTTTTGAATGCATTGTTGGATTTAAAAGAAAACGGTTATGCATCTTCATTTATTCATAAGAGGGAAATTCACAAATTTCCCTCTTCTCCAGCCAAATCTGCGAACATGTATGGGATGCTGACTTAGAGGGTCTTGCTGTAATACGTCGATTGATTACAGTTTTTCTACCATTCCCTCTGTGAAATCTGCTGTTGGTGAAATTTTTACCTCAGCCATTGATATTAATAATGCCTTTAAAGAGTTCTATCTTGATCTTTATAGTTCCATGTCTTCGTCTACTGATGAAGATATTAGAAAATTTATGAGACCATTAGAACTCCCTAAACTGATGACTGAGCAAAAACATTATCTGGATTCTGAGATAACCTTGGAAGAGCCTGATGAGGAAATTAAAGCCTTACTTACAGGCAAGGCTCAGGGCCAGATGTTTTTGCAGCTGAATTTTTTAGATCTTATGCTACAGAATTGGCTCCACTTTTGTTAGAAGTTTATACGGAATCATTAAAGAAGGGAAAGCATCCCCCTACCATGACACAAGCCAGGATCAGTCTGATTCTTAAACCGGACAAAGATCTAAGTGAGTGTAAATGTTACCATCCAATTTCCCAGATCCAGCAAGATGTAAACATTTTGTCAAATATTTAGGCCAAACGCTTAAGTTAGGACATCTCTTATACATATAGATCAGATGGGGTAACATTCTTCTGATAACATTACGCATTTGTGTCAGAGAGGAGGGCAGGGCCGGGTCATGATGCTACACACCCAGCACCTAATCAGGCTAATCAAGCCTCCGGAGAGGGATAAAGGCCAACTGGAGATGGCAGTGCGACAGAGAGAGAGATTTACGAGCAGCTGTCTGACACCAGTGTGTGTTTGTGTCTTTTTGGTTATTAAAATATTACATATATTGTAAAGCCGGTTCTTGCCTCCTCCTCCAAAAACCTGGGAAGGAGGAGGGATGCACCACAGTAGAGTCCTCGCCACTATTATCCACTCCAACGACACAGTCATGGCCATCTGCCCTGGGACAGAGGAGCCTGGCCACCTGAGATCGGACGAATAGCCGCCGACCACAAGGGGTGATGGGGCTCCTATATTACCCCCTGGAGCAGCCAGGGCCACTGCCAGGGACAGCGGGAGACACCTACCAGCCATTAAACGCGGCAGATTCATGACGACCCCCGACTGTGAGCGGGGAGGGGCTCCCGGCCGACCGACTGGAGAACACAACAGGGTGTTCCGTCCACCAGAGGACTGCCTCTGATCCACCCGGGGAGGCGTGGCTGTCGTCCATTAGAGAGTGGAGGAGTGGCCGATGGCCAAGCTATGGTGTATCGGCGAACCGGCGAGTAAGAGTCCTCTCTCTTTCCCCCTGCCACTCCGCATTGGCCTTTCCCTCTCTTTTAAATTTTACTGTGGTTTTTTGGTGGTACTCCGCTGTTACAGTGAGTACCCTGTGTTTTTTATTATTATTGTTTCCCTCCCCCTGTCCCCTCCCAGATTCAGGAAGGCGGGGATCACCTGCCGGCAGACAGGGCCGGGGAAAGAGGGGGGATGTATGTCATGCTGGGGGCTCCCTGACCTGAGAGAATGAGGGAGGAATGTGAAACAGAGAGAGAGATGGCAGTGCGATAGAGAGAGAGATTTACGGGCAGCTGTCTGACACCTGTGTAGGATTATCCATGCAGAACAATTGCAGCAATATGATTTGAATCTAGATAAACCCAAACTTTTTAATACAGAATTCCTCAAAGTCATACATTAAAGGACCAGGCACCAACAATCCGAGTGAAGGCCTGCCTTTGGACAATAAAAAGACACTGAAACTACATAATTCTAAGCAAAAAAGGTAATTGGTCAGAGAAGCCCCTCAGCATGACCTTCTGAACTTCCACACCGAGTTAAAGAAGTCTTTTTTTTGAAAGGTTTCCTTGCAAAGACCATCAGATTTGCACGACTCTAATACTAGAACATTTCATCTTAATCCAGGAACATTTCACACAAAGTTACCTTCTAAATGTAGTTAACCTTCTAAAATGTACAGAATGCATTTAAATCCACAATTCCTGGAGCCTTCCAGCCTGGAGACTTCCAGTGGCCCAAACAGGGCATTAAGTATTTGGGTATTTTATTTCTAGCAAATTTGTCTGATTTAGTTAATTTTAATTATATTTAACTAGTTAATTTGAGCCTTAAATAAAAAAAAAATTTCGAGAGATGTACATTTATTAATGACTGGGAAGGTTAATGTTATAAAAATTAACTGTATTCCAAAATTCAACCACCTGCTACAGTCACTCCCTATAGATGTCCCCCTCTCTTATTTCAAGCAATTTGATAGCATAGCTATCAAAGTAGCAAAGTCCTTAATTTGGAATGGTAAAAATCCAGACAAAATTTCAACAAATTACATAGGCCGATTGACAAAGTCGAGCTAGGCCTACCTAAGATTTTGTTTTATTATTATGTGTTCGAGCCCAGGCATTTGGCACATTGGTCGATTCCACCTGAAAGAGCCCCTCCCTGGTTTTCTATTGAACAGGAAGTCCTTCCCCCTATTTACAAAGCATTTCTATCAAACTAACCGGAGAAGTTAAGCCACACCCCGTTATCTCACATTTGCATGTGATTTGGACAAGTGTGGCCAGAGTATTTAATTCGGACATTTATTTAAATGTTGACTCAAGCATATGACTTAACCCAAAATTACGTATCAACAAGTCCCCTTTCTGTTGGTCAGAGTGGATTGTGAGGGGGGTTACTACATTCGGTGACCTGTATGAGAGTGGAGTGTTGAGATTAGGGCTGGGACGACGCATCGAAGTCATCGATGACGTCGACGCAAAAAATACGTCAACGCAAAATATTTGCGCCGATTCGTCAGACCCAAAACAAAGATGGCGGTGCCGGAGAGTATTAACACACGAGTGGCTCCTCAGACTATCAGAAGTGCAAGGCAGCACGCACTCGTTCCTCTAAAGTATGGGAATTCTTTAATTTAAAAGGAAACAATTCCGTGATATGTCGTCTTTGCAAAATGGAGATGGCCTTCCATTCTAGCACCACGGCAATGCACCAGCACATGAAGAGGCACTACCCGGGAGCAGTTTTTTTCAACTCCCCACTTTGCACTCGATGTTGGAGTAGGCTATAATACGTTGTCGACACCTAAAGTTTTCGTTTATAGCTATTAATAATGCGCTTATAGCTATGAATGTCGTGAAAAATACATAGAGGACACTGACAACGCGCTGACAGACAGGACCAAGCAGGTAACATTTAATAAAGTCTCAACTTTCAAATTTGGTCAGTCAAAGAAAATTAAACCATAAATAGGCCTACTATTTTGTGGCTCTTTAATGTGTCGTGACAGATTGCCTCAGTTAAAGCTGCTCGTGAACCGATCATCTTTTCCTTGGTTAATTTATAGCATCAAATAGGCTAAACATGAATGTAGTGTAACGCTCTTGATCAAAAGGGGCCGGATAGCTTGCCTAAATGGTTGCAGTCAGGTGTAAGCAAAGACACACAAGACATAACTGATATTCCACCGTGGTGATTTATTATCAGCTGTCGTCGGTCCCACGTACACATGGGCAGTTTGCAAAACACACAGCTAACAACAACTGCGTTACTGGTTAGAAATAAAAACAGAATAAAAGGAACAGAAACACAAAACGGGCTTACACGCATACATGCGATGTTAACAGCTCGCTCTTCCCATATCAACTGCCACTCTGAGCGAGGGAGTAAGTACGTTCCATCTTAAAGGCTCAGTACCTAATTGTACTTGTTACAGTAGCCTACATCAGAAGGACTGATGTTTTAACCGCGTAAAGACGTCAGTACAGTAGCCTACAATCCATTATTCAAATTATAATCCACCGACGTTAATCTTCTCTCTCCTGACTACTTTGTCGGACAAAAATGGCGTATTATGATTGATTGATCAGATCGCCTGTCAATCAAACTCCTGGCGATTTTTTTTTTTTTGTACATTTTATAATCTAATCGAAATCGAATCGGCCTGAAAAAATGAATCATTAGATCAAGCGATGCATCGAAAAAATAATCGCTAGATTAATCGTTTAAAAAATAATCGTTTATCCCAGCCCTAGTTGAGATCTTTTGAAAATTTGGGTCATCATTTTGGGATTCCCGGATCTCAGTTTATAGGTATTTGCAGCTGCCCCACATGCTCTGTACTGTTTTTGGGAGTAGCACACACCCCTAAAGCTGCAGATACTTTGGGAGAATTGATTACTGCTTTTGGGATAGGTCATGAGGTATCAGTGTATTACTCCCTGCTAATTCAGTGTCTGGGGGATGGGGCTTTAACTTCAATCAAGAGATTATGGGAGAAAGATTTGAACTTGGTATTGGAGGAATGAGTGTGGACTCATCTAGAGATGCAATGGTTCGCCTTATGCAATTTAAGATTTTACATAGATTTTATTGGACCTCCTCTAGATTATATAGGCTTGGTCTTAAAGACACACCTACTGCTGGCAATGCCAATCAGAAGTTGGAGACACAGCCCATGTCTTTTGGGGATGTGTTAAGATCCAATGTTTTTGGTTAAAGGTTCAGAGTTATTTGTGTGACGTTTCGGGCACTCAAATTTTACTTGCCACAGACTTTATATTTTGGGCGATTGAGCAGTTATAAATTTGGGGGACAAATATATAAAAAAAAAAATTGGGTTCTGATTAGCATGATGATTGGCAGACAAATTAATGTCTGTGCGGTGTTGGAGATTTTGAGGAGATGACAGATAGTAGACTGGGGCTGGAGGACTTGTTTTACAGGAATTGGGGCAGGTATTTGCAGGTTTTGGGGGACTCTAGGGGAAGGGATAAGGATAGAGAAGTTTAATTTATTTTAATTGTTTTCTGTGTGTGTGTGTATTATTTTATGTGATCACAGGGGTGTTCTTTGGGGTTGGGTGGGGTTAGTGTTTTTGGAGGGATATTAGTGAGGGTTAAAAGTTAAATGTTGATTCAGTATGTATATGCTGTGTTTATCCCTGTTGTGTTATTTTCTTTGAATCAAAAAAAAATTAAAAAAAATAAATGTGGACTTCAACACAACACTAGTGGAAATGCAGCCTGGAGAGAGTTTAACAGGTCCCTGACCGAGCACCATTTCTGCCACAAGCATCAGCACCATTTCAATGGAGGTAAAATAGAGAACTAGTGCTATGTTTCAGTCTGAGTAAAAATAACCCTTGCTGAACAGGTAAGAAGTTTAACTGATAGGCTACTCTCTGACTCAGCGGCAGCAGATTCTCAGTTATTCTCTCTCTCCAGCACTTCAACTCCACCACTGTCCTTGGCTCTCCAGCCCCACAGGGGGTCAGCCGTGTAAGGAACATTAAAGGCCAATTTAATTTAGTACGTCCACAGCTCCCAAGTATTTTAATTCAGACAGCTATGACTGAGGAGTTAATATTTCACTTGTCAGAAGGCAGGTTGAGGCCACTGAATCATTGTAATTCTCATTAAGAGGCTCTCCCCCAGCAGCACCCTAATTCAAAATAATGAAAGTAAAGACTGAGAGAGTTTCTAATGCCAGTTGAGTCCTATCTTTTAATATTCCACCCTTGATGGATAAGAGAAGGGGGAAATTCATCTTGGATCATGGGACCTAATTCAATAAGGGACCATTCCAGGAGTATTGCATTTTATAATAATGTCATTTAAAGTGTCGTCTTCCATTCCGGCTGTCCCATATGTATGCTTATACAATGGTGCCAGAGGGAAAAACCTTTATGGTGGGAACCACACCATTGTGCGCTCTCAATCACTCTCAGTCTCTCTCTCACTCACTCTGTCACTATTTCTCTCTCTTCATCTCATCAGTGTTTTATGCCCCTTCTGACCACATTTAAGTACAATTTGAGTCTAATGGCACATCCAGATTTCTTTATATATTTATTTATACTGTATATGATGAACATTTGAACCTCAGGCAGTAGAGCTCCCACATCTATCACTATATCTCTTACATTAAGCCTATTGTTACAAAATGAGTGGGATGTATGAAACACAGCACAACAACTGTTGAATGGAGTCCTGCTTTAAAAATTAATGTAGCGATAACATGATCATGATGCATAAAATCAATTTTGTGGATTTTGGTCTGTTAGCTTTGTCTGTTAGCTTCAAAGCCATCTATATTGCAGTGTAGGACTCCTAAAAGTTGAGAAAATTAACTTTTATCAGACTTCAAATTGACAGTCAGGAATATGGACCGAAAATTATTATCTTGATCACAGAGGCAAATGCAAATTTTTGTGCATTTAAAATGCTCTCTTGAATGATTTTATCCCTACCACCTGCCACAAAAAAACAAGTCACAAATCATGGTTCATGGCTGTGATATAAACTAAATGCTTTTGGCTTTTTAAAAGGTATGATCTCTTTAACATATCCCACCCCAACTTCCTGATTCAATAGGAAATGCATTGATGCAGGAAAGGAAACTGTGCTCATTAAGCCATTTCATGGGGAATTTTACTATTGCATTGATATTTATCTCTCAAATGTTAAAGGATTAGTTCACTCAAAAATGAAAATGTTGTCATTATCTACTCACCCTTGTGTTGTTTTGTACGCAAAGTGGAAATTTTGATAAAATGTCATGCTCGCTGATGTCACCAAATGGCAGATGATGTTAACCACCTCTTCAAGCTTCAAAAGGACACAAAATTATAATTCAGAAGCCTATTAAATTATTTCATGTGACCATTCTGAAGGTTTATGATAACTTTTGTTGAGAAACAAACCAGCATCTAATTTATTATTTTGTGACCATTTTGATTGTTTGTAGATCTGCTTTGCACATTCATTGGAGTGCACAAAAGCAGCAGTTCACGCAGCCCCCGCTTGAACACAAGATGGGGCGCGCAAGAGAGAAAGAGCTATGATTTGCTAAAACCGGACCACCACAGAGATATTAACAACAGAACACAACACAGTTGCACACAAACCAGAGAACCGAATGTCTGAAGAGTTTGTAGTCGAATGAGTGATGCGGAAATCAAACTGAAAATGAACGTGCACAGGAGAGCATGGGTTTGCATCAAACAATAAATCAGATTTCAGTTTGTTTGTCTCCAAATGTCAGAACAAGGCATTGAATAATTTACAAGACTTATGATTTATACTTTTGCATTCTTTTTAAGCTTGAAGAGCTTCCCTTTGTGCACTGAACAAAAATTTTTTTTAAATTAGTTTAGAACAACACAAGTGCACATGAGTTTTCATTTTAGGTGAATCTATCCCTTTAATTATATCTGTGGATGTATGTACAGTAAATCTCAATCAGCTCCTTTAAACTATAGACACTTTTCACACTTCTGGGTTTTGGAATGCAGAAGTAAATGAATGCTGGGTAATCTTCCATAACAGTGAATGGGAGACCATGGCAAATATATTTTTTGCTTACACATTTGCTCCAACATCAAAGAAAAACTATTAAGTTTCCACAACTTTCCAAATTATGAAAAAATTGGAGAGCGATGGATCACCACATTCAGAAGAGGGAAGATGGCAAATAAACTGTCATTCCCTCAGCAACTTTATTGGAAACCTTACCGCATTTGTTAACTCATTTTCTAAAACCTTTTCCTGGGTATTATTATACAAAGTATAATGTCATAAATTTACACTAAATAATTGAAAGAAATTTGCAAATACACATTTAGTTTGCTAGATTTACGCTGCTAAATAAGGCGGAAACATATAATCACAGTCTGTGAAAAGGGTCCATAGAAAAGATGAGTGTGTTTGTCAAACATTGAGGGGAGTTTGACCTGTTAAAAGGTTCCCCTGTACGATTAAGATAAGCCCTAGAGTCTCTTAGGCCTTCTCCAAAATGACAATGGGCTCCTTTTGTGTCTGCACCACCTCTCTCTTGTACTTGTCCCACGACAACATGACTCCTGACGTACTTTTCCTCTTATCTACTCTTTGTTTTATCACTCCTGTTCTCAACCAGTGGAATCAACTCTCACATTCCTCTGTCACTATATGCATGCACATCCCTCTTTGGTGTTGGCTTTTTACCCTGCTAAAAAAGCCAGCATAGCTGGTCACCAGCTGGTTTTTGCTGGTGAATGCTATGCTGGTCCACCAGCTAGACCAGCACTAACCAGCAACAACTAACTTAGACCAGCATGGGAATTGCATGCTGGTTACGGATGATTTTTTTAGCAGGGCGCTCAAGGGCTGATCCGGGATCAGATTTGCGCTCTTTTGACTAGGGTTTTATCTGATCTTAGATCAGTTTGTCATCTCTGTCTGCAAATTTATGAGCAGAGCCATTATGACTGTTCTTTCTTCAATATTAACTTTGTGAGGAGAATATGTGGTAAACTATGTACACAGCACAGCTGCCATTTAAAATAGTCTATTATCTTGAAGTGAACCAAAATCCTAGATTTTCAACAGCCTGTTTTTTTCGACATTCAGGGATATTTTGTGCCTATATTTTACATACCACTACCATAATTTGAGCAGCAAAAGTTTATAAAATTGTACAAAGGGACTTTGTAGCCTATAAAGCGCAGCCTAGTGTTGAATATGTATTTCATACTTTCCCTGGGGGTGTACAATAATAATGTGCAGCCTTTTTGTGTAGACTTATTCTATTTTGATTTTTGTGACCTACTTGCCTATAAACTGTTTGGACTACTTAAAGGGTGCATTTAGCTCCATTTTTTTTTTATATAAATTTAAATTAATTTATAGGTCAAAAATATACAATATGCACTTGAAATTTGCTGCATAAGAACTAATTGAGCTAAAGCACATCATATCAAATGTGAATAAGAAAGAATGTGAGAGATTGTGAAAGAGTAAAAATGGGATGTGGAATAATATTTTGTAAGTTTTTATTTTTTTAGATATATATTTGTATTTCAGAATGATATAAATTTCTCTCACACAAATACACCCCGCGCCAGCCAGGCACGCATGGATGCTAATGCATGGCTATTTAATTAAATGTTGCTGGATCGCTGGGCCAAATAGGTAATTCAATAGTGCAGTTGGAGCCGTGTTAAATCCTGTTCCATCAAACGCATGCTTGCCCCTGACAGTCCCTATGGCTCTTCCCAGGACCATCATATTTACTTTGTCCATCCTCTTTAAAGACTCTGACATCATTTTAATTTGAGCAACATTAAATTAATCTGCATTATCTCCCACCTCTACACACACACGCACGCGCGCACCCGTTCAGTCACACACAGCCTCTTGACTGTTTTTGACTGCACAGGTCCTATAATCTCATAACACATGAGAGTGGGTCCATCATATCCACTGGGATCTGTTAAACATTAGTCAAGTAAGTCAAGGCTTTACTTTGAGCAAGATTACTACAATAATACTTCAAACACTGCTGAGTAGGTTGACTAAAAACTAAAACATAAAATATAAAAATCAAAGTTTGAATATACCTATCACAAATTCACAACACATTTTGTACAATATAGCCTTCTCAGTGTGAGATAAATCTTTATATTTGTGTTTTGTGTCTCAGAACCAAAATGTCTACATTACCATTTAATGGTAAACATATCTTCTAACGTTTTAGTCTCAAACTTTTCTTAATGGTCCAGCAGTAAAAATGTAAGCAATTTTTGTTTATAAACACCTATGTGATAAATTTTACATGGCCTAGACAAACTGTCACAGTCAAAAGTATTTCCAAATACAGACATTTGAATGATAATCATGTTCTAAGGGAAAGAGTGGGAACATGTGTTTGGTTTGTTTTCATTGGTTTCTGGGAAGACTATTAACTTCTCGGACTGATGAATGAGGATTGAAAAATACTGTAGATTTCTTAAGTTTTCCCTTGCCATTGAAATAGCAAGGATGGGCTAATGGGTTAGGCTCCAGGTTAGGCTTAATGAGAAATGTGGATTGTGGAGTAAAATATGAAGTTCTTGTTGGAGAAAGTTGGTTTGTAGAGCTTTTTCACCCAGCTTTATGAACTGCCACACTAAGCCATCAGGCTGTTTTGAGCCACACTTTGTTTATTTCTGTATACAATACTGACTTCAACACAGCAGTAGAGAGCACATTGAGATCTGTGTAATTCAAGACTCTTAGCATAAATATTGCATGACATGAGTGTATGGTTATTGTCACAGCACATTGTTTCAAACAACACTTTTCCTTCTTGATGAAAATATATTGAAGTAAAATAAACAAAGAACTATATTATACATATATGGTTAATTTAAAACATAAAATATTGAGAATAAACTTGATATGTAAACATATTATCAAAGGGAATGTGCTCTTGAATGTATTGCATTTGCTAAGTAAGGGTGACATTGAAAATGTCCCTCGAGTCTGAAAATATTTTGTTCACCTTTGAGAGACAGTTAATTGTTATCCTCAGTGCTGGTGTCCTACCTACTGTATACTCAAACTACGCAAGTTGATTTGCTGTCAAAAACATTATAAATAGCTGTACTGGTTTTTCTTTACATGCAAACATAACAATAACAGTAAAATATAAAATAAAACATGCAAATATAAATGTAATGTCAACTGTAGAGGAATCAGGGGGACTAGGTCAACTAATTGTAATTATTATAATTCAGAAAAACTTTACAATAAGGTTCCATTTGTTAACATTAGTTAACAACATTACTTAACATGAACTAACAATATACAATTCTTTTACAGCATTTATTAATGTTGGTTAGTGTTCATTTGAACTTTAAAATTAAAAGTAGCTTTTGTTCAAATGAGTTAATGCACTATGAATTAGATTGTAAAAACAATGAACAATCATATTTTTTACATTAAAAAAAATCTAACATAACATGTACAACATTTTTCTGTAAAACTACATGTATTGTCTTTTTAAATATATTTAAAAGTATATTCAAAATGTAACGTATATTGTACGGCAACTACTCATTAACCAATTTACAATTTAAATTATGGCCATTTTTTTTACATAGTGTATATATATATATATATATATATATATATATATATATATATATATATATATATATATATAGGTACATTTATTCACCTAAGTGGCATTCAACTGATCACAATGTATAGTCAGGACATTAATAACATGAAAAATTACTATTACAATTTGAAAAAAAATACAAAATTAAGTTATCATCAAAAAATCCTCCACTTGCAGCAATGACAGCTTTGCAGATCTTTGGAATTCTAGCTGTCAGTTTGTCCAGACACTCAGGTGACATTCAGCCCATGCTTCCTGTAGCACTTTTCGGGTACTTCTCATGCAGTCTAACAGTCTAGCTGATCCCACAAAATCTCAATGGGGTTAAGATCCATAGCACTCTTTTCCAATTATCTGTTGTCCAATGTCTGTTTCTTTACCCACTCTAAACATTTCTTTTAGTTTTTCTGATTCAAAAGTGGCTTTTTCTTTGCAATTCTTCCCATAATGTCTGCACCCCTGAGTCTCTATTCTGTTGTACATGAAACTGGTGTTGAGCGGGTAGAATTCAATGAAGCTGTCAGCTGGGGGCATTTGAGGCGTCTATTTCTAGAGACTCTGATTTACTTATCCTCTTGTTTAGTTGTACATCTGGCATTCCACATCACCTTATGTCCTTGTTAGTGCCAGTTGTCCTTTGTTTTTGAAGACTGTAGTGTACACCTTGTATAAAATCTTAAAATAATAAATTGGCAATTTCAAACACTGTATAGCCTTCATTCCTCAAATACATTTTTACGAGTTTCTAGAGAAAGCTGTTTCTTTTTTGCCATTTTTTTTTTTTACCTAATATTGACCTTAAGACATGCCAGTCTATTGTATACTGTGGGAACTCAAAAACAAACACAAAGTCAATGTTAAGCTTCATTAAATGAACCAAAGAGCTTTCAACTGTGTTTGATATAATGGCAAGTGATTTTCTAGAACCAAATTAGCAATTTAGCATGATTACTCAATGATAAGGTTTTGGAATGATGGCTGCTGGAAATGGGGCAAGTCTAGATTTGATCAAGTATAACTTTTTTTAAATAATGATGGTGCTGTTTTTTTCCAACAGTAATGTCCTGACTATATTTGTGATCAGATGAATGCAACTTTGATGAATTAAAGTACCAATTTCCTTCCGAAACAGCAACATCTGTACAACCCCAATTGTGAAAAAGTTGGGACAGTATGAAAAATGCTAATGAAAACAAAGAGGAGTGATTTGTAAATTATATTTACCCTTTGCTAAATTGAAAGCACTACAATTACACATTACATTATGTTTTTCCTTGTGAATTTCATTGTCTTTTGAAAATGTACAGTCATTTCAAATCAGATGAGTACAACAAGCTACAAAATGTTGGGACAGTTGAGTGTAATGTAACTGTGAACCATTTGCTCTAATAATACTTATTAAGAATTTGGGCACTGAAGACACAAGTTTAAGTTTAGAAAGTGGAATTTCCCCCAGTCATCCATTATGTAGGTCTTTAGCTGCACAATTGCACAGGGTCTTTGTTGCCGTATGGTGTGCTTCATAATCCACCACACATTCTCAATTGGAGACAGGTCAGGACTGCGGGCAGGCCAATCTAGCTCCCACACTCTCTGCGTACACAGCCATGCACTAGAAATCCAGGCAGTATGTGGTTTAAAGTTGGCCTGTTGGAAAATTCAGGGACTTCCCTGGAAAAGATGGTGCTGGATGGCAGTACATATTCCTTCAAAAGTTATCTGTCTGCATTCATTGTGTTCTCACAAATGTGCGAGTTACCCATGCCATGAGCACTGACACACCCCCGGCCCATACAGACACTAACTTTTGGACCTGACGCTGATGAAAGCTTGGATGGTACTTTTCCTCTTTGGCCTGGACACACCGACTTCTTCGTTTTTCAAAAATGTTTTGAAATGTGTATATATATATATATATATATATATATATATACACACACACACACACACACACATATATACTGGAGGTACACTGTAAAAAAAAAAAATCCATAATTTTAAAACTGTAAGAATGTTACAGTAAAAAAATCTTAGTGTATGGTAATGAGTAGTTGCCATAAAATATACGTTAACATTTTTTTACAATACATGTAGTTTTACGATAAAATGTAAAAAGAAATAAAAATTTAGATGAAAAAGTTGGATTTTCCTGTATAATTAATGGTAAAAAATGTATATTATGTTTAACAAGAGAGTACATGTACTTTTACTGTAAATTATTGTTAAAATAACGATAAAATTCAGTAATCGGGCATTCCCAGAAATCCCTGCATAACCCTTTTTCTTCTTATTTTTAATATCAGTTATGTACTTCAGGGTGTTCCTTGTTATATTTTATGTCATTTAGTTAATGTTTATTGCATAATTTATTTTACATGCATAACCCTGATGGTGTTAAGTGTTTGTATGAGTGACACTGAGCACTGTCTCTAAATGTTTTTTGGTCATTGCTCCTGGAAGGGCCACTATTGATGAACTTCATGTCCTTCTGTAATTACTACGGTGCTTAGCAATACATTTTAAATTAAAAAGCAGATATAATTTGACTCTCGATGGATGTACTGTTACAACATCTTCAACACCGAAGAACTTAGGTGTTATTTTTTATACCAATCTGTCCTTTGAAAATCAAATTACCAATGTTTGTAGAACAGCATTCTTCCACCTAAGAAATATTGCTAAATTACGACACATGCTCTCTGTTGCTGATGCTGGAAAACTAATTCATGCTTTCATGACCTCAAGACTAGATTATTGTGATGCTTTACTGGGAGGATGTCCAGCAAGATCAATAAATACATTTCAATTGGTTCAAAATGCAGCAGCCAGTGCTGACGAGAACCAAGAAATATGATCATATTAGCCCTATTTTATCATTGTTACATTGCCTACCTGTTAAATTTTGTATTAATTAAAAGCTTCTGTTAACTGCATACAAAGCTTTGAATGGTCAAGTTCCACAGTACTTAAGTGACCTTCTACCATGCTATATTCCATCACGTTCATTATGCTCGCAAAATTCTGTCCTGTTAATAGTTCCTAGAATATCAATATCCCCAAAAGGAGGTAGATCCTTTTCATATTTGGCTCCTAAACTATGGAATAGACTCCCTAACACTGTTCAAGATGCAGACACACTCACTCAGTTTAAGTCTAGACTAAAGACTCATCTATTAAGCCAGGCATACACATAATTTATCCTTCGTCTCTAAATTAGGCTGCTTTAGTTAGGTCTATCGAACCAGAAACAGTGATCATGATCTATAAATGGCATCTATGCTAATATTATTTTATTTGTTTTTCTGTCTCAACCTCGGAACTCCTATCCTGAGGTCACCAGAACTGGTAGATCCAGCTCCATTCCTGCTTCTGTTGGACACCTCTGCTACGTGTCGCTGTGTGATGATGACTAATAGCAGCCGGTGCCAGCCAAACATCACTTCAGTCTATTACGATGGACTTTAGAGGATGAACTGATGCCAACTCCAACCATAAGACATGGGATACTTCATATGCCATTGCCTGAACCTTGGATTTAGAATAGAGCTCACCGAAATTACTGCACAGGTTGAACTGCGATGCACCAAACTTATCTCTGCCTGCATCACCTCGGTCTAATGATGGACTTCACTCTTGAAATGGAATACACAGACTATCAATTATTGCCAACAAAACACTTCAACAGCTAACAAACAAGGACAACTGCACCTATGTGAACTTATGCAGTTAATCCAGGATGAACTCCAAGGACATTAGTCATTAATCGTACAGTTCTTACAAAATCTTTGTTTAAACACTGATCCTTAACAATTAGTTTAATAATTTTAAACCATAACTTGCACTATACATCAGAGGTGGGGGACTCGAGTTACATGACTTGACTGGAGTTGTAAATTTAAGGGCTTGTGACTTGCTTGACTAAATTAAGAAAATTACTTGACTTTGACTTGTGAACCAGTGGCTGGAGACTTGACTTGACTTGACTTGAACTGAATGACTCCACAATGACTTCAATGTTTTTTATTTTTATTTTCAATAACTTATTATAAACAGTAATGAAATGCATTTAAAAAAATATTGCGACATCACTTAATTCATATGCAAAAATATAAGCACCACTGATCTGCATCTGCGCAGTTAACGCTGCACTCACAACCCGCCAAAATTATAGATGATTGTCAAGTTCCCAAAATAATCTCATTTGGATATAAAGATTTCAAATTGGACTGTGTGAATAAAAAAAGATTTGCCAAATACACAATACTGTACTGTTCAAATGTTTGAGGGTTGTCAGTAAATGAATATGATTCACGATTAATCTCGTGTTTTGTAGCGCGACAAGTTTGAAAATACCCGACATTGCCTCTAAATGTGTGTGTCCTTTCTAAACCTTCTCAACAGTCAACAATATACCATAACCACTTGTTGGCCATAACAGGCAGATTTGCAGTCACAACACTTTATTTAAAACGTGACAAGTAGTATAAAATATACAGAATGACTTATTTCTATCTATATTTCTGTTGTTCCATAAGTGCCACTTAATGTCAGAGAGTGAATTTGTATTTTCATTAAGCCCGTCTGCCGTTTTTGTTAGATCAATGTGAAAAATCTGACCGCATTTATACACAGCATACACGCAGTGTTATACATTTTAATCGGTTAATTCTAAAAACTGAAACAATTCGGATAATGAGGTATCTACAAGTATTCACAGTATTTTTAAGTGCCCACGATAAAAAATACTGTGCATGTTCATTAACACAACTTATTCATATTTACTTTCTATCTCTCTCTCTCTCTCTCTCTCTCTCTCTCTCTCTCTCTCTCTCTCTATATATATATATATATATATATATATATATATATATATATATATATATATTAGAGATGTCCCGATCAGCTGTTTTGGTCCCGATCCGATTTTTTTAAATATCTGCCGATACCGAGTATATTTGTATTTGCCTAGATAATAGAGCTGCAGACTGGTTTTTTGTTTTGTTTGTTTGTTTTACAAAAATAACTAAATTAACAAAGTAACTAAAATATATGTCTTCAGCTTAATGCATTTAACTTAGTGAAGCTAGCATTTTTATAAAACTTACAAAAAAAAAATCAACTTCTACTTAAGAATGGTGTAATAGTGTATAGCTTATCTTAAATATTCAGGTACAAAAATAAATCACAAATCCAAATCGTTCTGTATGGATGAATAGAAATCTTACATACACTTACAAATGGTGTAAACAGCTTGACTTAACATACGCAGGTTCAACAATGATGAATTCAATAAAACTAATTCAAAACATATTCCATACGTTGTCACGCAAAATAATGTACTTGTTGTTTGTTTATTTCCCACGTGTTCAACATCTCCTTGGTGGCCTTTTTTTACGTGCTCGTCTGTATGAGACCAACAAAACTGGTGTGCATGCAATACTGCATGCTTAAACTCAAAAGTGGAGGAATCAGTGTGCAGTGAGGCCGAGCAATGACATGGGACAAACGTCAGAGCTCCAAATGTCTGTTGTAAAACTAACACCAGTCACATTATGTTTTAAATGACCTCGTATGTTGTCACGAACCTTACTGTACAGGTCTGGTAAGGTGGTGTCTGAGATGGCAGGGCATAGCGCGAATCCAAAAGCTGCAAATGTCGACAAAAACCTCCATGCTCTATCACAGAGATGGGCTGGTTGTCCAAAACTATGAATTCAGCCACTTTCTCTGTAATATTTTTGGCCTTTTCGCTCTCTCTCGAGGATATTTTTCCTTCTTTTTACAAGTTTTGTCCATTGTTTGTTGCTTCGGCGCAGCAGCCTTTTCCTGTGTTGTTTTAGCGAACTCGCCACATTGTTGCATGCTTAGTTTTAAGATGTCGTATCAAATTGGTCATATTGAATGCAGCTCTAATGCTACTGCCTCGCGAAACAATCGTATTGCAGATATTGCAAGTGAATGTTGGACAGTTTTCGCTTTCTAGTTTAAAGTATTTCCACTTTGCTGAAATTTTAGCCACAGGGTTGCTAATGCTAAGTTACTTGTCAGTTTTAGTCAGAGTACAGTGATCATGCTGACTGCCGATCAGTTAAAAATTGCCCATATCCGCTATGATCCGATACTTGCGATCGGGACATCCATAAATATATATATATATATATATATATATATATATATATATATATATATATATATATATATATATATATATATATATATATATATATTAGTATGACACATTACTGTTATACAATTCAAATAAAAAAATGAATGTAAAAATAGAGCAAAAATAAATAGCCTAATTTCTCTGTGTCAGGAATACATGTCAAAACATGGATAATCAATACGAGTTTTGGAATGCAATAAAGATGTCCATACTGTACCTGTTCAGTCATGCAAGCTCTGCCAAATGTCACGTCAAGTCAACCTTTATTAGAGCACATTTAAAAACAACAGAAGTTGACCCAAAGTGCTTTTTACAGATCAAACAAACAAAATGACAAGAGTGATTTAAAGTTAAGTATAAAAAACAATCAAATAAATAAAAATATTTAAAATACAACATCATGTATTTATCAATTTCAAACTATTCAATTATCTATTTAAAAGCTACAGAATATAAATATATTTTTAAAGAAGATTTACAAATGACTAATGATGAAGCTGATCTCACAGGGAAAGGGAGAATGTTCCAGAGATTAGAACCTATCACATAATTGGCACGGTCACCCTTAGAACTATAGCAACAATGAGGAACCCTTAATAAAAGTTGATCAGAAGTCCTGAGTGCTCTGTTGGAGGAGTAAGGGTGTAGAAGGTCACTGATATATTGGGGAGCGAGACCAGATAGTGCCTTGTAGACATAAATCAGACTAGACTTATGTCCCTGAATTTCACTGGAAGCCAGTGTAGGGATGCTAAAACCAGAAAAATGTGATCCCTCTTTCTTGACACTGTTAAAAGCCTAGCTGCCACGTTTTGAACTTGCTGTAGGTGGGATAACACAACTTGGGGAAGACCAATGTACAGTGAGTTGCAATAGTCTAATCTTGATGTAATAAGTGAGTGGATCACAATTTCCAAATCTTTATGTGAAAGAAAATGTTTTATTTTAGCAATAGATCTCAGGTGGAAAAAAACTACCCTTGACAACAGAACTAATCTGCTAATTGAAAAGTAACGAGGAGTCTATAATCACTCCAAGACTCCTCACATGATCTTGTACATTCAAAGATAGAGGGCCTAAATGGGCAACCAGGCCAGGTAAGGAGGACATAAATGGGATTTCAATGCTTTAATAAACAATATCCATTAGAATTTACCCCAAAGATTGAACATTTAGGGAAATATTGATGGATTATCATATGTTTACTTCAGATTTCATATTGCGAAAGCATTTCATGTCTTCATATTTTATAGTTTAATCTTCATAATCATGACCCATACTATTTCTGCCATAAATACATATGGCAGAAGTAGTAATAGCAGTATGCCATTCTGAACTCAGCACATGTCTTACCTTGGTTCCTTGTTTCCTGTTCCTGTCTTTATCATGTGATTTCCCTGTTTTGTCATGTGACTCTCTTGCTCCATGTGTTTATTAAATCTGTCTTGTAATTGCTTTATCTTGATTTATTCTTGTTATCCTGTTATCAGTTCTGTTCTGTCATTGGTTATCATGGTTCTCATATACTGCAGTTATGCTTATTGGCTCTCACCAGTTTCATAAAGCTTGTTCTATAACTCTATATATGGATGGCAGTTTGGAGTTTCAAATGAAACAAAAAAAATCTTGGTGTTATATTTAATGTTATTTTAACATTCAATCCACACATGCATAACACTGTTAAAACATCCTTTTCCATCTCAGATGTTGCAATATTATGCCCTATGTTATCATTATCTGTGGCTGAAAATTCTTTTCAAAACTTTTGTTTTTTCTTGCATTGACTAATGCAATGTGCTCCCTGCTGGGGTCTCTAAATCCATACTGAATAAACTTCTATATGTGCAAAATTCTGCAACCAGGCATCTGACTAGGGCCAGGACAAGAGATCACAACTCTATTTTGGAATCCTTGCATTGGCTCTCTGTCAGGTTTCATGTTCATTTTACCTACAAAGCTTTGCATGGTTAGGACCCTGTGTAGGGGAGCGTGGTTGTCTGTCTGTCAGTGGGGAGAGAGGAAGCAGTAAGAGCCATCACCTGGGGATTATTGACTCTAAACACATGTCTCATTTCTGTGACGGCGGAGATGGTCTTTAAAAGGACAGCGGAATGCCAGACTAGGGTAGAGAGTCCGAGTTGCACACATACACATCCAGACTGAAGCTGTATGCTGTATGCTGTTTGAATAATATAATTATTGAGTTTATGTTGACTGTTGTCATTGAAGCTGTTTGTGTAAATTGAAGTTCTTGTTGGAAAGCCTATTTTGTTTATTATTATTTATTTTACACACGTGGACTGTGACTCCGGCTCCCACTTCTGCTTCCTTCTCGCCACCTATGCTTAGAACTCCTACAAACCCCTTAGTATTTGTCTGATCGTTAAACATTCGAAACTCAAAAACATGAACTCCGCTCCTCCAAATCAGGTCTCCTAGCTGTCCCTCAGACTAGTCTGTGCTCTATGGGTGACAGGGCTTTTCCTTCCTATGCTCCTAAACTGTGGAACTCACTACAAGCAGGTAGATAGACAAGCACAGACCCTGTGTTAATTGTAGCATTGTTGTATATGCTTGTTTATATTGTGCATATATTTTATCTATATTTTCCTCAAGCTTTTTAATTCTTATATCTTGTTCTTTTTTCCATGATAAGCACCTTGAGGAGCTACGTTTAAAGGCACTATATAAAAATAAAATGTATTATTATTATTATGATTTATGTTCTGGACTTTCATTTGTTTTCTTGTTATGTTGTTTACCCAGGTTTGTGTATTGAAGCTCTCATGTCACCTCCATTGTCCTTTGTCAAGTATTGTGATTGCGTAACGTTGTCTTCATGGTCAAGTCAAGTCAAAGTCAAATCTATATAATGTGCTGGTTTCATATTCTGTTTTGTTTTCACCTTGGATTCACATTGTATGTAATAAACTGCACAATTGTTCACACATCCTTGTTTTCATCAGCAACTCCTGCCTGCCTCTATGTGCAAATGTACAGCCAAGTGCCCAGCAGACTGGCCTTACTGTACTGTGTGTTCCTTTTATTTATTGAAATGTATTACATCATATCCCATTGGCTTGGCTATTGTCTCTTTACATAAGTAAACTCTATGTATGTAGTTTGTTTAAGCAAAACTGCTCTGAGAGAGGCTTAAAGGGTGGGGTTAAGATTGTTTTTGGGGTTAAGACCAGGGGGGGTGGGGGGTGGCACTGGTCATCATCCTCATACTTCAGCAGAATTCGC
Source organism: Moxostoma hubbsi (assembly GCA_032164185.1). Classification (NCBI taxonomy): domain Eukaryota; kingdom Metazoa; phylum Chordata; class Actinopteri; order Cypriniformes; family Catostomidae; genus Moxostoma; species Moxostoma hubbsi. The sequence continues at coordinate 5,911,919 of JAVLUX010000030.1, forward strand.
TACAACAACAAAAAATGCTCATAGTCCATAAAGGATTTGTTGGCCCTTCTGCACTACCTAAACAGGATACTGAACAACAATTCCTCACTTTGTTTTATTTCATTTGGTTTAAGCTTTCTTCCTAACAGATAAATTAAATGCCTGACATTGTTGCTATTCTTCCCATTCTTCCCATCTTTTATAAATCAATATGTAACTTGGAATTAGTCAATCCCATTGTTTTTTAACTACCTCTAATAACATCTATTTCTTGACTGAGAGTCATTATAAGCTATTTGAAATTGCACACAGAAAACTGGTGTTTGGATGTCAAGTGTTTCGTACTTACACTTAAAAGCCTGTTAGCTTCTCACAGGATAAATTGGACCAATAGGCTGCTCTAATTGGTCTATTTGAGCAACTTTGAGGCAGGTTTCTGTCTTGCTTTCACTCTGTTTCTCACCTTTGAAGTCTCTCTTTCATCTTTTCAATCCCCTGATGTTAGTTGTCTTTTGTCTGATGGCGTGTGTGCATTTTTTTTTTTTTTTTTTACAGCACTTAATATATAACAAAGGCAAACCTTTAGAGACTTTATCTACCTTATCTTTCTGTTGTTGCTTTCTTCACCTCCTTTCATGACTGCTTCAGAGTTTGATTCAACATTCATTGACATTTTCTCAAACACACTGCCTTTCTCTGTCTCTCTTATGGGCTCAGAGACATGTTAAAAAGGTCATGTTCAGTGGAGACAGCGATCTTGTCATGCTTCAGATTAAATAAATAAATAAATATATTTATTACACACACACACACACACACACACAATCTTAAATTAATCAACAGGTCATGAAGCTTGGATATAGCCAAAAATGGTCCATGATGCTGGATTTGCTGCAAAGGTCTTGTCATTAGTGTAGGGTACACTGCTCAAAGTTTATAGGGGGTTCATAGCTCTCGGCATAATTTCTAGGCCACAATATGTTCAGAAAATCTTTAGACATCCCACTGAGAGAGTCACACTTGTGAATCCTAAAGATCATTGCTGTAGTAGAAAGGGAGCAATGGAGGAGAGAGATAAAGACAGGACAGGGAGGAGTTTGGGGCCAGCATAAAAAAGGAAATGGAGGCAGTATGGCTCTCTGAGCTGGTGTTAGGCCTGCTGTCTGAAGTGAGTGTGGAAAGAAAGACTGGGAATGATTGTTCACTCCATTCACTACTTTCTTTAATCTAGAAAGTACTTCAGTGTGCCTGTCCTGTTGTCTCCTCCAGCACTCACACTATATTTCCACTGATATGGCTTAACAGACTTGATAAAATTTAAATAAATAAATAAAAGAGGTATTTTACATGTCCAAACCCTTTCCAATTGTAAGTCAAGTTCAAGTCACTATAGCAGATTTAGATTAAAGGGTTGTTACATTGTGTTTTTGGATAAAATTAGTAACTCACTGAATTTCTAAAGAATACCAGGCAGTTGGTTTAGTCCTCTTTAATTTTGCCCTTGATCTTCAAATCAGTTCTATTTCAAGGTCATATTTGTTTAGTTGGAAGATCTGCACAACCACTGTGCAGAGTTTAGATTAAAGTGTAGGCTATATTTAGGTCCTATGTACAGTAGGCTACAATAGCTGTCCGATCAGAAACTACTGGCAAATTGGTCAAATTTGGAATGAAGATCTAATTTTTAAAAACCATTTGTCCTCTGTGCAACGATTCACATTCACAAGTTTGTCTCCACTAAGCAGCAGGAGAAATCAATAATTCAATAGCTCTGGGGTCTGAGTCCAACTCCAGAGCTGGATACACATACCCTCTTTATCACAAGATCGGTTAAAGTAGTATTAATTAATAGGCCAAGACAATGTACTTTGTTTCGAAATCAAGCCGGTAACCTGACTAGAGGAGTTATTCGTAATCAGAGATGACATCTGGAAGCAATTTATTATGTTGAAGAGAACCAGCGATGAGATGTATAGGTCCACATAAGAAAGTGGATGATTTATCTGCAAGAGCTATATATATATATATATATATATATATATATATATATATATATATATATATATATATATATAGCTATAGACACACATTAGGTGTAAATTGAATGTTATAAAACTTTTAATGCCAAGTGTTCCATAAAATATTTAAATATTCAGTGCATGTTCGTTGATACTCGGTACTTAGCCTACACTGCATCAAAGTTTGGCTTTGCAGACGAAGCATTAATATTTATTGTAAATAATTTTGTTAATCGTGCACATGAATCGGTTGTTTCCAAGTCCAGGCCAATGATAATAAAAAAATACATATATTAATCTTAATAATTAGTCTATTATCTTGCTTTTTTTTTCTAGACTAGAATGCTTCTTCGTTGCCAGCGGCAGTCTCCAGCCTTTTCCACAGCACCAAATAACACCACTAAAACTGCTCTTGACCTGAGAGAGGGCCGTTTGATTTGATAACAAGTAAGCTTATTTTTTCCAAAATTGATTATACAATTGATATAATTGTTACGGTTTGCACATTATAATACACTTTATAACCTAATTACTCCCACTGACAAACATTAACGGTAATGCTTTGTTAATTTAGCCTATTGGTTACAAATAACATTAAACTTTGTTTAATATTTTTCCGTAAATTTTCAAATTTGAAAGTAAAACAACAAGCCTACTGATCTGTTAGCAAGTTATTATAAAGTGATAAAATTATTTTCTTTTATTAATTTTAAATAAATTTTTAGGTTTACCACGGATAATCTCAGTTATACAGTAACTCATATGATATAAGTTTTTTACTTATTTAACAACACTTTCTAGGTGTTGTTATTACACTTTTCTTAACAGCACTTCACATCATAGACTAGACAGTCTACAAAACCATCCAAAACTAAACAATTTTTCTTTTAATAATTATTTTAGAAAAGGCTGTTTAAGTAGACCCAGAGTGACTGAATTGTATAGGCCCCTCCCACTTAATTTCAGCCCGGCTTCAAATGTAGCTATTTTCAATTGATTGTTTACAGTTTATAATGACAGACATCAAATGATAACACCGCCATGGCTCAAAATAAATAATAAAATGATTCTGAGTTTCAGCGCATCCTTTTTAAAATTCTGCTTCAACACATTGAGTGAAATATAAAATTAAATATGCTAATAGGCTATGAAAAATGATGAATGTCTGCAATGAAACGGATGTTACAGGAAAAAAAACGTTTTAATTTATTTAATGAATCGCTCAAGTTTCACAGTCATGATAAAATAATAGATTTCATAGATATGTAGAGGGCTTTCAATTATATTGTCAGAGACCCGTGCCCGCACTCGATGTTCGGTTATAACCTTATGAAAACATGAACATTACATTTACAAATTTACATGGTTTTATACACTTAGAAAGAGATGAAGGAAGAAAAAAAGAGGGGAAACGGGAAATAAATTCTAGGGAGTTCTCACAATGTCTTTAAGAAGCACATAATAACCAAAATATGTTTGTTGGCATTAACATATTGTACACGTGCTCGTTCCATATCACTATTATATTGCCTGAATTTGTTTTATACACCAAGTATAGGCCTGATGTGTGTTTGGGTGCTGGTGTGTAGGCTAAATGTGAATTGAGCATAAATTTAGCCTATTTTAAATGATCGGAATGATGAATGATTTAACTATACAGCGATGAAAATTCAAATTAAATTCTAATTATAAGTAAATTATCGGTTTTCAGTTAAATCAGTTTCAGAAATCAAACAGCATAAAAGCAGCTAGTTCCTTTTGGCTCCTGTCTTCTAAGGGCAGAAACGCATACTGGAGTTTTCATCTTGGAAACAAAAGTGATAACCGTCATCAGTGTTTTAGTTTATGTATTAGTTGACAAATATTCACAGAGAAACTTTTTTCAAATAAAACGAGGCCAGCCTCTTTATTTTCATTGATTAATAATCATGTATTAAAGCAGTAATGTTCGCTTTGTCACACAAACAGTCGAGCAATCCTTATACTCAGATTCAACTTGTCTCGGGCAGCCTCTTGTTTTCCCATGTAGCCTACACATCCGCTGTCTTCTGCAAAAGTTCACTAAAAGTTCAACTTTTTGTGGTCTTAGAGTTCAACATTTTGTAGTTGTCCACGTCCCTACATTCATGGAGGGATCCACACAGAGGTTTACCACTTCACAGTTTATGTTCTTTGTGTCATCTCATAAATAGCCTATCGTTTATTATTCTTGTGTGTCCTCATAAGTCCTTCATAAATAGTGTTTTACGTTGTGTTGGGGGACTGAGTGACGTCACAGTCCCAGCGCAGCGGCGTGTTTTTTTGCCTTAAGTCTCAGGTCCGCGATGCTCGAGTTTTTGTTGGTGGTTTTTGCTGCCGCTGCTGCCGCCACCACTGACGCTGCTGAAGCAGATTCCGCAGCTAGCGTCGCCAGAGGCAACCCGAACGGCGGGGCCGGAAACATCATGTACGGCGCGTGCGCCGCCAGGTGCGAGTGAAGGTGATGGTGCGCGTGGGCCACGGCGCTGTCCAGTTGCAGCTGCGCCTGAACCTGAAAGGAGAAGGGCGGCACGTTGCAATGACTATCCTACGGACGCACGGGTGGGGAGAGAGGGGGAGAAACACATTAACTTAAGAAAGACTATGCAGAGCTGTTACTGGGCACTGAATAAATTGCATTTATCATTATCAATGATTGAGAATTCGGATACATGTATTCTCTATAGAATTACGGTGTCCTATATTCCTGAATTTTCCACACAGATACAAACCCACAAGTCTCATACAATGAATAGTGTATTTAGCATATATTTGGTTTGGGTATAGGTTGTGCCAAGAAGCTTCCGTGGTCACAGTTTGTCAAAGTAACTTACCTGTTGGAATGGCATGCGAAGAGCTCCAACGTTGACATATGGAGCGACACGACACGCTTCAAACTGACTCGCCGCTCCGATGAGAACCCCTGAGAAAAGAGATAGCATGGTTTTCTTCATAGCAGTACTACACTATGATTTGTTATTTTCATTATAACCTACTTTCGTCTAGATGTTATAACCTAGTGTTTCTCAGTCATTGGAGTCCCACTAACACTACACATTTCGGATATCTTCTTTATCTAACACACCTGATTCTAATGTTTAGCTACAGTAATGCTCTATGTTCAAGTGTGCTATATGATCTGAAATGGGTGACAATTAATGGAGACGTGTGGTGTTAGTGGTACCTAGAACTGTTTGAGCAACACTGATAGGCTATAATCCATTAAAATATACAATATTTTTTATAAACAAAACAAAATTGCTTTTGATATTTTATTTATTTAAAATTTATATTAGAATATACGCGACGTGTTTAAATTCAGATGAAAGACGCACCTTTATGCAACTGATTTTCCTGCTTTCTGCACTTGGCCCGTCGATTCTGAAACCAAACCTGAAACCAGAAAAGATTAAGCTGCTGGTGAGGGCTTGTGTAAATTCTCCCAAAATGAAAACAATCCCGGCAAAATTATAAATCCTTGAGGACCTCTGAAATATTCATGATACTTCACCGCACTTTTTCTTTATTAGGCCTACATATTTTCAACGGACGGGTGTCGAATTAACATACAAAACGGCCAACTCACCACAAAACAAAATGACGGTAAATTTTTATCAAATGAAAAGAAACAGAAGCTCGATATTTAAAATATGCATCTGAAATCCGCCCATTATCATCTTTCTCAGCATCATGAGACTACAGGATTGGCCATCAATAATAACGCTGAGAAATTAATTGCTTATAACCGCAAGAACGCTTCTGTTACCCATTGGTTACACATAGATGACTGTCATAACACATCCAGTACAAGCGCCTTTTTTATTTTATTTATTTATTTTTATTACTATGTTTGTTATGGGCATCAGGAATTTGGAAACGATGTCTCTCATTAACATGCTAATCTATTTTGAATCCCGCATAATGCTTGTTTATTAATTTCAACCTCACTCATTTCGAAGCAATCCATACATTTGTATGATACGTCTGCTATCAATAAAAATGTACATTTACACTATAAATGTAATTTTCTTAACGGGGTAATTAATGATATAGTAAAGAAATATGACTTTGTCCTTAAAGATGGAATCTTTGAGCCAGCAGTGTGGCCGTCTGTGAATAGCCTATCCACTGAAGATAGAAAGAGCATCAGAGCTCTATTTGGGTAAAAATGATAGATAATTTATGTAAATCCACAGGACTTGCTTGGGACAATGCACTTTGGTAAGAGACGCTGGTTTAACCTTTACTAGGGAGGTCTTTTGAGTCCATTTTAAAAGGACCAATATATTCAAAGAGTGAATTACATATCCCCAACCAAGGACTGAATAGATAAAAGAGATTGGAATAAGATATTTTTTCTTTCCCGATCAATCACACCAGAGCCAATGTCTATGTTGAATGTCATTATTCGGCTGAGCTGCTCGTCTCTCGTTACACATAGATCGAGCCTTATTATGTTTCTGTGCAGATGGTCTTCACCATCCTAAAGTAGCTCTACAGATGTTGCCTGCAGGGCCAACGCGCACAAATCAGGGAATCATTTCTTGTTCATATAATGGCTCTCAGCGGCTGTACATATCATAACTCAAGCCAGTTAAAAGATAAAATTAAATGTAGGCTTCTGTGTTAGTCAAAGTCCACTGTGATTTCCTGGATAAAATTGTGATTTCCTGAACAAAAGTTGCATAAAAAAGGCCCAGTTGATTTTACCGACGTATAGCATCACAATTAATTTGAAAATGTTTTTATATTATCCATAACAAGAACAAATAGACTGATATCTAATTGCATTTATTAGGATAAGGAAGCATATATCTAATAAGAACGGTGCTGGAATCCGTATTCAGCTGTCTCTGTACTATTTGTCCTGCATAGCAATATCATCACAACAAGAAGCACCAAAGCAACACAAAGAACATGCTATTTATAAACTGCTGAATTTGCAGGCAACATAACTCTTTATTTTGATCGACATATTTTTACATAAATGTAATTATTTGTGTCTTCATACTTCGAAATAAGCTTTACATTTGACCTTACAGTGTTCATGTTACAGTTACAGTATTTACACCAGTAAGTATACCGTGTAATACTATTGAATTAAATATCTAAATAATGAATGCCATTATTTTGTGCTTAATATCTCATTATTACGTGAAGCTTTTGTAAATAAACAATTCTTTACATTATGTTCATGTTCTATAAATTATCTTTAGCACTGACACTGTAATCTAAAGATTTGGCTTTTTTTCCAAGGGAACCTTTATAGATATAGACAGAACATGAAGTTGCTGACCTGCACTCTTGCCTCCGACAACCCGAGCCTCTGGCTCAGCTCCTCTCTCATGAATGCGTCCGGATAGTGCGTCTCATCGAACAGTCTCTCCAGCTCGTTCAGCTGCTCCAGAGTAAAGTTAGTCCGACTCCTTCTCTGCTTGATTTTAGTCTGTGTCTCATCCTCCATCGGCTTACAATCATCTTTGCGTTCCTTTATGTCCGTGTCACCTGAACACAGAGCAAAAAGGAGACATGAACGCTTCATCTAGGGATGTGAAAGGAGGGCAGTATATGCCCACTGATGTCGGTCACGGATGTTTTGTCTTATACACAGAGCTCTTTAATTATTTACGCGTTATACATATGCATGCAGATTCTCTATCGGCTGGATCCTTATGACATGATTATTATCCTACTGCATGCATAATAAATAACCTGGCAAAACGATTCAGTTTATGAAAACTTAAATCAATGAACTAAAGACAATAGTTAGCCTAACGTATCTGAATTAAAATTAATTCTGTTAACAAAAACAACATCAACAATAATAGCATAATATTGTAAAGAAATAAAGGAAAGAAACCCCCTTTAACATATGTTTCAAAGATATAAATAACAAAATTACCATATCTGCATTTTATTATTATTATTATACCTGTTATTAGTATTTCGTTATTTTGTTAAAAGTCACTGAATGGCTTCAATTAATAATACAGAATTATAGTTAAGGGCTTTCAGTTGTATATCCTAATCATCTTTTCAGCTTTTTACAGTCTACATTAAATGAGTGTTGTTTTAGATATAGGCCTTGGAAGCATACATTTAATGTCTACCTGAAATCAACAGGCACATTGTCTATTATGTTCTTCAATTAGCTGCACATTAATATTTGTATAACTTTTTCAAGCGCATTAGCATCCACCTAAAATGTTTTATAAATTGTAGCATATTATAATATTTACAAAAAAACAAAAAACAAAAAAAAAAAAACAAACAAAAAACAAAAAAAGAGAAATTCCGCAATTCTCCTAGAAAATAAAAAATCGATAATGTAATTGATATAGTAGGCCTTCTGCTTCATTTTATAACTTAGCCTACACTTCTTTGGATCTTTTTATGTTTTCAACTTGCTCCAGTCATATTTTGACTAACGATTTTGTGATAATTGTCATGTTTCGCGTGCCTGGTCAAATTAAAAAGGCCTATAACTTAAAACAGAAAATAATCCAATGCAAAAAAAGATATAAAACTTAGCCTGCAGGAAAATATTCAGAATAATTGAAAACGAAGAAGGCGTAAAGGTAAAGTGTGATTCAATCATCTTTTACAGTAGCGTACAGAATTTATAGGCACACTCACCGTCTGTAAGTTTGGGGCTGCTTGTGTCTCTGCTTCTTTCTGACACAAGCATGTCTGTTTCTCTGACCGGCGATGAGCGCCCGCCGCCCCGCGTGATACTGTTTATCTCCTCGCGAGCCGGTTCCACCGACAGACTCTCCCTATTTCTCACCGAACCGGTCTCCAGCACCTCTCGGTACGTGATCACCTCCTTCTTTTCCTTCACTTTCTGATCAAAAGATTTGGACACAAACGCTGTAAGTTCTTCCATTACTGCTCCCAAGAAGAATAAAAAAAACACAATCTTCCCTTTAGATCATCAGCAGTCTACCATAGGACATCAACAATGTTTATCTTTCTATCGGCCTATACGAGATGATGTGAGAAATTTCACGAGTCTTCTTGTTGCAGAGTGTACAGACTTGTACCGCTACAGACGATCCTCTATTGAAGTCACACTATTTATACTTTGCGAACGTCTGCCCCTTGATCCGCGCACATTACCTCTCCTCACCACGAGCTCCCTTCTCATAGAGGCGGGGGAAAAAAAACTTATCTGCTCTTCAGATCCACATCACCCTTCTACGGCTACTATTGGGCATAAATCCAAGATTGACAAGAGGAGCAAATTAATGTCATTAAACGTGGACTGGAAGGGGTTGGAAACACCAGGGATGATGATTATAGTGGTGGGGGAAAGTCTGCTGGGGTGGGGTCAGTAACTACTGAAAATAACAAGGGCACACATGAACATGACCTTTTCCTCTGCAACTCTGATCTGAGCTGGAAAAAAGAGAGAGACCGTGACAGAGACTACGGGAAGAGCAAAGATAGGAAAGAGGAATTAATATGCACTGTATTCATGTAAGTGACACATTCAGTAACAAGATAATTGAGAGGCTCCAACATTTTATCTCACATTTTTCTTGTAGAGAAGATTTAAAAATGGCATAATTCCAGAAAACAACTATAAGGCCTATTATATTATAAGGTATATTGCAGGGTAGTAATTTAAGATTCTCACTTGTGTTTTCATACGATTGACATTTAAATCTACTCTAAAAAAAATATTGAGAGTGTTTTCCGTTATTAACGACTGCACTGATAGGCCAATGAATTAGATAATACTTGTATGACAAACGAGCATCATTAATAAGAAAACTATTTAAGGATTATCTAAATTAAAACGGTCAATTTGATCATATTTATACTCTGTTTTTATACTCTGTTTTTTTTAATACAAGTTTAACTCTGATTAATGACATATTTCTATATTCTGTATTAAATAGTACCTTACAGCGACATGTTAATATGGACATTTTTGAACAAAAATGCATAAAATACACGATGAAGCATGAGATGGAAAAAAACCCGTGTCCCTTGTCGCATATCATGCGTCTTAGAGCCCGAAAGGAACATCTTCTCCCTTTAAGATTTTAAATTAATATTTCAACTCTCAGAGGAGAAAACAATTGCTTCCATTAGGCTAGCAACAGCTACCTTTAACGGCAGTATTTTAAAGGCCTATTTTCTTGAGGTTATGCTGTTTTGATAGTATAGCCTTCAGACAGTTAAGGAAATTACAGCATATTTGCAAAGTAAAGCCTAATTACAAAACTTTTACGCCTGTGGATAATTAGCTTTTGGCATAAAGAGCGAATAATAAAAAAAAAAGAAAAAAAAAGAGAAGCAAAATAGCCTACTACAAGCAAGCAAGATCTATGGTATATTTATGAAGCACAACTAGGCTACACGAATTTATGGGTAAATTACAATAACTTCCCATCACATCATCTCTAAAAATGTGCCTACCTCAATAAACGACCTATCTATCATTTATGTTCCTTTTAATCATGGGCATTATTCATTTGTCGTACTTCTGTCCCCCTTGTTTCAAGCATCTATGCGTTTGATATTAATGGAAACACCACATCATTTTGTGTGTATATATAGACTGATATATACCAATGTTAAATCTAATAGGACTGCAGGCTAGTTTTGTCAGAATTTTAAATGAATTTAATCAGTCGTTGGCTAGTTAATTGTAGGTTGAATAATAATAATACAAATAGAGCTAAGTTTAAGGCAATATTGAAGAAGGATTAAAAAGTATATTCTAATTTCTGTGAAGGAATGATTTTCACAGAATTTTTCTCGTCCCATGTGAAAAGGCTACTTATTTCTTATAAAGACTTACAATACCATTTTGAGCCTGTAGTCGAGCTAATGTACATTTTTTTGCCGTTTCGCCAAAGTGGCATTCAACTGATCACAAAGTATTGTTTGGGTGTTACTGATGCAAAAAAATAAATAAATAAATAAAATAAATAAAAATACAAAAATACAAACCAAAAAAAAAAAAAAAAAAAAAAAAAAACACACCATCACTATTTGAAAAAAAAGTAGTTTTTGATCAAATCCAGACAGGCCCCATTTCCAGTAGCCATCACTCCAACACCTTATTGAGTAATTATGCTAAATTGCTAATTTGGTACTAGAGAATCCCTTGCCATGATATCAAACACAGTTGAAAGCTATTTGGTTCATTAAATGAAGCTTAATATTGTCTTTGTGTTTGTTTATGAGTTGCCACTGTATGCAGTAGAGTGGCATGTCTTAAGGTCAATATTAGGTAAAAATGGCAAAAAAGAAACAGCTTTCTCTAGGAACTTGTCAAACTTTTGTTGAGGAATGAAGGCTATACAATGCTAGAAATTGCCAAGAAACTGAAGATTTTATACAAGGTGTACACTACAGTCTTCAAAAACAAAGGACAACTGGCTCTAACAAGGACAGAAAGAGATGTGGAAGACCAGATTAAAACTAAACAAGAGGATAAGTAAATCAGAGTCTCTAGTTTGAGAAATAGACACCTCACACGTACTCAGCTGACAGCTTCATTGAATTCTACCCAGTCAACACCAGTTTCATGTACAACAGTAAAAAGAAGACTCAAGGGTGCAGGCCTTATAGGAAGAATTGCAAAGAAAAAACACTTTTGAAACAGAAAAACAAAAAGAAAAGGTTAGGACAACAGATAATTGGAGAAGAGTGTTATGGATCTTAACCCCATTGAGCTTTTGTGGGATCAGCTAGAATGCAAGGTGCTTGAGAAGTGCCCGACAAGACAGCCACATAATAGCAAGTGCTACAAGAAGCGTGGGCTGAAATGTCACCTGAGTATCTTGACAAACTGACAGCTAGAATTCCAAGGATCTACAAAGCTCTCTTTTGAGGAGAACTCTTTGAAGTATAAGAAGTTTTGATTATTTTTTTCAAATTGCAATAATAGTTTTTCACATTATTAATGTCCTGACTATACATTCTGATCAGTTGAATTCCACTTTGGTGAATAAAAGTAACATATTCTTTCCATAAGAGAAATATCTGTACATTATTCCAAACGTCTGTGGTCTTTACCAAACGTTAGTTGTCTAGGCTATAACCAAATCGGAGAGAATTGCTCTGGAACTTTGCCCTTAGCACATGCTGACATATGAATGAATGAATACAAACATTTGATTTCAATGAGCCTACAGTTTATCACACAAACAAACAAACAGAACAAATGGTCTTGGTGGTCAGGTAGCCAGTATTTTTCTAAAAATACACAAGCTAAAAATATATAGATATTGCACGCTCGTCTGGTGAGACGATGAACATGAGCGATCGTTCCGTAATTGATTGATAAAGCCTGCTGCGGTCCCTCATCGATGTGCTCTTTATTGGGTTATTTCTGTCTGTTCTTGGTCTCATGGCGTTTCTCTGTGAGTTTTCGGCGTGAGACGACAGGAGTGTGTTTCATAATCTAGGTAAGAGTAAATTAACCGTTTTGCAGTTACACGCCAAATACAAAAATGCAGAAGTGGTATTTCCGTACTGCGTAGCGTGTTGTAGAGTGTGGAACAAAGCGAGCTAGTAAAGCTGAAAGATTTGGTTTGTTTTATAGGATGTACAAAGACGACAATTTCGTACTTAAGTTGAGGTGTTAAATGTTTTGCTGCCCTGTCGTCCCTATTTTGTATGCTATATCTTTGTGTATGTATTTTAAAAAAAGAGATTTTGAATCTAAGAATTGAATATTAGGTAATGCTAGTGTAGTTCTATTTTAATTCAAAACAAGGGTTAAAAAAAATCTTCAAAGCATTGTAGGAATGTCTTTTCATTTGCAAGCTTATTAGACATGTAAATGTCTGTCCTTATAATTAAATTCAATAAAAATTATTTCTGAAGCATATCTTTTGTGCCCCACAGTCATAAATCATTGCCTACATCCATCCACATTCTACATTCATTCATTGGTGTCAGGGACTGGAGCTAACATGGGCCGTCACTCCTCAGACAGCGAAGACAACAGCCGTAGCAGGAGGAGAAGGCATAGACAGCGCTCTTCCTCCTCCAGCTCCTCTGGAAGCAGAGTGACCAGCCGCAGCAAACACTCCAGCAGGCGATCTCGCTCACGCTCCAGGAACCGAAACCGAGATAGAGACAGGAGGTAGACGATAACACTTAATACGCAAAACGCAAAAATAGACATTGTTTTCTAATAGCTTTCCGAATTTGCCCCCCACCTGTTGTTGATTGAACAAACAAAAAGTCCTGCCCTCCAACCCATGCCATTAGTTATGATAATGTTTTTGTGTCTGGTTGAATGATTGTTAGCCAAGTTTGGTTGCAATTTACATCATTACCAACATAGTTCAGTGATTTGTTGAAACAGTTTCACAGAATTGTGTAGTTTGAACTACAGCTCTCCACCGGTGGCAAGTATAGTTTTTGTTTGCTGGCACTGTCAACATCAATGAATTTGCGGAGGCTTCTTTATTTTGAACTTAAAAAAGCAACTTATTCCCCCATGATGCAACTAAAATTGGTTGTAAACCCTGTTTTATATTGACTTGAATTATTATTTGTTCTAGAGGTCAGCCGATAGTGGATTTTGCCGATAACATGACTAAGGTGGTGAGTAAGACCTATAATCTATAAATCGGCTGATAGTTAAAAAAAAAAAAGAGAGAAAATAAATCTTTTTCTTTCCGTTATATGATGGGCACAGACAAAGTGTCCTAAATGAATAAAATCCCAGCTGTAGTTTATTGTTCAGCCAAAATACCCAAAACAACCAGAAAAAAAAACCAAGTTCCCATAATGTAGGACTTTCAAGTAAATACAAGCCCTAAGCACACTGGGGACACTTATTTTGAAATCACAAAATGATTAAAAAACCATCGGCAACTATTGCCGTAGATTTTTGCCGATAACGATAGTTCCAAAAAGCATTTATTGGCACTGATTAATTTACTGTTTAGTAAAACTGGTATTTTGTCTACCTCTAATTTGTATTATACTTTTATGGTTTATAACTAAACTACATAACTAACAGATGTCGGCAAGTGTATTCTCTGTGGTTATGTAAAATTAGAGAAATGAGGTTCAGCAATGTTTATCACGGTGGTTCTAAACTGATTTTGCATTAGGACCCAGGTTTTTCATTGGACATAAAGTGTCAACCCAACACAGTACTGACATTTTCAATTTTACTAAAGTTAATTACCACCCACAGTCCATGCTCTAAATGTTTTATTCAAAGTTCTGTCTATGCAAAACTACTAAACTTAACAAATACATCCTTGAAATCATTCAGTGAAATGTATTGAACCGCTTCAGTGACATCACTTTTTCCTTGCAGCAACCATACACCAACAGCAATCTAAAATTTATTTTGATCCATGCCTAGTCCCAGGAAAAGTTTATACAGGTCTGAAGACAGCACAAATATTGCCAAAATGAGCTTTCGCAGACATTTAAAGATATTTTATCCATGATTCATCTCCGTACACCGGTGAGTCTGATGTGTGACCGGCAAGTACACACGCCAACTGGTACATCACCGTAAACATTTCTCATTCAGAAGTTACAAATGTTTTGTGTTGTTTTCAGGTCTAATTTTGATCACAATATTACAAAATATCTGTGATGAATGCAAGCACTGTTTTTAACTCCTGAAGTAGGCTTTTGTCATCTCGCAGCACAGCAAAATGAAGGTATAGAAAATTTTGGTCACAAACATGTTTGCGTGTTTATACAGTGACGTCACATGAAATGGGTCAATTAATATTACCATGAACTGTGTAGGCAGTATATGTAAGTATTTATATAAAGATACTGTACTGTATCTCAGATACTTTTACTGTATGCAAAATTGAGTGCTATGTTTCTAAAAATCTCTTGAATCCCTATTGTTTCATGCTTTCACCTGGCAATAATCAAAGCACAAATCACTTTGTGATTGACACAAAGCTTGTTGATTCTTCTTGCACATGAACATTTATTTAATGTTGTCTGGGTCACACTTTGTTTCTACAACCCCCAATTCCAAAAAAGTTGGGAGAGTATAAAAAATGCTAATAAACTAAAAAGTGATTTTGTAAATATATTCACCCTTTGCTATATTGAAAGCACTACAACTACACATTAAATTATATTTTAACTTGTGAATTTCATTTTTATTTATTTACATATAGTGTAATTTCAAAACAGATGATTGCAACACGCTCAAATGTTGGGACAGTGGGTGTTTACCACTGTGAAACATCACCATTTCTTCAAATAACACTTAAGCATTTGGGCACTGACGACTCAGGTTTATGTTTAGAAAGTGGAATTTCCCTTATTCATACATTATGCAGATCTTTAGCTGCTCAATTGTATGGGGTCTTTGTTGCCGCATGGTGTGCTGCAGGCAGGCCAATCTTATTTGCAGAAAATGACAACTGGTCAAAATAACAAAAAAGATGCAGTATTTTCAGACCTTGAATAATGCAAAGAAAACAAGTTCATATTTTTAAACAACATAGTACTAATGTTTTAACTTAGGAAGAGTTCAGAAATCAATAGTTGGTGGAATAACCCTGATTTTCAATCACAGCTTTCATGGGTCTTTGCATGCTCCCTACCAGTCTTTCACATTGCTGTTGGGTGACTATATGCCACTCCTGGTGCAAAAATTAAGCAGCTTGGCTTTTTTTGATGGCTTGTGGCCATCCATCTTCCTCTTGATTACATTCCAAAGGTTTTCAATGGGGTTCTGGTCTGGCGATTGGACTGATCATGACAGGGTCTTGATCTGGTGGTCCTCCTTCCACACCTTGATTGAACTGGCTGTCTGGCATGGAGCATTGTCCTGCTGGAAAAAACAATCCTCTGAGTTGGAGAACATTGTCAGAGCAGAAGGAAGCAAGGTTTCTTCCAGGATAACCTTGTACGTGGCTTGATTAATGCATCCTTCACAAAGACGAATCTGCCCAATTCCAGCCTTGCTGAAGCATCCCCAGATCATCAACAATCCAAGAATATGAGAATATGCCAAGAGAGAAATGTTTTCAGTACTTTATTGAATAAAGCAAAAATGTTAATTTTACTCAAACACATACCTATAAATAGTAAATCCAGAGAAACTGATAACTTTGCCATGTCTCTTAATTTTTTTCATAGCTGTATTTACAGTATATTTAAATTGTTTTTACAATATTGCCTTGGTCCTTCTTTACTGTTACTGAATGGCCCAGACACAGATACTACAAGAGTGCAAATTTAATGAAATCCCAGATGCAGTTTTTATTGTACTACTACAATCCCAATCAATAATTACAAATGGGACTTTTAATTATAAAGAAGCCCGAAATACACACGGGACTCTTGTTTTGAAATTTCTGCGCTCCCAGTTGTGAGTTCACTGATGGCTGATTCCCTGAGAAAGTGAATCTGATTCTAACTGCTAACCTGAGCTCTTGAGTTCAAACCCTCAGTTCTTTTCAGGTGATTCATGAAAAAGACCCAGTTCAAAAGAGTCATTTGTTCACTGCTCTCTTGCGCTGGGTTTGTTGTTGCGTGCGGTGCAGCGAACTCGTCATCACAAAAGAAAAGTTGAAAAGAGTCACGAGACACAGTGGTGCATGCTCTAAAGATGTATTCAATAACTCACAAGATGATATCTGACGAATCGTAAATGAATGCGCACAACCGACTGTTGCCAGTGGCGACAAGATTTTAAATTATTGTCGCAATCAATTAATTTTAGTCGCAGTTTGGAGCCTTGTACTTTCCATCTAAGATGAGCCCAGATAATTTGGTAGCACTTCTGGACAGTGTTGATGTATGGCTTCTGAGTTGCATAGTAAAGTCTTAACTTGCATCTGTTGATGTAGCGGCAAGTGGTGTTGACTAACAAAGGGTTACTAAAGTAATTCCCAGCCCATGTTCATGATATCCGTTACTGATGTATGACGTTTTTTGAGATTGTGATGTCTGAGGGATTGTAAATCATGCACATTTTAGAAGTGGTTTTCTTCTTGCCCTTGACAAACAGAGATTTGACCAGAATCCTTGAATCTTTGCACTATATTGTGCACTTTAGAGTGTGAAATGCCCAAAATCATTCCAATTTTTCATTGGAATGGGCAACATTGCTCTCAAAGTGCCGGATTATTTGCTGAAACATCTGTTGGCAAATTGATAAGTCTCAAACAATCCTTGCTCTTGAAGGACTAGGCTGTTTTTGGACGCTCCTTATACTATGCTCCTATATACTATGACACGATTGCCTCACCTGTTTAACAGCTCCTGTTTTTTACATCGCCTTATTTCAACTAGTCAAATTGTTATTAGTCTTTAATTGCCCCTGCCTCAGCTTTTTTGGAGCGTGCTGCAATCATCTGATTTGAAATTACTGGACATTTTCAAACATCAATGAAATTAACAATGAAAAACATAATATAATGTGTATTTGTAGTGCTTTCACTATAGCAGGATGAATATACTTTACAAATCACTGCTTTTTGTTTTTATTAGCATTTTTTCATACTGTTCCAACTTTTTCGGAATTGGGGTTGTACTTGTTTAGTTTTGATCATTGTTTTCAAGGATGAGGGCCTGTCATGCAAACTTTCCATTAGGCATTTGTCTAACTTCTACCAATTGACAGATTATTGTTTTTCTTATATTCTACAGTGTGATTAGACACATTTATATTTTAAATATTGATGAGGCAATTTATTTTAATTGTTAGATGCATTTTATTATTTGATGTAGCATTGTTTTTTCCAACCTGGTCTCATAGAATGCACGTTACTTGATATACATTATTACAAACTGGCTTTTACTTGCCTTTTTCTACGTTTCACAGCAGTTTCCTGGTGAATTTAACATTAGAGGTGCTACAACAACTGTGCGTATTCATTGTCACACAAATCATGAGTACAATTGCTGAATGCTGATTATGAATTTGCAAAAGTGTATTTTACACTCTATTACTCATCCCCTGCTGTTATATCAAAACACTTTTTTTAGTGACTTCTAAAGTGGGCCCAAAAGTATTTGAACTTAGGCTACAGTGAACTTCATTATGTTAGTATTAGTATTTCATTAATATTAACAAAATATAGTGCCATCTGCTAGAAAATTATGCTGGACTGAAAGGTGACTGGCTTGAAATGTTAACTCTGATAAAGATTGGTTATGTATGCGGAAGAAGTTAGATTTCATTTAGCCTCCATTTTGTCTTTTTCGGGCACTTTTTGGTTGGAAGCAAATTACTAGTCTCCAGTGTTTTTGCTTGCATTTGTGTATGTTTAAAGTGGGATAATGTGATGTTATCATATTCAATTTGTTAAAATTGGTCAAAGGCATGTGGCTCATAGTGCTAATTCTTTAGAGTTGCAATTACAATTTTTTTGACAGTTATGACTGCTAAACAAATTTTTACTCTAACACTTTATATGGTTGTTGTTCTGCAAATTCTAGGACGGTTTTAATCAGCAATCTTTAACATTAATGAAAATCGATTAATCATGAACAATAATAAACTGTACAGTAAGTGGTGAACAGCTTAAAATTCGCAAAATACAAGATGCATATTTTACGAGATGCAAAAGTTATTTATTTTTTTTTTTTATTCAAAATGAAGTCAAATAATAAAACGCTGTGTGATTACATTTAATAACGTTACCTCTACACTGGTGATGGTGAATATACCTCATGCTGAGGTGATTGTCGGTGTGGATGATATAGGGAGACAGGCGGATCAACATTGCTTGTTGTCATTTTTTACTTTAACACGGTTTATGCAGTAGGGGAATGTTCAGCCAGATAACGCAGAAAAAAATGCTCCATGATAACATTGACCACCGCTTCATCTTCTGTGATTCTGTCAGGACGTGATATGCAGCGTGCAAGGTGCATTGCGTTCTCTAATGGAGGATGACTGTATAGACAGCCTTTTCTCTTTTTGCTGGCAAGATTACTGGACATTTACAGTTGAAGTCAGTTTACATACACCTTAGCCAAATGCATTTAAACTTAATTCTAGAAAACTTTCCCTGTCTTGGGTCAGTTAGGATATCTACTTGTGAAATGTCAGAACAATTGTAGAGAGAATTTATTTTCATCACATTCCCAGTGGGTCAGAAGTTTACATACACTTCATTAGTATTTGGTAGTATTGCCTTAAAATGGTTTAACTTCGGTTAAATATTTTGAGTAGCCTTCCACAAGCTTCTCACAATAAGTTGCTGGGATTTTGTCCCATTCATCCAGACAGAACTGGTGCAACTTGAGTCAGGATTGTAGGCCTCCTTGCTCGCGCATGCTTTTTCAGTTTGCCAACAAATTTACTATCGGATTGAGAGTCAGGGCTTTGTGATGTCCACTTCAATACCTTGACTTCCAGAGCGGTATGATGGCTGTGTAGTCCCATGTTGTTTATACTTGCATACTACAACAGATGAACGTGGTAATTTCAGGCATTTGTAAATTGCTCCCAGGGATGAGACCGACTTGTGGAGGTCCACAGTTTGTTTTTCTGAGGTCTTGGCTGATTTCTTTTAACTTTCCCATGATGTCTAGAGGCACGGAGTTTGATGGTAGGCCTTAAAATACATCCACAGGTACACCACCTTTCAGAAGCTAATTGTCTAAAGACTTGACATAAATTTCTGGTATTTTCCAAGCTGCTTAAAGGCACAGTAAACTTGTATGTAAACATCTGACCCACTGGAATTGTGATAGTCAGTTAAAAGTGAAACAATCTGTCTGTAAACAATTGTTGGAAAAATAACTTGCACAGAGTAGATGTCCTAAATGACTTACCAAAACTATAGTTTGCTAATATTAAATCTGTGGAGTGGTTAAATTAGTTTTAATGACTTCAACCTAAGTTTATGTAAACTTCTGACTTCAACTGTAAGTGCTGAAATTGATTAAGAGCTAATTAATAAGATAAATTATTCGAATTATTAATAATGAATGATCAATTATTCATTAACTTCCCTATTCCAGTCTAGAACACACGTGTTGGTCTAACAGTCCAGTGACCTTATAGATCCTGCAATATCTGCCAAAAACGCCTAAAAAAGGCCTACCCAAATTAAAATGCATGCTGTTCTTGAACCCTTTGGAGTATATGCATGCTTTTGGTCTCTTTTGAAAGGGGAGACTTTGAGGTTTGTTCCTAAATAGTCAGAATCACTGTAAGTCTTACTTGTATTGAGTAATAGAACTTTGAACACACTCAAAATGGGGAAATAAAATTCCGCCTACATTTTTTTTTTTTGTAAAAAGATGCCTGCAGATAACTACATCTGGGAGGTATTAGCTGGAAAACACAATTAGATCACAGCATGAAGCCTTACCAAACCCAATATTATCAATTTAAAATTTGATAATACATTAGAAAAGTGTATGTATAGGCTTCAAGGATATTGATACCTGGTCACACCTCTATCATGCACCGACTGGCTCAAATGACCCGTCCATCTAAAGTTCAGGGGTCAGCGGACATTTTGACATAAAAATATCTGTAATGTTTACATGTTCAAGGTAGCTTCATCAAAGAATGCGTCGAAGTTGTGTTAGCTCTGTCGGTTAGCTCGAAATGCTACGTCTATACTACGTGGGTGTTTATTGATATATAAATGTGTTATGGACCAAATACTTCGTTGAATTGGATTGTATGGACCCTTTACAGTGTAACTAAACCATTTTTGATGGAATGAAGTGGATCAGTAGAGTAAGATGAGCTTTATAGGTGAGTTTCTACCATTTTGTATTTTTTTTTTTTTATTTTGCTGTAAGTGGTCTGAGAAATACACCGATTGTACCCGCTGTGTTAAGTGTATATTAAAATGGTTTACAACGTTCGAATCACAAGAGTCTCAGCTTTCCAACGATGTAAGATATGTTTATCTTTTAATTTTTGAGTTTTTGCATATCGTGAAGTTATTGCGCAATAGACCTGTCGGGCTTTTAAGATTCATCATGCTTCCAGCTGTACTGCAAGGCATAGAGTACCTTGCTGACCTCTGCCAGCATAAATTTAATGGAGTACATGTCTTAAAATGGAATGCATTCATCAAGTCTTCATCAGCCAAATAAAAAAGGACTCTGCATCCATGTGCACTTCTGCAGTCAATTTGGGGTGAAATTCATACACTTAATCATTCATCTTAGTTCAAAAGCCTTTAGCTTTAAACATTGCTCACCAACATTTACTGAATTTACTTACATTATGCAAGACATTCTCACATATATAACTACTACTACACACATACATATAACTACTTTTGGCATTATATTCCTGCTGTTTAGTCAGAGGGGAACTGGCACCCCCGGAGAGCCTGGTTTCTCCCAAGATTATTTTTCACCATTAAAGGGGTAGTTAACCCAATAATTTAAATTCTCTCATCATTTACTTAACCTCTTGCCATCCCAGATGTGTATGTCTTGCTTTCTTCAGCAGAACACAAATGAAGATTTTATTGTCAGTGAAATAAATTGTGTTTTGCAAAGTTTGCTGCTTCATTATTTGTAGATTATTTTTTCACATGTTTCTATGGTATACTGGAAAACAATGATAAGCATTTCATGAGTTTTAAAGGGTTTTATTGGCAAAAACATTCAATATATGCAAAGAGTCAATATTTACAGTGTTGACCCTTGTTCTTCATTACCTCTGCAATTCACTCTGGCATGCTGGATATCAGCTTCTGGGCCAAATCCTGACCGATGGAGATCCATTCTTGCCTTATTAGTGCTTGGAGTTGATCACAAATTGTGGGCTTCTGCTTGTCCACTCGACATTTGAGGATTGATTACAGGTTCTCTATGAGATTAATATCTGAGGAGTTGCCTGGCTACGAATCAAAAATTTCAATGTAATGATCTCCGAGCCACTTCATTATCACTTATCACCTGCCCTTGATGTTTTTCTTGGAGAGAAGTGGCTTCTTTGCTGCCCTTCTTGACACCAGGCCATTGTCAAAGTCTTCGCCTCACTGTGTGTGCAGATGCACTCACGCCAACGACGGTGTGAGACCCTCCTGCGACGGTCCTGGCGCTTGCTGGACACGCTTGGACATCCTGAAGCTGCCTTCACTGCAGTTGAACCTCTCTCCTTAAAGTTCTTGATGATCCAGTAAATGGTTCTTTTAGGTGCAATATTCTTTGCAGCAATTTCCTTGCATATGAGGCCATTTTGATGCAAAACAATGATGGCTGCACATCTTTAGAGGTAACAATTGCGAACAAGGACACAATGATTGGAAGCACTTCTTCCCTCCTTTTATAGCAATCAGTCTGCTCTTATAATCCAATCAGAATGATAGTGATTTCACCTGACTAGTACTCATTAACACTTTCCCAGGTGCTGCTGATATGATTGGTGAAATTGTTAGCTGGTCATTTTGTACCAGGGCCAAAAAAACAGTGAAATTTTGCGTTTTTGTGATCAAGTTGATTTTTATTTTTTTGGCCAAATGAAGCATTTTGTAATTATTTAAAATGCATCTGATCACTCTGCACAATAATCTAGAAACAATGTGAATCAACACCACAACAGCTGAAGCAGAAAACTCAAAAATGGATGTCACTGCCAATACTTTTGGCCACGGCTGTAGGTCCAAACAATGCAAGTGACTGGTGACCAGAACTCACAATATCCAAACAGGACATAAAGGCAGATTAAAGGTAACCCCCCCCCCCCCCCCAGGTAGTCCATACGACTCCAGTGGAGTTGTGGTTGAGCAACAGATTCATATTTAAGTCCTTTTTACAATCAATCTCAAGCTTTATCCAGCCCCAATCAGTAGGTGGCTGAATGCAGAGATGGAGACTCGAGTTATAGACTTGGACTCGAGTCGCACTTTAGTCACATTTTAATAGACTTCAGAGACGACTCCAGACTCTACCTAAAATGACTTCAGATTTTACTTGACTCAACAAAAAGTACTTGTGAATATTTAAAAAATTACAAGTCTTTTCACCTTAACTATTATTATCTTAAATTATGAATTTGTTTTATTTGTATGTGTAAAGGAGTTCAAGGGAAAGGAGGCAGCGAGAACCGGCTTGACAATATAAATAATATTTTAATGTGAAACAAAAGACAAAACACACATGACGGACATGTCCGTAAACGATCTCTCTCTCCTGCACCATCCTCTGCAGTTGGTCTTTATCCCCCTCGGAGGCTTGATTAGCCTAATATGGGACCGGGTGTGTAGGATCACAACCCGGCCCGGCTCTCCGCCCTGCCACAGTATGGTTTTATTACGTCTGTCACATTTCCCCTTGTGGTTTGAAAAGGTTCAAATATTGTGGATATTTCAAAGTCTGTTAAAAGTGACACTTCCGCCAGTTGGTGGTTCTATGAGAGTGGCCCACAATACGCACATTGATGTGATCAGCCTGCAAGGACAAACATTTGGCTCAATTTTTATGTTTTTAATTTGGATTGCGCCAAAAGAAATGCATTGTCAGTTATATGGATATATTTTGTCTACAGACAGGATGGTGTTGACCAAAAACGGGTACTTTGTCGAGATTGTCTTGCAATTGTTGCCACAACACGAGGAAACGCAACCAATTAGTTTGATCATTTAAGTCAGCACCACAAATCTTTGTATGTCGAGTGCAAAACCAAATCTAAATGCCGTCCAAAGCAAAAAAACGATTTCAAATTTCTTTGCCAGTGTTACACCATACGAGAAAGTTTCCAAACGGCAGAGAAATATCACAGATTCCGTAACATTTCACCTTACGAATGACATGGTACCAATTAACACGTTTACCAAATAGGGTTTTAAAAACTTGATCTGGTCGCTTGACAAGCGGTATGTAATACAATCAAGCAACTATTTTTTTTAAAGTTATTTCTTTTAGAAACATTTTATTTTTTGTTGTATTTTTATAAACCACTCAGGGTTGGTGTATAGCTGCACTTTTTTCCACAAAGGGTTTAAATAAAAAAATATTTATTGTTTACATTTCTTTAAAAAAAAAGAAAAAGAGGTTTGTAATCTAATTTGTAATATAATAAAATGTTAAATTGCTTATTTTGTCATTCACATTAATGCCCTATTGTGATAATGAAACTTCCTTAGTTTAATGCTCTGTTTTAGCCTGGTTGGAGTACAGAGATAAAGCCGAATCCCTCCTAGACACCACACTTCATTCACAAATCAGCCCCTTTATTTTAGGGTAAGCGACATGCATTATTAATATCATAACAATGTTAGATAATTGACTTTAGGGTGAATTGATAGAGGAGTATTACATGAATACAATGGAACCATGGTGAATTAAACAGTGTATTGAATATTATAATAAAATAAACTACCAAACTACCTTTTTAAAAAAAGTAAAAAGTCATTTTCAGTTTCTTTTCCATGAAGATGCAATTCCCTACAAAATCACCTCAATCATTCTAGAATAATTAATTCTCAAATAGAGTGATTCATGTCATCTGGCGAAGTCATCCTGTATTTTTTCATATCTATATGAATATATATATATATATATATATATATATATATATATATATATATATATATATATAGAAAAACAAGATATCGCAATGTCAGTTTTTTTCCACATGAGCTATGTCTCCACGGTAACATGCTCAACAAGCCACATGATGAGATGCACGGATTTACTGTCTCAGATGCAAAGGCAACTGAGATTTGTCCTCCGCCACTCGGATTGAGGCGAGTCACTACGCCAACACGAGAATTTTTAGCTCATTGGGAATTGGGCATTCCAAATTGGGGACAAAAGGAGAATTTTTTTTTTTAGCACAGCAATGACGATTACATAATTTTGTGGAGAAACCACCACATTTTTGGGTATACAGAGTGCACTGAAAGTCCCAGTACTGGTGATATTATTTATATATGGCAAAGAGAAACACCGTAATCCGTAAAGCTTTTTCAAAGGCAAAGATTACACAATATATATTATATTAGAGTTTTTTTTAAAGGGGATGCAAGGCAGTGATGCAGCAATATCATTTTAGTTGTTAAGAGAACCCATATGAGAAAAAAATTGCTTTAGTTTTTAAGACATTTGATGCAAATAATATACACATCCTCACTACTGGTTCAGGATTTCTTCCATCAAGTTCCTCCTCCAGTGTTTCATGACTATGGTAAAAACAGATTTTTGTGCTTTAGTGCCATCAGTTGTGCTGGTTTAGTAACTGCAACAGCTTTTGACACGTGATCTGAAGCTCACATTTTATTGGCGAGGGCTTTCCTCGCTTGGTGGAAAAAAACAAAAAAAACTTGCCATTAAAACAAGCCTTGTTTTGTTGGTGGGTGAATGTTCGCTCTTGGTGTGACTGGCTGGTTAAGAATCCATTGCTTTGATTTAAAATGTTAATAGTAGCGAGAAATCATTGAGAGAGACTATCATTATTCTGGGAGATTTTAATAAAGCTACTCTCAGCCCTGAACTGTCAAAATACAAACACATCACATGCCCCACCAGAGACAGAAATATATTGGACAATTGCTACACCACTGTAAAGGATGCATATCGCTCTGTCTCACGTGCAGCTTTAAAACTTTCTGATCACTGTCTGGTTTATCTTCTCCCGACTTATAAGCAGAAACTAAAATCAGCTAAGCCTATAGTAAGTACTGTAATGATGGACCAATGAAGCAGAGCTGGAACTACAAGCCTACTTTGACTGCACTGATTAGTGTTTTTGGGGCTGCAGCCACAGACCTGGTTGAGCTCACAGATACTGTGACATCATATATAATTTTCTGTGAGTATATGTGCATCCGTACTAGGACATTTTTATCATTCGATAATGATAAACCGTGGTTTACAGAAGCTCCGACAGCTTCGTCAAGCCAAAGAGGATGCTTACAGAAGTGGGAATAAAACATTGTACAACCAGGCCAGGAACACACTTAAGGAAATCAGAGTGGCTAAAAAAAAAAAACAGTTTTCAGCCAGCAATCCAGCATCTGTGTGGATAGGCCTGAAAGGCATCATCAAGTACAAGACACCCCCCCCCTCGCTCCCTAGAGAGACAACTGATAGCTGATGAACTGAATGTGTTTTACTGCAGGTTTGAAAAGCCCAGTCTCTCACCCCTCACCCACTCAGATGATCTTCACACATCAACACCTCCTGGAACCCCCCCTTCTCCACCCTCCTGCTATTCAATCTGCACTTATGATCTGTGAGGAGGATGTGTGCCGGGTCTTTCTGAAACGGAAGACTAGGAAAGCTTCAGGCCTGGACTGTTTCTCACCTGCCTGTCTAAAATTCTGTGGTGACCAACTGGCCCCCATCTTCACACAGATCTTCAATAGATCACTGGAGCAATGTGAAGTTCCATGCTGCTTCAAACACTCCACCATCATTCCCCCCCCCCCCCCAAAAAAAAAATCACAGGACTTAATGACTACACCCCTGTCGCTCTCATATCTGTGGTCATGAAGTCATTTGAGAGACTATTTTGACCTACCTAAATGATATCACTGGAACTCTGCTTGACCCCCTTCAGTTTGCTTACCGAGCAAACAGGTCTGTGGATGATGTCGTCAATGTGGGACTGCATTATATCCTGCAACAAGCAAACTGACTCAGGTCTATGTGCCCACCCCACTTTGTCTATGGATCAGCAGCTTGTGAGACTGGGTAAACTCACATGAGGGACCCTCACTATTAGCACTGGTGCTCCTCAGGGATGCATTCTCACTCAACTACTCTTCTCCCTGTACACGAATGACTGCACTGCAAAGGACCCCACTGTCAAGCTCCTGAAGTTTGCAGATGACACCACGTTCATTGGCCTCATCTGCGACTGTGACGAATCTACATACAGATGAGAGGTTGATCCGCTAGCTTTGTGCAGTCACAACAATCTTGAGCTGATCATGGAGATGATAGTGGACTTCAGGAGAAATCCCCCAGCACTCCCCCACCTCACATCCTGAACCAGCACTGTGGCAGCAGTGGAGTCGGCACTCCACCCCCTCACCATCCTGAACCAGCACTGTGGCAGCAGTGGAGTCATTCAGGATCCTGGGCTCTACCATCTCTCAGGACCTGAAATGGGAAACTCGTATAGAAACCATTGTGAAGAAGTCTCAGCAGAGGTTTGACTTCCTTTGCCAGCTGTGGAAGTTCAACCTGCCACAGGAGCTGCTGACACAGTTCTACTTGGTCATCATCGAGTCTGTCCTGTGTACATCTATAACTGTTTGGTTTGGTTCAGCCACCAAATCAGACAGAAGGAAATAACAATGGACAGTCAGGACTGCTGAGAGGATTATTGGTGCCCCCCCTGCCCACACTTCAAGACCCGTACGTCTCCTGAGGAAATATGCAGGTAGATATCACTCTGGACCCCACACACCCTGCCCACTCCCTCTTTGATCTGTTGCCCTCTGGCCGGCACTACAGAGCACTGAGTGCCAGGACATCCAGGCAAAAGAACAGCTTTTAATCTCAGGCCATTTTCCTCATGAAGAATCAAACTGCCTCAGGACTCCCACATATTGCAGTAATGTAACTGTATATCTCATGTACATATGTATATTCACATTTAATTAAATAACTGTACATGCCCCTACATTGCACATACATTACTACTAGCACATTTACATACACCATTCTGTTATGTCCTATTATTTGCATGTCTATTTATACTCTTATATTGTTTTATATTCTGTGTCTCACTGTGTAATGTTCTGTGTGCACTTGTTTCTCCTATCACAAAAAAAAAAAAAAATACAAAAAATCCTTGTGTACGTGAGAACACTAGGCAATAAAGTTAATTCTGTTTCTAAATATTTATCTTTTTCAAACCAAAAATTATCTTGTTGCTTTAGAAGACCTTAATATAACAGCTGGTGTCATATGGATGACGTTTATGCTGACTGTCTGTGATTTATAGAGCTTCAATAGAGACATCTCCTTTCACTTGCATTTTAAGGACCTACTGAGCTAAGATATTTTTCTATTTTTCATTTGTGTTTTGGTGAAAAAAGAAATGCACACCTGGGATATCATGAGGGTGAGTAAATAGTGAGAACAATCCCTTTAAAAACAACCGCTTGGATGTGCATTGCTATGGCTATTAGAGATGTAACTGTATGAAAATTTCATATCACGATTATCGTGACCATTGTAACTACCACTGTTATCAGTATTATCACGGTATTGTTAAAATGTGCTGGAAATTTACAAAAAGTACTGACACACAAATAAAATTGGTAAACAAGGTAATTTAATAATTTGTACATTTCATACAAACACAACTGGTGCCATCGTGCAATCCGTTACAGTTATTGATTTTATTGAAAATGAAATCAGAGGACTTAAGTATTTGCGTTGGGCGATTGTTTTGTAGACTGCAGTGGATTATAAAATATTATAGAACAGGTCAAATTTTAAAACATTCATCTCAAATCACTATATCATGTCCCTGTAATTATTTGAAAAGCTGTGTATTAGTGTCACTTAAATGTCGCACTTATTTGTTACTAACTTCTTTTCCATCCATAATTATTGAAAAAATGTCACGAGTCAATATAATATTTTTGCATATTTAACGCATAAACTCTGATACTACAGATGTCTTAAACTGGTTTGGAAACTTTTTGGAAATTGGCATTAACCCATAAATATAGTGTCACATGACAGAATTTGCCCCAATCGTTAGCCTCCGTTAATCATGACCAGGTATACATCCTTGAAAGCTGATATATTATAAGTTATTATGGATTGATTTTAACGGCATATAGATCCGATGCTGCAATCATGAAACTTCCAGGAGTGCCTACACAAATATCTTGTATCATGCACATCGACAAGTGCAAGGAGAACCGTTTGGCCACTGTTTGTGATTTAATTTAATCATGGTAGCCATCCGCTATTTATTAAATTTGATTTTCAAAATAATAGACTGCACTCACGGAATTACCCCATAATACAAAAAAAAATATTATTTCTGTGCACAAAGATGTTTTAAATTAAAAATAAATACAAAATACTTGGAGAAAAGCATCAGTATGATTTTTGGAACACTAACTTCTAGCCCAATTCTATAAAAATATAAATAAAATAAATTACCAAACGAAAAAAGCATTAAATGAAAAAAATCATTTAACAAACACATTTTTTTTTTTGTATATATTTTTTGACCTATAAATGCTTATTTACACAACTTAAATTAGCCTTACCCTGTTCTGTAGATGAAAAAAGTCAGCTGAATGACACTCAGAATGTTCTCCTTTTTTTCAAGACTATTATCTATCAGAACTATTTGTCCAATGAGTTCACTTTCAGAAAGAGCTTTTGAACATGTTAAAATGTTTAAATATTTTAAATCTAACCCATTTTACCTCGAATCGCATTGGCTGAGCTTCAGAAATGTAGTTTTACGCATTTTCACTTTGACGATCACAAAATGGCGTGAAATGTGGATTGAAACTAGGCTATTGTCTTGTTTTCTTGTTCTTTTGTTTTGGCTTAAAGCGATGCACTTGCTAGGAACTTTTTCTGTAAGGAAGCTTGTGGTTTTTTACAAGTGAGAAGAAATTATTTCAACCCAAATGATTTACTATTCCTCATACTTTCTCAAACTCATGCATTGTCAGACATCGCAATTGCGGGATTCACTCCTATATTCTGTACATACATGGAACGATAATTTAGGGGTTTCACTCCCACATTAAAATGTTGTCACTCCCATTTTTGTGTATGTGCTTATTGTTTTCTAATTTAAAACCTTCTGGTAAATAGGCATGGCACCAATCCGATACATGGATCTGTATCGGCTTCGGCTTCCAGATTACATTTCAATAAGTTACATAGGCCGATTGATAATGGTGGTCTAGGCCTACCCAAGATTTTGTTTTATTGTTATGCATTTTGTCTCATTTGACATTTGAACCATTGGTCACTTCCACCTGAGAGTGCCCCTCTCTAGTTTTGCATCAAACAATAAGTTCTTGCCCCTATTTTGCCATTGCAAAGCCTTTCTATTAAACTAACCGGAGAAGTTACACACCATTATTTCGCATTTGCACATGGTATGGACAAAAGTGTCCTGAGTCTTTAATTCTGACATTTATTTAAATGTTGCCTCAAGCATAAGGCTGAACCCCAAATTGCATATTAATAAGTCCCCTTTCTGCTGGTCAGAGTGGATTGTTAGTTCGCTCTGTGACCTATATGAGAGTGGAGTGTTGAGATCTTATGAAAATATGATTCAAAATTTTTACCTAATGTAGATATTTTCACCTGCACCACCTGCTCTGTACTATTTTTTTGGGAGTAGCATACACCCCCCTAAAGCGGCAGATACTCTGGAAGTGGTGATTACTACTTTTGGAAAAGGTCACGAGGCATCAGTGTATTATTATACATACATACATACATACATACAGGTGCTGGTCATATAATTAGAATATCGTCAAAAAGTTGATTTCAGTAATTCCATTCAAAAAGTGAAACTTGGATATTATATTCATTCATTACACACAGACTGATATATTTCAAATGTTTATTTCATTTAATTGTGATGATTAAAACTGACAACTAATGAAAATCCCAAATTCAGTATTTCCGAAAATTAGAATATTACTTAAGACCAATACAAAAAAAGGATTTTTAGAAATGTTGGCCAACTGAAAAGTATGAGCATGTACAGCACTCAATACTTAGTTGGGGCTCCTTTTGCCTGAATTACTGCAGCAATGCGGCGTGGCATGGAGTCGATCAGTCTGTGGCACTGCTCAGGTGTTATGAGAGCCCAGGTTGCTCTGATAGTGGCCTTCAGCTCTTCTGCATTGTTGGGTCTGGCGTATCGCATCTTCCTCTTCACAATACCCCATAGATTTTCTATAGGGTTAAGGTCAGGCGAGTTTGCTGGCCAATTAAGAGCAGGGATACCATGGTCCTTAAACCAGGTACTGGTAGCTTTGGCACTGTGTGCAGGTGCCAAGTCCTGTTGGAAAATGAAATCTGCATCTCCATAAAATTGGTCAGCAGCAGGAAGCATGAAGTGCTCTAAAACTTCCTGGTAGATGGCTGCGTTGACGTTGGACCTCAGAAAACACAGTGGACCAACACCAGCAGATGACATGGCACCCCAAACCATCACTGACTGTGGAAACTTTACACTGGACTTCAAACAACGTGGATTCTGTGCCTCTCCTCTCTTCCTCCAGAATCTGGGACCTTGATTTCCAAAGGAAATGCAAAATTTACTTTCATCAGGGAACATAACTTTGGACCACTCAGCAGCAGTCCAGTCCTTTTTGTCTTTAGCCCAGGCAAGACGCTTCTGACGCTGTGTCTTGTTCAAGAGTGGCTTGACACAAGGAATGCGTCAGCTGAAACCCACGTCTTGCATACGTCTGTGCGTGGTGGTTCTTGAAGCACTGACTCCAGCTGCAGTCCACTCTTTGTGAATCTCCCCCACATTTTTGAATGGGTTTTGTTTCACAATCCTCTCCAGGGTGCAGTTATCCCTATTGCTTGTACACTTTTTTTCTACCACATCTTTTTCTTCCCTTCGCCTCTCTATTAATGTGCTTGGACACAGAGCTCTGTGAACAGCCAGCCTCTTTAGCAATGACCTTTTGTGTCTTGCCGTCCTTGTGCAAGATGTCAATGGTCGTCTTTTGGACAGCTGTCAAGTCAGCAGTCTTCCCCATGATTGTGTAGCCTACAGAACTAGACTGAGAGACCATTTAAAGGCCTTTGCAGGTGTTTTGAGTTAATTAGCTGATTAGAGTGTGGCACCAGGTGTCTTCAATATTGAACCTTTTCACAATATTCTAATTTTCTGAGATACTGATTTTGGGGTTTTCATTAGTTGTCAGTTATAATCATCAAAATTAAAAGGAATGAACACTTGAAATATATAAGTCTGTGTGGAATGAATGTATACATTATACAAGTTTCACTTTTTGAATGGAATTACTGAAATAAATCAACTTTTTGATGATATTCTAATTATATGACCAGCACCTGTGTGTGTGCATATATATAAACACACACACACACACAAGTCAGAAAATTTTCTGGTGTGCCATGTTTCATCAAGCTCATGTTTTGTTCATCTTGTGTGTGCATGCACGTGATTAAGGGAGAGATCTGAAGGCATGGTTGGACTTAAAATGCTTCAATACTGTGGACTCAGGTCCCAATGTGGTGCAGTATGTTCTGATATTTAATTTGTATTACTTTCCTGTTTTTATTATTATTTTTGTTCTTGTTTGTCTCTCTGTGGCAAAGTGGTGGATTTTAGCTCTAAACCAACATGAGGAAAAGAATTGAATGGGAATCAAAGAAAATTGTTTGAAAATTATTAATCGTAGTAGTGATACTCAAACTCTCTGCATTTGAGAGAGGACTTCATGTTAAATGCTCCCCACCACATGATACTCTGTATGTGGCCAGAACAACATTTAAATGGTGGTCGCATATGCAATGAAGTTAACTTGTTCATACATGATAAAAATGTGCTCTGCTCTCTGAAACAGTACTATAGGCAGCATAGTGGCCCTTAACATAAACTTTGCCCTCAAATGCTCCAGCGCTTTCATGGAGAGAGCAAGCAGTCATAGCAAGCAAGCCACTGGCAGTAAAGCTATAGGTGTATGCTATTGAATTAGGCAGCAGCTAATGCAGAAATGCATAATAAATGGGGCTCGCTGTTTTGATTAGGCCTTTGAAATTGGCTCTAAGATGTCTAAGTGAATCCGTATGAGTAAAGAATATGGAAGTTGATAGCAGCATATTGAAGGAAGGGAGAGAGAGTTCATTAGTTGAATTAATGCAGTCAGGCTTGTCTGTGGAAGTGATGTCAGCCTTTCTAAACATAGTGCAGAGAGTCATGCTGGCTAATGGGTCAGTGCTCCGGTCTTGACCTTTGTCTGCAGATTGCTGCAAGTCTACCTGCATGTCTGCATCAGGATATAGCTAAGAAATTAAGGCTTCTTAAAGAGTCATGAAACCCAAAGATATTTTTTTATATAAACAGTTATATACACATTGCATATCATTGAAAACAATAATAGCTCTCATTATGTGTACTACTATGACGAAAGTGTTGAACTAAAAATTTAGCTTTTTTGAGCCTTTTTGTTCTTGTGTTATAAAAAACAAGCTTGAAGCAACATCATGCCCCTGGCTATTAAATATAAAAATTTCATTCACTGGTGATTGAGTTGTGAAGTGGTGAAGAACACCTGCACCAGAAGCAGTTTTGATGGGGGGGTGGCTGGTTGTCTGTAGTCAATATACAGATTGGGTTGTACACCCAATACAGACCAGCTTCCAAGATTGTCAGTCATGGTGACTGACTAGTTATTTATCTACATAAATATTAGTCAAAAACTACTAACACAGCTCGAACCATACACTATTTTACCATACACTACAGTAAGGGAGATTGTTTATGAGGATATATTTATCATAGCATTTTTCTTTTTAATAGTGGTATAAAAAACTCACTATGGGGCATCATTAGGTCTGGGTATCGTTCAAAATTTTTCGGTACTGATATCTTGGTATCGATACTTTGGTTGGAAAAAAAAAAACTCACCAGTATTACCACTGGTTGGACGCTAGGTGGTACTATGGGATAATTTTTGGTAAACATGGTTAGGGTTAAGCTTACACAATAAAGAAAGACACCTTGATTTCAAACTTTGACGTACATTACATTGCACTCCAGACTAAACGAAAAAGCAAATAAATAAATAAGTAATAAAATGATATATTTATATTTACACACGCGTAACCACCTTTCCACTTTCCGTCAGGCAAGAATCCTTCTAAACATGCAGGCGCAAAATTACTTACACAAATGAAGACATAAAAACAATTATATATGTAAAAGTAATAATTGTAATGATAATCACTGAAATATAAATCATGGTTTGAGGGGAACGTGTATTTGTAAGTATTTTATTTAGTTTATTATTTTACAGGCTGCAGAGTTGCTTTCACAATAAACTGTTCTGTGGAAATAAAGTGAAGTGAACTCAAAGCATCTCATGAACTGAGATGTCTGAGGTCATTTGCAGCACTCATAAAAATTAAAAATCGGAAGGCAGAAACAAAGTGTGAAATCCTTAGATGCACGTGTTCCAGGAGACGCACGCCTCTGTATCAGTGCATTATATATGGTTTTTCTGTCATCTGTAATTAATAATATAATAAAGAGTGTTTCTTCAAATGCGTATCTTTGTGTCTACGGGCAAATTATTTGTAATATTAATTTGATGATGATGATGATGATGATGATGATATAATAATAATAATGATAGTCTAATAATTATAATAATGATTTAATAGGAAAACAAGCCAAATATCGCCATGACATGGTCAAAGGCATCGGCTATTGGTGATCTCACTGACCATCATTGATCCCGAGAGCATTGTCTGTTTGCTCAACCCGAATGTGCATTTCTCACTATAAATTAACAATGTTCAGATAGTCAGATAGTAGATACATTCAGAATCATTACTGCTGCGGGTGCGTGCGCTTGTAAAAATTATATTTTAAAGGCTCATTATTACAGTTTAGTATTTCTCTGTTATGTAGAACAGTGTTAGCAATGTTACTGATAACATTCTCAGCCCTGGAACTCAAACCATTTTCTGATACTAGTGTTTTTCCTTGCTGCCTAATACAGCTAATCACCAGCACTTTTAGATTTGGGCACATCTAGCATGCTATATGCTTATTACTGACGTTGGCGAGATTAACCCCTTAGGTATCGAAATTTGGTACCGAATGATAAGACATTTTTCGATACTCGATTGTTTAGAGGCAATTCGGTCTAAAATGTATCGAATTTGTTACCTAGCCCTAGGCATCATTCAGGGTTGGCATACTTGGAACGCAAGTGTACAATTAGTTTACAAACAGGATGATGACTGAATGAATATAAACTCATAGGCTTAACAATTGCTGTCAACTGGCTCTGTGGTAAGAGGAATAAGGTCAGAGGAAAAATAGTATTTTCGATACATTTCAAAGAAATAATTTTAATATTTGTTCTACTATAATTTTTTTGGTTGTTACTACAGAAGAAGAAAAAAAAATGTATATACTCTTGGCTCTATTCCAGACAATCAGAATTTAAAACATTACACTAATGGGGGAGTCACGTGATGCCATGCGAGGAGCTGACATGTAAATGGTTAGCTCTGCGCACTTTGCTGTTTTTTTTTTTTATTTTTTTGTCCTAAACCAGTGAGATACGATACACCCTGCTACATATCTTTTCTTTGAAGTCAACATGGCAAAAAAAAATTTAATTCCTCGGGCTCTGGTGATATTAAAAGATACTTGCATGCTCAAGCTGAAACCTGTGACAGGCCTGCAGGGGACTCTGTTTGGACAATGCGGCGGTAGAAATCCAGCGGCAACTGGCGAGCATGTCTGTGAGGTTCACGAAGGTTTTTGCTGACTTAGAGGATCTTGCTGTAATATGTCGATCGATTACTGCGATGGAAACAAAATTCTCTGAGTTGGTTACAAGATTATTGGGCCTCGAGAGACGGATCTATATGGAGTAATCAGAGAGGGAGTTAGTTGCTTACCCGCTAGCGACCAAAATGGATTTTCAACTCCTTTTGGAAATACTGGAGGATTTGGAGAATCGTAGTAGGCGAAACAATTTCTGACCTTGAAGAAGGTCGAGGTATGGTGGAATTCCTAGATGAGCTCTTCTAGAGTCTGCTCGACATTACAGGCCATAAGCTGGAAATCGAGCGAGCTCGCAGATCCACTGAGGGAGACAAGCCCTGATCAATTCTGGCCAAATTTGATAAAGATCTGATAAAGATCTTGTGTTGTATGAGGTGAGGAGCAAAGGAAAGCTTTCTTGGAAGAACCACAACATGTTCTTTTTCCCAGACTTTGCGAATTCGACTAGAGAAATGTGATCAATTTAATGAATACAAGAAAATCTTACATCAACGGAAGATCGCTTTTGCACTGATGTTTCCGGACAATTTGACAATAGATACTAAGGAAGGCCGCAAAATATTTACATGAGCACAGGACAGTTGTGGATGAATCTGCTCGTTCTTTGTGCTTATGCCTCCTATTGGATGGAGTTTGTTTTGTGGAGTATATCTTGTAGGACATTGGAAGAATTATGTAATCTGCTGCACTTATGAAACCGGCTCACTGAACATTCCTTTTGACTGTCCGAGGAATCTGAATGGCTGTATATACACTTCCGGTCAAAAGTTTAGGGTCACTTACTATTCTTTATTATTATTATTTTTTTTTTTCACTTTTTAGAATAATAGTAAAGTCATCAAAACTATGTAATAACAGACATAGAACTATAGGAATTGTGTTGTGACAAAAATAAATAAATAAAAAATCAAAAATATCTTATATTTTAGCATCTTCAAAGTAGCCACCTGTTGCATAGAATTTGCAGAAACATACTCTTGACATTCTAAACCAGCTTCTTGAGGTATCACCCTGGGATGCTTTTTAAGCAGTATTGGAGATCCCATCTATACTGGGCACTTATTAGCTGCTTTTCTTTATTATTAGATCCAAGTCATCAATTTCAAAAACGTGTTGTGTTTTTTTTTAAATAACATTTTAGGTTTGTAATGAAAAATTAATATGTTGGCACAATTATAATTTTGTCTACAAAACTAATTTCAAAAATTGAAGCATATGCCTTCAAATCAAAAGGTTTTTGAAAAACATTTCAGTCAAGTGACCCAAAAACACACACACATACAGACACTCTATTTCTCTCTCACACGCACTCAGACAGGACAGTGAAAAATATATGATGTAAAATATACCTGCAGGGCTCCTGTAGCTTTTCCAACCTCTGCAGTTTGTCCATTTCAGCTGTAGTTGGTATGGCAATCTTAGTGGTGCGTGTGTGCGTGTGTGTGTGTGTGGTGAGGACATCCCTCAGTGGCTGTTCGTTTCTGTGGATGCTTTTTATCATGTCCAGAGTCGAATTCCATCTGGTTGGAATGTCTTGTATAAGCGACTCTTTTTGTCCATGTTCAATTTGTTCTAATTCTGCAGCACTTGCTGGACTGTGTTTAAAGTGGCCCACAACTTTTCTGCATTTGGCCTGGACATTGTCAAACACACTGTTCTGCAGAGATACTGTGACAAAGTTAGATACTGCGCGACACAGGTGACGTGTTCATGAGGTAGATGTCTCGCAGCGGCGATCATATTTAATGCACTATCTGTGCTAAGTGTGCAGACTTTATTTGAAACGTTCCACTGCTGTGCAACATGAATAAAATGTTGCGTGCACAGTTCAGCAAAATGTCTCTTCTTTTTTCATTACAGTCAGAGGCTGTGAATGCAGCTCCCACTGTTCATCAATATAATGCACTAATGCACTCCGAGGTAATTATGGTTACCCAGTGATGTCCAGTAGTCTCCAGTGAGAGCAACAGTTGGTGCATGTTGTAACGCCGTCACTTTGGTAGTCCTCTCCTTTTCATGCAACTCGTTTATACTATTTGTGATGGTGCGTCTTGAGGGAGGCTGATACGTGCCGTCATTCGTTGCAATCCTAAGAACGTTCCTCAGACCGACATCTTCCACAATACTAATCGGCCTGCAGTTTGTAGCTATCCACTTCGCTATGGCATTTGTTTGCTTGTCTTGCTTTTGTTTATCTATACTTCTCCCACATGCTGCATCCAACGTAGTCTGCTGAAGCCTCCCTCCACTGTTTGTTTGGGTGGGTGATTTGCTGGCATCAACGGTGTGTTGTGCATTTAAGTGATACCTCAGACTCTTTAAGTACTCCGGTGTTAAGAAAATTCAACTTTGCAGTGGTTACAAATAACTTTGTTTCTATCAACTCTGCCATCTGGAAGATGTTTAAAATGAAAAATGTCCATGTAAGAGTTTGGTACCTTTCTCCATTTTTCTGTCCCCACCAGTTCTTTTCTGTTCTAGTTCATGTGAGTGCTGCAGCAGTCTTGAGCCCACCCAAAATGCTCTCATTGATTGAGACACATGATGATGCCCATCCCAAGCCAGTACTGATCAAAATCCCACCCCTCCTGTAAACCCATGGTTTGTATTTTTGCATTCAGAGCAAGTGAGCAATGGACTTTCAAAATAATAATTAAAACGAGAAATGCGTTAATGCGAGAAAATAATTTTCGGCTTTAATGTGTTAACGCGATAACGCGTTAACATGCCCAGCCCTAATAAATATGGAGGTGTGTGTGTGTGGTCAGCACACACACACATATTGTATTTGGTTATAAAATAATACACTTTACGTGTGTGTGTGTGTGTGTGTGTGAGAGATATATATATATATATATATATATATATATATATATATATATATATATATATATATATATATATATATATATATATATATAAAAATATAGCTGGTAGCTATAATGTGGTTCGCTCTTGGTGAGTTGTGCTTGGATGCTGCAGAGAATAGCGTGAAGCCTCCAAAAACGTCATGTCTCTGCTGTAACGCGCTCAACAAGCCATGTGATAAGATGCGCAGATTGACTGTCTCTGATGCGGAGGCAACTGAGATTCGTCGTCCTCCACCCGGATTGAGGCAAGACACTACGACAGCACGAGGACTTGGAGCACATTGGGAATTCCAAATTTGATGCATTAAATCATTTGACAGTCTTTAAAGTTCCTGTCTGTATTCAAAAACTTTAAGCAAGTTTTTAAAGCAGCATATTGCATTGTGTGACATGAAGAGCTAAGGGTTAAAGTAATTTCCTCATCCCCAATAATACGGTACAAAGCAATATTTGTAGTATTAGTACTTTGATTTTATGATGGACTTCTATACCAATCTTGTCTTACTATGATTTACGACAAATTTCCCTCTTGAAAAAAAGAATAAAAGCAAAACCCACATAGAATGCAAAACACTATTATTATTATTTTACAATTTTATGCTCTCTTGTGGTGTTGGAGCATGCTCGTTTGTCTGTTGGTTGTGTCTGTAGAGGTGCGGTTACCTTCCTGTTTGCCATAGCCCTCACCAGTTCTGTGCCCAGTTCATGTGAAGTGAGATTCCTAGATCTCTGCCGGAGTCTCGGGGAGTGTGTCATCTGGGATTTGCATCGCACCACACCAGCTTTAATGGACTCTTCGGATTGTTCCTGACTTCCAAAATGCTCACACTTAGTATACGAACACACCCTTCACTATCCTATTGGGGCTTGCTGGATTTCAAACTTCTGCAGCCGTCACCGGGTGCGCCTTATCTTGACATCGAGAACTTTTTTTTAATAAAACCATTGACCTGTCATCTCTGCTTTTGGGTCCTTTTCGTCATTATGCAAACAGCGTATTGTCTAGTGATGTCACGATTATGAAATTTGGCTTATGATTAATTGTAAACAAATAATTGCGATTATGACAATTAATTGTTTGTTTTAGGGCTATGGTGATTAATTGTCTCTCTTAGGGTTTTCAAAGAAATTGTTATATTTCTAAAGGTGCATGTGTGCTTCATACACCTTAAGAAGTCATTTTTACATAACTTTATGAATAAAATAATAAAGTAGGGATTTCATTTTAAAGCTTTAAAAACTAATGAATAACATGAAAAATAATGTTTTAAATATCAAAATATTTCTAAATACTTCAAATATGTGTTGTTTTTTTTTTTTTTGGTCAATTTTATATTTTCACGGTTGTTTTTGGAATTCATATAAAAAATAAACTTTTATACGATTAATTGACTGTTGTTCCTCATGTTCCAGGCACAGACATCGATCTAGCAGTAGCTCTTCCAGAGGGTCCAGCCACAGGAGGCGGAGCCGTAGCACAGAAAGGGGGCGGAAACACAGGTCCTACAGATCTCGATCCCGCAGCCGGAGGTAAGGACAAGCACTCTGAAACATGGAAATTAAATAGTTCTGTATTGCAGGTGGCATGAATGTTATTATAAAAAATTGTGTGTGTGTATATATATATATATATATATATATATATATATATATATATATATATATATATAAAAAAAAAAAATATTTACCTGTCAGCAATGTTTAAATTAAATGGTGCAGTTTTTTTTTTTTTTTTTCCAATGTGTAAGTAGGCATCATCAGACCATTATTTCTGTTAATCAGTCATACAAACCTGCCATTGATGTTAGTTGTTTATGGCAGGGATTATGATACATTAAAATCCAGTTGGAAAGATCATATTTACGAGTTGAATGCACATAAATGGCACCACAAAGTCTAAATTACCAGTGGGAATCTCTAAGTGAGACTCAAAGGAATAAGTTTCCAAGTTGTGGCATGTCAATAAAAGATTTACTACCATCTTTATATTGGCAATAATTCAGTTTTGACTGTGCAGTTTAGTTTGTATGATTATTTTTTTTTCTTACTATTAAGGGAGTCATTCACCCAAAATGTATAATTCTCTCATCATTTACTCACCCTTTTGCCATCTCAAACTTTTATCACTTTCTCTGTGAAACAAGAATCTTCTGAGGGAAGATTTTTAGTGGATAATGATGTTTGTCCAAACAATGCATGTCAATGGGTTCCAAAGCTACTGGGGCTCTATAAAGTAACTTGATCCATCCAATAAAGGTATTCCCAAACCCATATATTTCCAAAATCTTAAAAATAATCCATTCTACTATATCAAATGCATTTTCGGCATGAAGTGAGATGGCAGTGACCAGAGAACGATCATTCACCACTGACCTCATGATATTGATAAAACGCTTGATGTTAAAAGAAGAGCTGTGGGCCTGAATAACCCCACCTGATCTGTATGTATAAGAGATGTCATAACTTAATCGGTTAGCTGGGATTTTTGACATTTATTTTTACGTCTAGCTAGATCAGGGAAATTGGATAGTAACTCTTACACTCCTCTTTAAAAATCGGACTGATCCGAGCTTGTCATGGTTGTCGGAAGCTATCCATTCTTTAATGATTCCGTATAAACTTCTAACAAAACTGGAGCCAATTCTGTAGCTTAAGATCTAAAAAAATTATATGCTAAGCCATCTGTCCCCAGAGCCTTGATTACCTCGCCAAGCTCCTGCAAGGTTATCTCAGAATCGTCAGTTTAGGGAGTTCTAATGGTTCCACAAACTTTCTAATATCTTCATCTGTATACGAAAATGTGGAACTATAGAGATCAAGATAGAATTATTTAAAAACATTATTATTATCAATAGCCAAAGTAAATATTTTATCATGACATCCACAGATGTAACAAGGAAATAAAGAAATACATCCTGGGACGTAACAGTTGCATCAGGACAAACACAGGATTTTACATAAATTATGATATTTCAAGGGTCACCGTCATTGTAATCGTGTCTGCTCTATTAGACACAATTGACCCGCAGCAGCTGTTGGTTGATTAACTTTTTTACGAAGAAATTACGTAAACTGATTGCAAACTGCTGTTTTTAACTTCCAAAATTCTGTCGCTGTGATTAGATATGAGGTCAAATATGATCTAAAAATTATCTTATCTGATCACTCAGTCAAGACCACCATATATGTTTTAGTAGGAGGAACAGATCCCGTCTCCAATGCATGGACTATTGTTTGTAAATAACATTATAAATAATATCATGCTGCTAAAATTGTCTTTGCGTTTATTTTGCATGCAGTAAATAATATTGTTCAATTGAAAATGGAATATGATCATATTGAAGTAAAAATATTATTTATTGTAAGTGGGTTAATAATTTAAGCAGTAATGACACATATTGCATTTCTAGTGGTAGTTTTTATTTTTATATGTCACATTTCTGAGGCTTTAGAAATGTGATAAACATGTGAGGATGTGTGTTCATCAACCTGTTACATGTCCAATATGACCATACAGGCTCAATGAACCAAGTTTAAACTTGTTTTGCTGATATTTCAGAAAAGAACCCACATAATTAATTCACTGTAAACAATAGATAAACCATGTATAATAACTTGACATTTAAAATACACTATATATAAAGCTAAAAGATTATTAAAACTGTTGCACTGCCGATTTCCACAATTTAAATCTGCTGCTCAAAAGAACCCAGAAGTGTGGTTTCCTACAGTGTGATGTCAGTAAATAAACATATAAATTATTGAATGTCTCACGGATACCGTACGCTTGAGCGTTTCATCGTAGGTCATGGGTCTCACCTCTCCATCTGACCTTTTTATGATTTAATACAGGACACAAAGCCTTCAATGCGGGATGTTTTGCTCTCTGCTACAATACAGGACCCCAAGATAAAAGGCATCCCATATGGGACGTCATAATTTTGGCCAAAGTACAGGACGTCCCATTTTAAGCCATGTAGTCTGTGAAGAATGTTCATATTTGGATACTGCCCTCATGAAAAGCATAATCAATGGTAAAATATCCATCGCTAAAATATCATGCATGGTGAATATACGCAAGTATGCTGCATTACCATGACAACAAATGTGGACATGATAGCAAAAGCAGCTGTAGTCTGAACAGAAAAAATCTGATCTAGCCACATACTGTAACTTGCAATTTGAACAGACTTAAAAATTTTTTACAGATAAATCTGATTTTTCCTGCATTTTGAACAAAGCCATATAGTTTCCTGACTGCTGAACAAACTTGTTACTTGTTTTGCATTGAGCTGCGTGCTGCTCCTCTCGAAACATGAGTCCCGCATTCTTCGATTGGTCATCTCAAACGACATTGACGAGCGGTGTTAACCGCATTTCTACTGCAAACCTATTTGCAACTTGAAACTTGCTGTGATTTAAAACATTGTTATTATTATTATTATTATTAAAAGCATGTTTTTATTTATTGTTGGCTCTGTGAACCTGTAAATGGCATATAGTTCTGTTTTACTGTATGTATGTAGATGGATATTTCTATTCATAGCTTTCTCTTCCTCTTCTTGGAGCCGTTTAATGACACAAAATTATATTATGCACACCAGTAAGCAGTTTCATATGTTTTACCAATGTAAAAATACACAAAAGCTGCGTGCACAGTTGAGCTGATAATGTATTTGTTAGTGTTTGTATGGTTGTACTTTCAGTTCTAAAAAACATTGCACATTAGAGTTTAAACACAACAGTTCACAAAAACACAGTTTTATAAGTTAGAGGGCCACATATGTTTATTATAGAAATGCATATTTGAATGCCATAGGATATCATAGCTCAATTTCAAAGAAATGTGAAGTTACTATGTACAGTTAAGATTTTTAAAGTCCATAAGTATTTATCTTAAGCACTCTTAATTTAATGTTTATTTATTTAATATGTATTGCTGTTAATTTAATAATGTATTTATCTCATTTTCAAGGAGTGGTCAAATGTCAGTAATCTTTGAAGACATTTCTTGTTGTGTGGCTCTTGTGAACAAACGGTAAAACAGCCTGTTTACTTCCATTTTTCTAACTGCTTAAAAATGCAGTTGTAAAAATAGCTATTTCTTCTGGTATAGCACTGCCAAATTGATACAATTTTACATGAAATGTCAGATTGTTTCCTTTTCCATTTTTCTTTTATGTTTTGCACAAGATACAGGCTAATTAGTCATAATAGGCCATGCCCAAAACAAATATGTTTGGAACGGTTCAAAATATAAAAATTAATGTTGCATTTTTACAAACCTTTGCAGACTTTGTCTTAACATCCTGTTGACTACGTGTACAGAGTTTGGTTAATTTTGGAGTTTGCATTGAGTAGATTTACATTTATTAATTAGGCAGACGCTTTTATCCAAAGCGACTTACAAAGAGGAAAACATAAGCAAATCATCTTAAGGAGACATTTGTACGAAAAGTTCCATACTAAATTTTACTCTCTTTAGAATAGCATTCAAAAGAGATTGAAGTGCAACAATAATAATTTTTTTTTATGACTGTTTAAGTATTCTTGGAAAAGATGTGTTTTTAGCCGTTTTTTGAAGACAGAGAGTTGGGCTGAAAAGACAAGTAGAGTTGCATGTCGTCAGCGTAGCAGTAGTAAGAGAAACCATGTGACCGAATGATGGGTCCCAGTGATGTTGTGTATATGGAGAAGAGAAGTGGCCCAAGCACTGATCCCAGAGGTACCCCAGTAAGTAACTGATGTGGTCTCCAGGCTACCTTGAAGGACCTATCTGAGAGATAGGTCAAGCACAGTTCCTCTGATGCCAAGAGTAGAGAGGGTGGAGAGAAGGATCTGATGGTTGATTGTGTCAAAGGCTGCAGAAAGGTCCAGCAGAATCCGAACGGATGATTTGGATTCAGCTTTCGCCTGTCTCAGTGACTGTGACAGACAGCAGGGCAGTCTCAGTGGAGTGTCAACTTTTGAAGCCTGACTGATTGTCATCCAGCAGATTGTTCTGTGAGAGGTAGGCAGAGATCTGATTGAAAACTGCCCTTTCAAGTGTTTTTGCCATGAATGGGATGAGATAGACTGGTCTGTAGCGTTCTATCTGTGTGGGGTT
The DNA here is from genome assembly GCA_032164185.1 of Moxostoma hubbsi. Taxonomy (NCBI): domain Eukaryota; kingdom Metazoa; phylum Chordata; class Actinopteri; order Cypriniformes; family Catostomidae; genus Moxostoma; species Moxostoma hubbsi. The sequence continues at coordinate 5,956,331 of JAVLUX010000030.1, forward strand.
AAGTGCAGGTTTTTTCAACAGTGGGGTTACTTGAGCCTGCTTAAATGTAGTGGGAAAAGTGCCTGTAAGTAGAGATTTGTTAATTGTGTGTGTGAGTGCAGGTAAGATGGATGGAGAGATGGCCTGGAGAATGTGTGATGGAATGGGGTCAAGGGAACAGGTGGTGGGGTGGTTGGAGAGGAGTTTAGAGACCTCAGTGTCAGTCAGAGGAGAGAACATAAAGAATGGTTGCATACAGGAGCCAGGTGTTTGACAGGGTGTGGTGTTGTGAATTTATTGCTGATGGTTGTAACCTTATTTGTAAAAAATGTGGCGAAGATATCTGCTGTCAGTGATGTCAGGTGGTGGAGGGGTAGGACAGAGAAGTGTTGAATGTTCTAAATAAGCTACGAGTGTCTGTTGTGCTGATGATCTTAGTCTGGTATCAGCAGAAGCTGATATTTACCTTGATCTGCTGGATCTCTAGATTTACGCCATCTCCTCTCAGCTGCTCAGAAATCAGTCCGATGTTCACGAAGAACGTCTGACAGCCAGGGGTTGGGTGGTGTAGTACAAGCTGGTCTAGAGGAGAGGGGACAAATGTTGTCTAGACAGGTTGTTAAAGTGTTCACAAGTGTTCGCATCAAGTGTGGAAAATAAATTTATTGTGGGAAGAATGGTAGAGACATCAGCGTAAAGGCGAGAGGGAACGGAGGTTACTGTGAAAGGAAATCAACGGTGGAGTCGGTTTTACTACAGATGGGAGAATCATGTTGAATTGAACAAAGTAGTGATCAGAGACATGAAAAGGTGTAACAAGAATATTTGAGGTGGTACAGTTACGTGTAAAAAAGAGGTCCAGCTGGTTGCCCGATCTGTGAGTTGCTGTAGTGTAGTCTTTCCAAATCAAATGAGGCCAGAAGAGTATTCAGTTCAGTGACCCTGGGGCTTGTCTTGGTTTGTTGAAATCGCCAAGAACCACAAGTGGCCTGCCATCCTCTGGCAAGGAGGACAGCAGGACATCCAACTCCTCAAGAAAGCTTGTCAGCTGACCTGGAGGGCGATAGATGACCACATGTATTTTTGTGGGATGCATTGTAGTAACGGCATGGAATTCAAAAGATGTATTGTTACAAAGTGAAGCCTGTGGTGAAAACGTCCAGTTATTATGAATGAGCAAACCTGTTCCCCCACCCCTACCAGTATGACGAGGGGTGTGAGAGAAGTTGTTGTTGGAGAGAGCAGCAGGTGTTGCTGTATCCTCAGGACGTATCCATGTCTCCGTCAGTGCCAGGATGCCGAGGGTGGACTGTATGGCAAAGGCTGGAATGAATGCAGCTTTGTTCACAGCAGACTGGCAGTTCCAGAGTCCCACTGAGAATGAGAGCAGAGCAGGTGCTGAAGTGCAAAGTTGCCGTAGGTTGTTTGGGTTGCATTTTGGTCCTGCATCTGTATCTTGTGAACGGTCTACAGCAGATAACAGGGATGTGCTTGAAGACATGTGTTATGAGTGAACTAGACATGTTAGTATGTAGAAGTAAAAATAATAAGAGATAAAATAAAAAAATACTTAAGTGCTATGGTCAGTGGCGCCTTGTCAGTTTCCTTGCTCGATGAACTCTCACAGGTAGACTCGTTGGTCTTTACCCAAGTAGGTCTTCACACGAGGACTGACATAGGAATTTTTCATATCGCAGGACACACTATACCCCACTCAATCTAATGAGACCAATTGTATGATTTTATGACAAACTGTTCAGAAGTTATATATAAAAATGTGTTCTCTTCAAATCTCGTGACCACTAGTTGGCACTGTTCCAAAAGTTTGGTATGAATACGCTAAAGCATTACGGAGATATATCCTCGCGTCCATTTTGGCGTGCTCTTCATCGAATTTGTTGAAGCGACATTCGAAAATGGTATGTTTATCAAAATTCTGTTAATATCTTTTTGTTGGGAGTAGTGTTGTCACAGTACCAAATTTCAGTAGTCTGTACCAATACCAGTGAAATTTTACGGTAATCGATAATAAAGTTAACAAAACATTAGCAGCAGAACTAAGAACAAAAATATACCATTGAGCAACACTAAGTTAAATATATTATCTTTGAATTATAACAAAACTGTACAATGTATGCTTAAAGTATTTTTTAACAGTTATATAAGATTTGCTTCAACTTTTGCAACTTTTACTTTAAGTTTTTACCAAGTACTTAAAAAACAAGCATACAATAGAATGAATAAAAAAACTATTTACAAACTAATGTGCAAAGTGCTCTCATATTAATAAAGCTGCATATTGCCAATTTTCTTCACGATAAGAAATGCATAGTGACATATATTATGATTAAATAAGTCACGAGCAATTGCGTTCTAATCTAGATGCATTAAGCATGTGCGCTCGAGGGATGAGCGTCCCCGAGGCAGAATCTCTCTCAGCCGGGTGCCGTTTCAATCTCTCCCCCTTAGATTGGGACATTTGCGCAACTCATAGAAGAGGCACCGACCACACAGAGAAATGCCAGTTTCTGAGTTTATAGTACTTGATCTGCTTCTGTATTATTTGAACTTTAACAAAGCTCATTAAATATAACTGCATTTAAAATGTAACGAGCTCCGCCTCCGCTTACTCAACAAAGAGAGTGCTTCTGAACCCCTTTTTTTTTTTTTTTTTTTAAATCCCTAATTCTTTGGGTTCTACAAAGTTTAGAGCGCATCTGGACTGTGATCTGTGTAATTCTTCCTCTCCGTCAGGCATGAACTACAGTGCTGCTCTCGCGCTTCGTCATTACAGTTTAATTTGATTTCATGTTAAGTTAAATGAGATCATACGTTTCAGCCCTAATACAAATGATAATATGCTTTTAAACTCACCTGATTTAGTTGCTTGTATAAATCCGGGTGTCTGTCTTTCAGGTGCTTTATTAAGTTTGATGTGTTTCCTCCTTTCGTTAGAAAATTATGAAAGCAGCGTTTACAAATAGGTTTTTGCTGATCTATGATGTTTCCCTTTTCATCGGCCTCAAATCCAAAGAATTTCCAAACCTGGCTTTTTCCACTTTTCTTTTCGACAAGATTAAGTTGAACCTTTGCAGCAGCTTGTCGCAATCTTTTGCTTCTTGTGAGTGTTCGAAAGTTCCCGACTCTGCATTGGAACCGGGTAGACCCGGTGCTCAGTACTCCGGTACCTTCAGAAATTCTGGTATCGTAATTTTTTTTTTGTTTGAGTACCGACTTGGTACCGGAGTACCGGTATTTTTGACAACACTAGTCGGGAGTGCCTCTAGATGATGCAGTCCAATTTTCGTGCAAATCAGACAAATGGCATTGGACGAGTATCAGTTTCTTTCAAAAGCATTTCTTTGGGATGCCATAGACTCAAGCGGATGAAGCGGAATAATAATAATAATAGGAAAACTAAATTATATTTAGAGAAGAAAGAAATGCGGAAAAGAAGGGAAAGAGTTTTTTTTATTTTTTTATTTTATAAGCAAGATTTATAGTTACTGCCTTTGATTATGGTTGTGGGTTAGTCAAGTGCATTTGAAAGAGGTATGTCTTGAACCATTTCTTCCGGTAGACGACATAGACATGGTTATCTTTATCCCTAATCAGTTTTACATTACTCTTGTTATATTTACAATTTTATTTAATTTAAATTTGACATTTAGATATATCTATTACGTTTACCAATAATATAATTTCTCTAAACCTATAAGGGCAACTTAAAAACTGCCTAATTTTCTTTGAAACCCTACATTCAAAACAGCTTCTACTTATATTCATATATGCTTTAAAATACTTAAATCATGTAGTTAAACATACATACAGAAATCTAATGAATGAATTAGTTTAGTAATTTTTATGTTTGTGAAATGACTGCATTAAAACAAGGTAATTGTGTAAATTTGTTGTTTTTCTGAAATTACCACCTTAAACTGTGTTAATTGTTTGAATTTTGTATTTTCAAATGTTTTAATAAATTGATCCAATGCCATATACAATATAATAATTAGTCATTCTTGAGATATGGTACAAACCATCACTGACATTTTCACATGCCATTATAAAGAGAAAAGTTGCTAGTTTCAGAAGTAATCAATTATAAATTCTGTAGTGAGGTCTGTGATTCCCCTTTATGGATACTTGGAGATTGCTAGCAGTATTTACTCCCTACTTTCAAACCTTTCCTTTGTCCTTTTTTTGAGGTATTTTCCATTGGATACTGGATTGTTTAGTTGGGTTCTTGTTCTGTCTGATGGCTTAGTTCTGTTTTGTTGCTCTTTGCAAACTCTGCTTAATGAATTTATGGCATTAGCATCCTAACAGTCCTGTTCAAAGTGGAAACAAACATTTAATTACAGTAACACATACTATTTTAACACAAGCTATTTCCATATTTCACCTGCTATTATGAGAAATCCATATAAGTTCTGATTTTGTTTTTACATGTGGTTTTAAGTTATTATGCTTATATATTCTGTAATACTACAAGGATTTTTCTATTGTGCTTATTCCATCATGGAACAGACAAATTGTTTGAGATTTTTACCTGCAAGCAGCTATTATCAGGATTCAGTCATTTTAGGGCATTTAACCCTAGGGGGTCTGAGGGTTTTTTGGGCCCTGGAGAAGTTTGGACATGCCTTGACATTTGTGCTTTTTTTCAGTTGCTTAAAAACACATTAATGGCTAAAGTCTGATAACACTGTACAGCACAAACTAGGCTACAATAATATGTGAGCAACATGTGTGTACATGTTTGTATTTTTGAGAAAATAGTTTATGCATGGTTTTTGAAAAAATATTATAAGTAATTGAAATAAGGCCATATAACAAATACTAAACATTTGTCCACAAGCCTTTTGAGAACTGGATCTTGTAGCCTAGAGTTTTTGCTACAAAATTATGTGAAAAACATTGTGATCACTCATTCATTCAAAACAATATAGTAATTGAACACTTGTAAGACACTTTTAGAAAGGTCATATGCGAGGAGGTGTGAGCCATAATAAATATTGATTTTAATTCACACCTGAGTAGAGAAAAGACCACTCCCCCGGGCCTATCAATGAGGTGATATTTTGAACTTCTTACAATTTAAAAGAACAGTTTTCTATTCAAATATTTTGTAAAATGCAATTTGTGATCAAAGCTGAATTTTCAACATCATTACTGCAGTCTTCAGTGTCACATGATCCTTCAGAAATCATAAGATGGTGATTTTCTAATATGGGCATATTTAAAGTGAATTTACTCATTTAACCTGAACACATATTTGCAAGCACAAGCTTTGTTGATGATAATAATTAACCCCTAATTAACCTCTGGTTAAAATATAATCTAAACATTCATATTATTTTTATATCATATTACATATCATATTTATATCATACAGCATACAATTTAAATACCTGCATTAGCTGAAACAGCATTTAAATGTAACTAAAACTTGCTTATTTGGACATAATTCTCTGAATCCTGGCTGCCAAGTCTGTAAACAGTCCCACTAGTAAAATATGTTCATGTTTATAAAAAAAAAGCACGTCAACTAATTAAAACTGAATGACTTACTCGTCTGAAATTGTATCCTCGGCTGGATCAAGTCCCACTCTTCATCTGAGAAAATTCTTCATCACTATCAAGGAGTTTTCTCACTTGTGTATCGTGCTGTCTTCCAAATGCGCAGATAAGTGAATGAACTATATGTTTTCAAGGCACAGTCGGGGGCGTGTACCATTTGATCGTTCTCAGCACATTAGCGTATGAATAGCGTGCTCTGCTGGTGGGTGTGATCACATTAGAGAGAATTCGCTGAGCCAGGTGAAACTGTACATCGCTTTTTTTTCATACAGATTACATGCAGGACAATATTTGTTTTAAATTTGATTTATTTTATTTAAAAGTAGACATTTTAAGCTTTCTTTAGACATATGTTTCATGTTTGTGTGATAAGTATTTGCGAAGTTTCAGTTAATTTTTGTGACGTGTATCAGATATATGCTCGCAAACCCAGAGACCGCTTACAGCTCACCCTTTTTATTTTCTTTATTTTACAAAAGCACAAGGTTTTGTTGTTATTCTGAGTGCACACAAATAAAAGTAGACCCTTTATAGTCTTTAATGATGTCTTACACTTATCTGTATGTCCCAAAATGACAGAAGTTTGTTGTTTCCGCTGAAATGACGAAAAAAATCCAGCAGGACGCGCTGGCACGTCCGTCGACCCCAGAGGGTTCCTCATGTTTAAAAGGATTCCAAAAGAGGCACCTAAAACGGAGTAAGTGCATCAAAAACTTCAAGGCAATTAAGCAAAGAACATTTGAGATATAGCCATTTTTTTTATAGTCCACCACATAATTGCATGCTTCTTGAACATTACATCCTAGCATATATGTGCTAAATTTTATAAAAATCTTAAGCACTTTGTGCTTGAACCCCTAAAATCTAAGCAAAAACAATTGGGATTTTAGCACTTTGTGCTTGAACCCCTAATAAAAGCAAATCCTCGCAAAAACAATAGGGTTTCTATCCCTTCAGGCTTGAACCCCTAATAACATTAACAATTCATACAAAAACAATAGGGTTTCTAGCCCTTCAAATCAAAAGTTAGTCAGTATCTGGTGTGGCTACCAGCTTCATCAAGTACCGCAGTGCATTTCCTCGTAGACTGCACCAGATTTGCCAGTTCTTGCTGTGAGATGTTTCCCCACACTTCCACCAAGGCACTTGCAAGTTCCCAGATAAAGTTATTTGGATTTTTACAAAATTCTTTAAAATACTGTGTCCTGAAAAAGGGACCTTTTTTGCTGTGTTTATTTGTATTAAATTACAAATTTTTTTTTTTTTACTGTGATTTGACAAGTGGACTGAGATACTATTATAACTAAAGTGAACAAAAAAAAAAAGGTCTGAATCCAATCCAAGTTCAGAATAATGCTATTGGTGCATCCCTACTTTGATTTAAATGCGTTGACTGACAGCTACCTTTTCTAAGTTATTGTTCCTAGGCTGTTATATTTATATATACAGTAGGGATGCACCGATACCACGTTTTCTATTCCGATATCGGAAATCTCATCGACCGTTACCAGTGTTGTGTTTTTTGCATAATCGGTTTAGAATATCTTTACATTATTGTGTGGAAATAATTGGGAGGACTCTTTAATATGTAAAGAAACACAAACCTCTAACTACACATTATTTCAATATAAATGTATAGCTTATTAAGAAACACTTTATTATTAACTAGTATACTGGATAATATAGCGGAAAAATTAGAGTAATTCCAGTCTTCAGTAGAAAAGAAACCAGTGTGTTATTTTTGCCTTTTTTTATTTTTCCAAAAATGTTTCAACATGCATCTGGACTTTTTTTTTCTCCATCTAGATGTAAGACATCAGTCCACTTTTCATTCACAGTTATTTTTTGGAACCCATTCAACATAAATATTGCTATAAATTGTAACCAAATACTAATGATGAAAATAATAATTATAATAAATTGTTGTTGTTATTATTATTGACTTTTTCATTTTAAATACAACAGTAATATATTTAAATCGTGCACTTTTTAAACCCTCACACTTTTATTTTGACATTGTAAACTCTCCAGGAAGTCCTGTTTGTAGGCAAGTTCACAGTAGTTTAATTAGCTTGCTATTCAAATTCTGGTAAAAAAGCACCTCCGGTGTTGTTCTAAATCCATATTATAAATTAACCGAACTATTGAGCATCTACATCTGAGATGCTGTTCTTGAGTATGCTCAAATATTGCGCACCACTGTGAAGGCTAAAAATAGCCATGAGTGCCCAGCCTTTGAGTGAGTTTGTGTCAGCAGAGCAGCGCCATTCACTAACACGCTGGCGCTGCACATAGTTTATATTTACTTAGCCTTTTCGTAAACATAGCCTTTTATGGTTCACAGAGCTATAGCACGTCTTCAAGTGGCTTTGAATAAAATGCACGAGTCATATGAACTGCTTTAATGGTATTTTTATGGTTCTTTTATGTCATTTTTGGCGTAAAAGCTTGACAGTAACGTGGAGGGTATTAATATACAATATACCCTAATATACAGTTGAAATCAGCCATTTACATACACCTCATCCAAATACATTTAAACTCACAATTCCTGACATTTAATCGTGAAAAATGTCCCTGTCTTAGGTCAATTAGGATCACTACTTTATTTTAAGGATGTGAAATGTCAGAATAATAGTAGAGAGAATGATGTATTGCAGCTTTAATTTCTTTCATCACATTCCCAGTGGATCAGAAATGTACATACACTTAGTATTTGGTAGCATTTCCATTTAAATTGTTTATCTTCAGTCAAACGTTTTGGTTAGCCTACTATAAGCTTCTCACAATAAGTTGTTGGAATTTTGGCCCATTCCTCCAGACAGAACTGGTATAACTGAATCAGGTTTGTAGGCCTACTTGCTCGGACACGCTTTTTCAGTTCTGCCCACAAATTTTCTGTCGGATTGAGAGTCAGGGCTTTGTGATGGCCTTCAATACCTTGAATTTGTTGTCCTTAAACTTTTTGCCACAACTATGTTTGGGGTCATTGTCCATTTGGAAGACCCATGTTTAACTTTCTGGCTGATATCTTGAGATGTTGCTTCAAAATGTCCACATAATATTCCTTTCTCGTGATGTCATCTATTTTGTGAAGTGCACCAGTCTCTCCTGCAGTAAAGCACCCCACAACATGATGCTGCCACCCCTAGGCTTCACATTTGGGATGGTTTTCTTTGGCTTGCACGCCTCAGCCTTTTTCCTCCAAACATAGCGATGGTCATTATGACCAAACATTTAAATTTGTTTCATGACCATTTCTCCTAAAAGTAAGATCTTTGTGAACTTGCAAACTGTAGTATGGCTGTTTTATGGTGGTTTTGGAGCAGTGGCTTCTTCCTTAGTGAGCAGCCTTTCAGGTTATGTCAATATAGGACTCGTTTGACTGTGGATATAGATTATTGTCTACCTGTTTCCTCCAGCATCTTCACAAGGTCCTTTGCTGTTATTCTGGGATTGATTTGCACTTTTAGCACCAAACTACATTAATCTCTAGGAGACAGAATGCATTTCATTCCTGAGCAGTATGATGGCTGCGTGGTCCCATGGTGTTTATACTTGTGTACTATTGTTTTTACAGATAAACTTGGTACTTTCATGTGTTTGGAAATTGCTCCAAAGGATGAACCAGACTTGTGGAGGTCCACAGTTTGTTTTTCTGAGGTCTTGGCTGATTTTCTTAGATTTTCCCTTGATGTCTAGCAAAGAGGCACTGAGTTATAGGGTAGGCCTTAAAATACATCCACAGGTACACCTCAAATTTAGTACACCTCCTATCAGAAGCTAATTGCCTAAAGGCTTGACATTGTTCTCTGGAATTTTCTAAGATTCTTAAAGGCACTGTCAAGTTAGTGTATGTAAACTTCTGACCCACTGGAATTGTGATAGTCAATTAAAAGTAAAACAATCTGTCTGTAAACAAATGTTGGAAAAAGTACTCATCCTGCACAAAGTAGATGTCCTAAACGACTTGCCAAATGTATGGTTTGCTAATATGAAATGGAGTGGTTAAAAAAAAACGAGTTTTAAAGACTTCAGCCTAAATGTCTGTAAACATCTGACTTCAACTGTTATACACTGCCATTCAAAATTTGGGATCACTTGACTGAAATGTTTCTCAGGATCTTTTGATCTTTTTGACAAACTTTTGATTTGAAGGCGTATGCAAAAAAAATTACATTATTTTTAAATATAAATATAACTGTGCCAATATATTCATTTATTTCATTACAAAACTAAAATTTTATCAAATAAAAAAAAAAAAACTTTGAATAGAGAAAAGCAGCTAGTAAGTGCACAGTATTGATAGGAACTCATTCAGTAAAGTTTAAATAGCATCCCAGGGTGATGCCTCAAAAAGCTGGTTGAGAAAATGTCAAAGGCATATTTCTGCAAATTCTATGCAAAGGGTGGCGCTTTTTGAAGATGCTAAAATATATTTCATTTTATTTTTAAATTTTTTTTTAGTCACAACACAATTTCTATAGTTCCATTTCTGTTCTTCCAAAGTTTTGGTGACTTAACTATTATTCTTAAATGTGAAAAATACTAAAGATTAAGTGACCCAAAATTTTTGAACCGTTTGTGTGCCCATGTGCGTGTACACACACACACACACACACACACATACAGTGCGAAAAATTTAGGCACTCGTGAAAAATGTTGCATAGTGAGGATGTCTTCAAAAATAATGACAATTAATGTGAAAAGTCAAAGAAATAAGTCACACTTATATTATTAGTGTGAAAGGGGTTTTAGTTTTTTTTACCTAAGGTTGGCACCAAGGCATTGCTCCCGAGCATATACATATACATTCTGTAATCTGTTTTAATTTATTACAGATTAAAAAGAAAGAACATCATCTGAAATATTTGGTAAGGGAATTAGAACATTGCTCTGTACATGCTGAGTGAGGAATGTATGTTTATATTTGAAAATCAACTGCACATAATGAGAATCAAATGTCTTAAACCAAGCAGTGTCATTTCATGATTTTTCTCATGCTTACAAAACATTTTTGAGGTCAAACTTTAAAGGAGTCATGTCATTAGAAATCATATCCTTTATTATCATATAATCATATTCCTTAATATTTTGGCATGTCAGAGGTCATTGTACCCTTTAAAAAAAATTTAAAAAAAACTTTTGAGGAAAAAAAAGTTTGAGAATGTTAAATCTCCCTCTCAAGCCCAAAAAGAGCATTTATTGTTTCCACTCTTCAAAGATGACTTGTTTTGAAATTTGCCACAAGATGACATCACAATGTGGTGTTCATTTTAATTGCCCCGCCTCCACATCATACGTAATAATTTCTGTGAAAGAAAGAGTGGCTGAGGTACTCCAACACTAAAAAGGGTTCTTTTGTTAATGTAATTTGCATTTAACCAATGAAAAGGTTAAGATGTATTAAATATTAATATATTCATTTGAGATTCAATTATTTTATTATGTAAAAAAAACAAGCAGCGCAGAGCACAACGAAAGATAAAATATATGTTAGTAAGGCTGCCAGCTTTCTCAGCTGTCTCGTATTAGACAAGACATCCTGTGTTTTGGCCGAAATTGATGCATCGGGGCACCCAATGTTTCTTATTTAAGAATCGAGGGAAATTCTCTCCCAACCTGCGAAATGGTCAGGTGGGGAAGAGTAGGGGCTGAACTCCCCACCCTATGGACAATTCTGACCAGGGATGCATATTGAAGCGGCAATACAAAACTTTTGCTCTTCCATGATGCTTTACATGATGCTCTTCACCCCCAGCCAGGGTTTAATTGACAGCTGTCCACAAACAGAGCCAAGGCCTCCTTGCCAAAAGCGATTTGCTAAAATCTCATCTGGGTTTTGACCTCTCTTAAAATATTTTCGTATGCTCATTCTGAAAAGCAGGGTACAACCTAGGGATGTCAGTTTCAGCTTTTTACCTTTTAAGGTTACCTCAGACTGCTAAAGATAGCTAGCTAGTGAAGCTGTAAGCAGTGTAACGTTATGCCAATTAACCTTGTATTGCTAACATTAATTTACATTAATCATCGTGATTCTAACTATGGCAGTAATATCTGTTTGCTCTTGTACACTGATGATTAATTGCGTGTGGAGTAGTGTATAAATTAGGGCTGACCCCTGATAGTCGACGAAAGGTTAGTCGATGAGAAGAGTCTTGGTCGACCAAGTTTTGATTGATCAGTTCAGTGCAGAAAAAACTACACACGAACGACTAACCGCTGGTTGGATGTTAGGTGGTACTTCTATGGGGTAAGTTTCATGAAGCAGGGTTAGGGTTAAAGCAAGACACTTTGATTTCAAATGTAGAACTTTATTTTTTATTTATTTTAACGAAATGGAAAAAATCCTGCACACTTATTTCAATGTTTGTAAATGTATTTAAACATATTTGAAATGTATTGCTGTTGTACTTTGCCTGATGAAGGTCGAGTGGCAAACTTTTTTGCAAGCCGGAATAGTGTGCAGGATTTTTTCAGTTTCGTTGACTTTGCTGAAGCTTGTGTCCTATGCACTTATCAATTGCTTCTCAGGCGTGCAAGGTTAGTCGTTTATTGATTGCATTATTTAAACAAATATTCAAATGAAACTGGAAAAAAAATTGAATTTAGTGCAAATAGTAGAAATAAAGCGAACTCTAAACACCCCCTGAGCTGAGATGTCTGAGGTAATTTGCAGCACTCATAGATGATACTGTTTGAATTTTTAAAAAATAAATCAGAAGACAAACAAGGAGCGAGAACCTTTTACGTGCACGTGTTCCACGAGACCGTATCAGTGCGTCAGACATGCGCATAGACAGCTTTTCTGTCATCTGTTCTTTATAATGTAATAGTGTTTCTTCAAGCGCGTGTCTGGGTGCTGCGGGGCAAATTAATTGTAATATTAATTTGATAATAATAGTATAATAATAATAATTTAATAAATGGGAAAACGAGCCAAATATCGTCTTGACATCATCAAAGGCATCAGCTTTTGGTGATCACTCTGACCATCATTGATCCCCGAGATCATTGTCTGTTGGCACAACCCTAATGTGCATTTCTTTCTATATATTGTTCAGACAGTCAATTGTTCAGCATGAGGGTGAGTAAATTATAACAATTTTCATTTTTGGATGAAATATCCCTTTAACAATAAAGTAGTTAATGATATCAACATATCGAACTATCGCTTCATGCATCTACACACACAGATGAGGCACTGTCAATAATAAACTGTCATCTTAACTTTGTGAAGTATCGGCACTATACAGCCACATGTTTTTTTTAATTCTTCAAACATCACATTATCCACTAAGAATATACGCTGGTGTGAGACACTGGAGACATTTGTATGAAAATATTTGCCCCATCCTGATTTCTTCTGTTTTTGTGTATATCTCAAACTAAATTGTTTAAAAAATTCAAACAAAATCTAACAAAGGCAATCGGAGTACAGTTTAACACAAAATACAGTTTTTAAATGATAATGTTATTTATTGAAGCAAAAGGGTTATCCAATACCATCTCGGCCTGAGTGATAAAGGATTTGACCCCTTAGTTACTAAATCCGCAAATCTATGAAACTGCATTTATAATGGGGTTCAGCTGGACTAGACACACCCAGGCCTGATTACTGTCAGACCTGTTCAATCAAATCAACACCTAAATAGAACTTTTTCAGCAGCTTGTTTACTAAAAGGTCTCTCGCACAGTAGCGCACCATTCCGTGGTTGAAAGAAATTCCATAAATTCACTACCAGAAATGGCATCCATGGAAGAGTGGCGAGGTGAAAACCACAGCTAACCCAGAAGAACATTTAAGACTCATCTGAATTTTGCCAAAAGACCTTGATGATCCTCAAACCTTTTGGGAGGATGTTCCCGACTAATGAGTCGAAAGTGGAACTGTTTGGGAGATAGGGGTCCCATTACACCTGGTGTAAATCAAACACAGAATTCCACAAAAAGATTATCATACCTACGGTCACGCAAGTTGGTGGTAGTGTGATGGTGTGGGGATGCTTCACTGCTTCAGGGCCAGGGCGACTTGCAATAAGGAGTATGCTTTAGATCAGGAATGGCTCTGAAAGGCTCCAAAGAATCAAAATTAAAGGCCTAGTCAAAGTCCTGACTTGAACCTGATTGAAAAGCTGTGGCAGGACCTTAAAAGGCCAGTTCATGCTTGAAAGCCCCCCAGTGTGGCTCAACTAAAGCAGTTCTGCAAAGAAAGGTGGCCAAAATTCCACCACAACGTTGTGAAAGACTGATCTCCAGTTATCAGAAGCATTTGGTTCCAGTTATTGCTGCTAAAAGGTGGCACAACTAGCTATGAAGTTTAAGGAGGCAGTTCGTTTTTCACATGGGTGAAATAGGCGTTGGATAACTTCAAAATATATTTGAAAACTGTATTTTGTGTTTACTCAGGCTGCATTTTGTTTAGTTATATCTTGTTTGAAGAGCTAAACAATTTAGTATGAAAAAAAAAAAAATAGAAGAAATCTGAAAGGGGCAAATCATTTTCCCAGCTGAGTGAGTGAGTGGTCAATCAATCAGTAAAAAAGGATTATTGAATTCACCTCATCCGGCATGATTATATCAATTAAGTGACAGTTTGAATTTTTTTGAACACCGTAAACAGCAAGAAGTGGAATGGTTTAAGATTACTTGACTGTTTAAATTATAATAGCTTTTAACATTAATTTATTACGTTTAATTGTTACAATACATTTTTTCATGATGGATTGATTTGATATTTTAAGATTGAAAGAACAATCGGTGTTGTACTATTGTTGTAACCTAAACGGGGTAAAACAGGTTGGTCAGGTCGGACATGCTATCTGTCACTGTCTTGTTCAAAAATGGTTTGGGTCGAGTAATGGTGTTTGGGATGAAGCAGACTGAAAAATCAGGTGTGGATTGAGTGGACATCTCTGTTTGATTGATATACTGACAGGATATGAGCAAGTGCCATGCCAGATACAGAATATGAGAATGGGAAGGAGAAAAAAAAAAAGAGTGAAAGAAGACTCCAGGAGTGAATGATATTATTCAGAGGAATAAGAATAATAACAGCAGAATGGAAATATTGCAGGAAAGAAGATTAGGGAATTTTGGTTGAATATTACTCTTACTGGCCCGATAAATAAACAAATAAAGCAAGAGAAATAAATTATATTAGAATCATGTGGATTCTGGTGTGCTGTTTACCACTGCACTCCTCTGATTTCCAGAGCAGTTAGAAAAGGAGATGAATGGAACGGTGGCCCAAGAAGACTTACAATCTTCCCCCCCGACATGTAAAACAGATACAAGTAGCTGATAAACCATTAGATATTAATATTTATTCTCTTTGATCAAGTTCATCAGTTGGGGCACTACTAGGAACAAGCTATTGCTGAATGCATTTCTCTTGCTGTGTACAGCGGGTTGGCAGCTATACGACACATGGCTAGAAAAATGAGAGGATTATTTTGCAATTAGTCCACAGTATGTGTGAATGGCGAGCTTTTAAATTTGAGTGTGAAAAATTGCAGCCCTAAAATGCACCAGAGTTTAAGGGGTTAAACCTGGTTGTTAAACAGATAGCGTTAAATATAAATAATAATTAGGGATGTAACAATTCACAAATTTTCTTGATGCATCGATTGAAAATCAAATGAATCATGGTTCATTGTGTAAAATTTTTAAGATTCTAAATTAAATAAATTGCTACATTTACATTGAAGTCATTTAGTTCAGTGTTTCTCGACTGGTTTTGTTTGGGTCCCAGATTTTGCATTTTGACATCAAGTGGTGACTCCCAAAAGAAAAATACCATAACCTGTATTTAATATATCCTGGGTCATATTTTCTTTCATCTTGCATAGTTTTGTTCATGGTTTTTGAGTATAAATGCATGTACTGTATAAAGTGACATTATTTTAAAGATACAGAAAGTTTTCTCTCCTACCTTTAAAAGTTGATGAGCATATTTATGAGTCCATTATATTTATTGTCCTGTTTATTTCCTAATTTAAAGCATCATTCAAACAAAACATATTACACAGGAAAGCTTTGTTCATTATTTGTCCAAGTCTTGGAGGTCCAAACTTGAAAGCCATTTATGAACTTACCCTTATTTACAGTACGATGACAAATAAGCACAGCAAAGAACATGGATGGCTCCTCATTATCTTGGTTAGGACAATGCAGCTAATCTTTATAATATTAATACATTTTAGTTTATGAATAATTGTATTCTACCAAATACTTTATTTAATATGAAACCATCACATGTTTGTCAAAATATCAGTTACTGTTATTTCTGTAAAATCGTGTAACAGTTTTGTATGCTTAATTTAAAATAGAAAATAGCACAGTTTTGCTTTGCTCCACCTCACTGCTGTTCATGATATAAGGGCTGCCTTTTTGAGAGGTTTGACTACCTCCCATAGTGATTTAAACTAGAAAAGTTCTCACTAGAATTCATGAACACATTTAATGAACACATTTAAATTCATGGATGTTGATGTGTGAGCAAGTGCCAGAGATACAATAAATTAGAGCAGTTAGAGCAGAGCAGGACATTGGTGTGAGTTGCTCCATTGCATTCCTGCGAAAAACAAACTATCGCACCACAAAAATGTTGCATTGCAGATGAAAAGCCTTTTGTGCATGAAGCGCTGAACACAAGATTATCATGACATTTGCCTTGGCAGTCCTAAATTTAGCTTTGGTGGCTGCTGAAAATTGTTCAATGGGAGATCCATGGCATTGTTTTTTCCAGCTGTAAATCATGAAAAGTTTGAATATTTTTTTTTAAAATTATTACTTCTTTCAGGACATATACAAAACAGTTCCTTTACATGTAAAACTTTGTTCATTAAAGAGTAAAATGATCCATCTTGGATGGAGTGGGACAGAAAATCAGCCCAGCAGAGGGCAATGGTGACACCAGAATAGAAATATTAATAATTCTGTCCAGCTGAAAATACATAATTACGTTAGATACATAGTATACTTGTACACTGTAACTGATTACAAATATTTTAAGTATTTTAAGTGAATAATGTAGGTTTTAAGATAAACTTGTCACTGATTTAATGTTTCCAAACTATTCCTTTTTAAGAATATGCATGCTTATCCAGTAAAATAATGTTTGGCATGGTATAAATTTAGTGGTGAATTCAGACATTGCATTTGGCATTATCAGGAGGACTTTTAAATATCAGGAACCTTAGCATTATTATAGATTATATTCAACATTATATCAACAGTTTAATATAGTATAATATTCTGTAAACGTTGTGCAGATTCACTCATTAATAATTACATGATGACGAAAAATCATGTAAAACACTTTAAAACCGGCACACCTTGACCTCTGAGACATCCATATGATATTCATGAAAGGTGCACAGTTGATTACATTGAAACTGAAATTGTGGTATGATGTTGCAGGGTTATTAAACCACAAATCACAGTTTAATAAAGATTTCACTCCCTTTCTCCATTGTGATCGGTTTGAGATGCACGTGCTCACTTGCCCATTAAATTTTAATGGAGACTTGCATGTAAAAACAAACAGTTTTGCGGAATACACATCTGATTTTGAATTCATAACACATTCATGTGCTGTTTGAAACACATTCAAGTGTATCAAACAGCACAATCCTGAATTAAACTATGGAAAGGAACATTGATGCAGTGTTATTTGGCTGATCTAGGCTTTAGTTGGCATTAATTTATTGTCTGGATTAAGAGTGTAGCCCATGCTATGACGAAGATGATGCTGGCGGAGGTAAGTGAGCTGCATCGTAGTCCAGCCGGAAGCTTGTGGCAGTTCATTACAGTGAAGTCAATCCTAGTTCTGAGGTTCAGGCATGTAGTCTTTTACTCCACAAGGCTTGTAGACCGAGGTTCAAGCTTGTGGCAGTTCATTTTGGTGAAGAATTCCATCCTAAATCCAAGGTTCAGGAAGTGGCCACTAGTGGATTATCCCATGTTTTACAGTTCGAGATGGCAGTATTTCATCCTCTGTGAAATCCATTGTTGTAGACTGAGGTGATTAAATCACCCCTTTCTAAAAAGAAAGAAACCCTCAGAAGACATAAAAAAAAAAAACATTGTGTGTTTATGCAACACATTTAAATAATATATTCCAAGTCCAACAGCCAAATCTGATGCTATATTCTGATGGAAAAATAATTTACAGGCAAGTCAAATCTAGAAGAGGAAAAAATGCGCTGAAAACTTGAGCATATTTCACGACGTGCATAAGTCAATGATCTAATGTGACATCTGGTTAAGAACATTAATCAATAAGTCAAGTCATTTTTGTATAGTGCTTTTCACAACACACATCGTTTCAAAGCAGCTTTACAGAAAGTCATGATTAACAAAAAAAAATTAACCGTAATATCTATAAGGTCAGTGATCATTGTGTAGCTTGATTAAATATGATGGTAAATTGTGTATAAAAATTAAATAATAATTTTATTTAGAACCCCTGTAAGCAAGCTGTAGGCAACTGTGGCAAGGAACACAAATCTCCATAAACTGTTGGTTAATGAAGAAAAATAACCTAGGGAGAAACCATGCTCACTGTGGGGGCCAGTTCCCCTCTGGCTAACCAACATGAATATAATGCCAATATTAGTTATTTATGTGCAGTGCAGGTCATGGTTTAAGATTAATAAACTAAGTGTTATGGTCCAGTGCTAAACAAAATTTGAAATTTTATGGGCCGTAATAGCAGTTACTAAAATACTAGGCGAACAATAAACCTAATGTTTTGTTCTAAACATGATGTGCACACAGAATGAAAGCTAGTTCAACCAGTTAAACAGTCGGCACATTGTTGAAAAAGCCGCTTTCAGCAGGGTAAAATTAATATGGCATACCTAGCTGAAAACAGTAATTTTTTAGTCTATGTAAAAGCATAGATTTTTGATAAAGTCAACATGGTCCGGTGAAAGATGGGACCTGATTCACCTGAGACGATTATCCTGAACTTGAAAATCAGCTCGGGAGGAAAATAACTTGCAAGCACACACAGATTTAAAGAAGACTCAAATGTGAAAACATCCATAGCGATTTGCAAGCCAACATTTCAGAAATCCTCTTCCCGCACCACCACTGAAGTGATATTTTTTTTTTTTTTTTTTAGCTACTTTGCTGTTCTTGTGAGAGGACATTTTTCTGTGCACGCTGCTAGTGAGAGAGGGAAGAAGCAGGCACAGCCTGAGGTGAAATTAAACTTTTGTTCCAGATATCCTTTTTTTTATTTTTTTTTATTTTATTTTATTTTTTTATAAATGATATTTGTATAAATATTATACAAAAGCACAGCCTTTGTAATAATATAAAGCAAAACATAAATGTTTAAAAATGCTGAACAGTCTAATATTTACAGACTAGTAATTCCAGTGTCGACTGGCAGCATCAGAACCGTTTTAGTTGAACGAAATGTCTCAATAATACAACAATAAAAAAAAAACACTTTCCTCCTAAACAATTAACACTACTATAATTTAAAATAAAATATTACTAAAATAAAACATTACCACAATTCATTTTCTTGCATAAAGATCCCAAAATACCAAAAAGGCAATTAAAGCAGCTTAAGCAGCAGAAATATAGCCGTTACCCTGCTGATGCCTGTACACAAAGCAACTTAATATCAACTTATGATTCTGTATATTTTATACTACTTGGCATTTTTTAAATAGTGTTATGACTGCAAATCTGCCTGTAATGTCTTTTATATTGCTAATAAATGGTTATGGTATATTGTTGACTGTTGAGAAGGTTTAGAAAGGACACACACATTTAGAGGGTAATTGTCGGGTGATTTCAAACTTGTCGCGCTACAAAACACGAGATTAATCGTGAATCGTTTTAATATACTGACAACCCTCAAACATTTGAACAGTAATTTTACATATTAATCTTTCTAGATAATGAAATAACAAAATTATTCACTTACCTTGTGGTTTTTGAAATGTCTGATGAAATTCAAGGTTGTGGTGGTTGTATCGGATATTTTTGCGTTGCATATTTTCATACTTTTTTTAATTCACACGTTCCAATTCAAAATCTTTTTTCCAAAGGAGATTATTTTGGGAACTCAACAATCATCTTTACATTTACATTTTTGCTATTAATTGATGTTGCAATATTTATTTTTTAAACACATTTCATTACTGTTTATAAGTTATTGAAAATAATAATAAAAAACATTCAAGTCATTGTCGAGTCATGCAGTTCAAGTCTCGAGTTGCTGGTTCTCAAGTCAAGTAATTTTCTTCATTTAGTCAAGCAAGTCACAAGTCCTTAAATTTGTGACTCAAATCAAGTCATGTTACTCGAGTCCCCCACCTCTGCTTTATACTGTGTTTTATATACACAATGATGCACTTTTATATTGTATTTTATATTCTAAATGATACATGGTAGCTTTAAGGAAGCCTCATTTATGTTATATTTTTATTTAAAAAAAAAATTGTAAATGAACAAGGTGTGCCAAAACTACCACTATTTTTTTTGTAACCCAGTTGAATATTGCATATACCAAATAATACTAAATTATTACTGTTGGACTTAGGGCTGGGTGATATGTAATAATTATTTTATCGATAATCTCCTTAAAAAAAAACATTGTGATATACAATTACATTGTCATCCCCCCTGCCGAGGGTCTGTGAATTTTTATTTTACTTTAAAAGCACTAAATACACAAGGACATTCAATCTGAGCATGCACAGATCAGTGTGTCCTGGTTTATTCTGAAGTGCACAGACTCTGTCGCTGCCTTTTGCAGTTTAATAATCACATACGATAATATTGCCATTTTAATGTTATTTTGATCAATTTCACAGGCCTGAAGGATCATGAAATTAGTCTTCTGATGTACCATATACAACTTAATGGCCAAATAAAAGGTGCCTGTTTATTTGATGCTTTGTTTTCTTCACCAAACCTTGTGCTACAGCTGCGTCATTAAACTTTAGATTAACCGCGGTACCAATGCTTGCGATCAGTGGGTTGTGATCTGTACGGTGTTTTTTTTTTCTACTGAGAACCAAGATACCTAACACTCATGACATGGTAATATTGTTTTAATTATTAATGGCTTAAAATTATTAAAAAGGCTTTTTGACTCTTTTATTTATAGAGTAGAAAGAGGACAGACAATTTTAGTGTAGAAGAGAAATAATTCAAACTGGAATTTTACTTGAGTTTCTTGCATGAGTACCACAGCTTAATGTGTTGCTTGAGTGCTAATTACTAGGGTACTGCACAGACTTTATCTAATAATTTTTAAAGGGATATTTAACTCTGAGATAAATTATGTCTTCATTTACTCATGTCATTCCAAATCTTATTTCCTTGGAACACAAAAAGAGAAATTTTGCAGAATGTCCAAGCTGCTCTGTACCTGGTCACCATTAATTTTCAGTGTCAGTCTACATACAATGAAAGTTAATGGGGACCAGGGACAGAGCAGCTTGGACATGTTTTACAAAAACATAATTTCAATCTTTTGAATGAACTATCCTTTAAACCTATGTCTTGTTTTTAACTCTCAGAAAATGAGCTGACTCTCCCAGTTTGGTCATGCGAGCTTGTGAGGTTTTGTCTGTGTCTGTCTATTTGCCTGGTTTGCAAAGAGTAGTTATTTTCAATGTTTCACTACCATGATGGTTAGTGTAATTTGCATTATGTTCCCAGTCTATGATCGTTCTTTCTCTTCCCTCCCACTGTGTGCAAAGAGTTTTTTCAAATGTTTCACTACCCGCAATGGCTAGTGTTATTGGTTTTTTATATGAAAGGAGGTTATATCAATGCTTTTTTTACTACCCTATGGGCATCTTTTGTGTGTAAATCAGTAGCATTTAATTATAGTATAGGATTCCCAAATTGTCAGCTAATGACACAGCGTGGAAGTGACCTATTTGATAGGGAACCTCAGTTACTACTGTAACTATATGGTTCCCTGAAAGGACTGAACGAGACGCTACGTAGCTTTGCACACTACTGGTTTCTCGCTGTCAAGGGGATGAGATGCTTCTCCCTTTAGTTGAAAAATCCTGACGAAATAGCGCTTTTTATATGCCTAATTTCACATGGTTCATTAATATTCTTTACACAATGTAAAGCTTGGTAGTCCTAGTCAGCTTTGCACACTGCTCGCACTAAAATTTAATCATTCCCTTATGTCCCTTTATAATCCAGAGAATTCACAATTTTATTCACATTAACATTTATCTGAGAATTGGTAAACCAATCCATACAGATCAAATATATATAAATGTTATCACCCTGAAGGGGTTTATTTTGCAATAACAGGCTGATTGTGCATTATCACAGTTATTTCATGGCTACTAGCCAAATCAATGGACATAAAATATTGATTTGCATTCAAATTTTGTAATTTGAGAAGAAATAGCTGAACAGCTAATATCAACTTCGAGTTCTGTTGGTGTTTATTTTGTGAAAATGTTTGTCATTCTCCTCAATATTAATCCTGTTACAAGACCACTTGCCAAATAAATTAACATGAAACATTGATTTGCGCTGAAATTATGTAATTATGTGAAAAGAAATAAATAGCTGAACAGCTGAAATCCACCTCTGGTTTGCGTCAGAGTTCTGTTGATGTTTACTTTGTAAAAATGATTGTCATTCTCCTCAATATTAAGCCTACTACAAGACTTCTTGCCTAATAAATAAATGCACATGAAACATTGATTTGAGTTTAATTTATTGTATTGGCTTAGCACAGTGTTCAATGAAGCAGGAGAGACGGCTCACAGAACCTATGTCAGATACATCTAAATCCCCAGATTGGTGCAGTTTTTACAGAACAAGATCTGATCCGCTGGATGGCACCATTGACAAATCAGAATAGAGTATTCCAGAGAGCCATGTAATTATAGTCGTTAACAGCTGTCATTGGCAAATATTAAAGTATCTAATAATGGGTCAGACTGAAGATGGTTTTGTTGGGTGAGGTGTTTCATTTCTTACATTTGTATAGACTCTTTGAGCATTTAAATGTCGTCACATTTAATTAATAACATGTTTTGAGCAGATTTAGAAACATACAATAAGATACAATCAGCATAGTTCAAATTGACCACATCTGTTACAACAGTCATTGTGTGTGAATTATGCCATGATTTTAAACACATTTACGTAACAAGTATATAGAGAATGCCTGGCAGTGGCATGTAATCATCATTGTTTCAAATTATATGATTTTTTTTACCGTTAATATTATTTTTTACACTCAATTCTTCATAATCACTCTGTGATAATACGGCCAGTCCGTTTGTCCAGCAGGTGAACTGGAATAGCTTTATATTGTCTAAAAATGTTTCATTCTCGTTGAGCAAATAGCAACAAACTCTTAATCACTGCACAGCTTGTAGAGAAATCAGTTTTGCTTATAAAGTATTTATTCCACGCAGATGTCAGACCAGCTGAAAGGTGTGTTGAGCCTCCAACTGTACCGGTGTAAAATTACTTGTCGATTAGCGCCACCTATTGTAAAGGTGTGTATGTCCTAACGGCAGTCATTTGCAGTGTTTTCTATGTGCAAGGGCCATTTGTCGGCAATTCACCTCATATAATCGCATTGCATTTGGCATGAAAAGGCCTTTAAGGGTTTTAGAATGAACTGTCCTTTAACTACCTGTTCAAGAATTTGTTAAAGGTATGGGACAAGAACGACAACATAAATGTAATTCAGCACATTATTGCACTGCCTGCTGGGAAACAAGTGACTGAAGTGGAGGAACATAATTACATTATATACTTTAAAAACCATTCAATAAAAAAAAAAAACAGAGGTAAGAATTCAAAAATTTAACCCTCTTGAAATTTTGGTGAGATTGTTGTTTTTACATTTCCAGATGTTTATGTAAATGTTACCTCCAGAGCCCTTCAAGTGTTAAAAGCCCCCAGTAAACGCACACGACAAGGCAAACATGAATGGCCCATCTACAAATGTTCTAAGGTTGTTTAAGCTATTCCTCCACCAATGCATATGGGTCTGGCATTACAGGCTTGTAGACATGAGCACAACAGCACTGCTGCTGAAAAAAAAAATCCTATTGGAAACACTGAGCTGTATTGCTGTCAATTTACTCCCCTAGAAATGTCATCAGCCTGTTAGTCTGCCTGTAAGTGACCATGCGAACATGGCAAGCAGGCAAAGCAAAGGATAGTTTTGAGTTCTTTTATTATTTTTTTTGTAAATTGATGATTGGACAACAGAATAAGTCAAATTGGTCCTGGACATTGACATGATGTGCACCATATGGGTGCCACACCCAATACCATACCCAATGGGCTGATAGATCACTATCAGCAACCTCTGTACGCCTTGGAATTGTTGTCAGGTGCTATTTTGCTACTGTTTTGTTTGACAACTGTGGGAACATTGACCTTCTGCTCAGTGTCTCTCTCAACATTATCTTTGTCCAGGGTTTTGGAAAGTAAGGCATGGCTAATTCAGTTTTGTGTAAGTTTGAATGGCTAAAATAGCTTACAGCACATTACATTAATGAATACAATATTGCCAGCCAAGAGATTAATTACTCAAAAGTACCTGGTTTATAAGCAGTTTTATCCCCCTGGGTTGAGTGCAGTACAATACAGTAATGATTATTTGGATAATCGACTAATTTAACGATTATTAGACGATTATTAGAACGATTATTCGACTATTTGCTTGATTTATTGCAACGATTAATCATTAGCTCTTAACTGACTATTCAGCTTGTGCCTAGACTTAAAAGGTTGTATTAAACATGCTTACTAACAATAAAAAGGACGAAAAAACTTGAATTCAGTAAAAATTCACTGCAAAAAGCCTATTGTAATCAAGAGTTTTTGTCTTGTTTTCCATTGTTTTCCACATTCTCTAAAAGCAAGTCTAAATATCTAATATGTTGCTTCTCAGGTAAATTCTCCAATACATTTTTTTTTCTTCTGCAGTATAGCTACTAATATAAATGTACGTTGTTTTAAAGGAGTTTTAGATATTATTTTTGGAAAACAAGCCAAAAAAGACTGATCAAAAACTTTGTTGTGGTGTATAATGGGCTACACTCTCTCTCACCTTTATTTTCACTTCAATCCATCTTTAACTCACAAAAACAAACTATCTTCTTAATAGAACTGCGGATCGCCGATTTATTTCAAACAAGATACACACGTGACACATAGGCTACAGTATATTATGATTCAGTGTGTCGCAATCCATCATGTTATTAATCTAGCTACAGCGCCTGAGGGACGAGCGTCCCCGAGCCAGAGGGCACCTCAGTCTGGTGCAGTTTCAATCTCTTCCCCCTTCACGCGAATCATACACATGCCGCTGACTGCACAGAGAAATGCCTTTTTCGTAGTTTATGATGCACTTCCTTGTTTTAACTTTAATAAAGGATGCATTAAATATATAATGTCAGGTTGTTTACTTTTTAGATTCTCTGACATGCAGGTTTTGCTTAAGTGGAATGCCAGATCCGGCTCTGCTTTATTTCACAATGACAGTGCTTCTGTAGTACCTTATTTTGCATTTTTCCATTATAATTCCATTATATTTTGTGATCTACATCACCTGAAGCTGCTTGGAAAGTTTAGAGTATCTAGACTGTGATCTGTATAATTCTTCCTCTCTTCAGTCAGGCGCGAGCTGCTGTACTCCTCTCTCGAGTTTCGTATGATCTCACGACTATTCGACAACGAAAATATTTGTTGACAATTTTTTATTGTCAACGTTGATAACGTTAACTAATCGTTTCAGCCCTAGTGCAGTAATTGGTGAAGCATTCACTGGTGACAATGTGTATATAACAAGAAACGTGGCAGTCTATCTTTGAATCTGATTTAAATGCAATGTTAATTAATTAAATGCAGTATGTTTAAATACTGAATGAAGATTAATTTAACATGGTAAATAAAATGAAAACAAATGATAAAAGCTTCAAATTGTTTTCTCATAAACCAGGAACTGTTTGCCAAGACAATTGCGTCACTCACATACTAATGTACAGGTTGACACATTGTTAAATGCTGTGTGAAACTAAAGGAACTGTTTAAAATGAATTTGTTTAATGTCAAATTAGTTTACTTGCTGCTACTAGGCTTGGTGGTCCAATCAGGTGTTGATAAAGATCAAGAGCAACAGGGAGAGGACAAAGACAATTGCAAGTTTTGATGAATCAAGTAAAGATTCTGCATCAGTACTCTACTGATTTTCCTGCAATACCAGAATATAAAGTTTGAATTATCAGCCAAATTTGAACCAATTAAATTTTGTAGGTAAATTTGAAAAGTTAAATATAATGTACCAAATATTACGTCAAATAAAGATGGAGAAAATGTTTTATATTTTGGACTTTGTAAGGTGAATATTTATTATTACATTTTTAATAATACATTTTGTGCTAAATGTTTTTAATTGAAATATTCATAGCTTAAATGTTCAACCATATGAAACGGCATCCCCATAAAATGCGATCACTGTTAATGCAATGCATTTTTTTATGCCTTTTTTCAAAGACATTTGTCATTAAAATACTTTCAAATGGAAGCACCACAAAATGAAATTTGCTTTTATGACACCATCTGTGTTTAGGTGTAAAATAGGGAAGTCGTTATGTTTTGTTTTTTACTCTGAAAAGAGATGAGGTTCTTAAAGGGGTCATGACATGAGAAATTAAATTCACCTTGATCTTTTAACATATAAGTGGACATTGTACTATAAAAACATACTGCAAGTTTCAGAACTCAACTTCCTCCTCCCTGCAAAAAGAGCATTTGTTGAAACCAAGCTGCCAAAACGACTTGTTCTCTACTTCCTCCACTTTGTGATGTCACACTGTTGTAGACATTTGCATCTGACTGCCTCCACAACAACACATTAATGCCTAATTGACCTTATCACTACCGTAGCCCACCCAGTAGTGATGAGTATTGAGATGGCAAGGGGAGAGCTGGTCAGTCAAGAGCCAATAATAACATTAGGCATATACTGCCAAGTCTTAAAGGACAAGCAGTACCAGCATTTCTAACAGAAGGTCAGAATGAGGGTGCAAATTTATGTTTTGCAAAATGACTGTTTTGTGGATACATTTTACTAGTATTATACGTTAACTGGTATCTGTGTTTGTTATTGAGGGTCATTATGCTATTTTTTTTTTTTTAGTCATCACTGCCATTACTCCTGTACGTGGTATGTCTTGTTGAATGGCAAATGTGGTTATGGTATATTCATTCTTCAGGAGCAGGAGACCAGATAAGGTAGTGTTTTTCTCAGGTATGTCTCATGTGCTTTGCTGCCAGGGATCACAGTGAGAACCCGTCCTAAACATGCTAGCTCCATAAGATAAAAAATGGACCTTACAATATCTTCATGCACATGAACTGACTAGGTCTCAATGCAAACCGAATCATGGCCTGCTTTTGGCATGTGTGTTCTTTTGCGGTTTAAGTGTGTGTTCTGCATTTCATCAAATCAACATGGTTCAGTATCCTCAATCTGAGAGGCAGCTGTCCTCTCCTCCTTCGTCTTTCTTCTCTGGTTATGTCCCAAGTGTGCACTGCTATGTTTTAAATATCTCCTTTAAAGGCTAGTCAAAAGCAGTTGGTCTTTGTTGTCTGAAACTTTTATTTACCAAAGAGGGGCATAAGTGAGTGACATGGCAGCAGTCTTTTATCCCTGGCTAGCCGTGAGCGCCGCTCCCTACTGCTGCCAAAAGCAGCCCAGTACCCGCCTTCACTTGCACCCCTCCGTCCACAAAATCCTTCAGCACATTCAGCACCAGCCTTCTCCACTGAGCCAACACAGCCAGGGATCTACCTGTAAATACAGTAAACACATGCACACACCATTCAAGATAGAGTACCTGTCTATGATTTTATACAGATTTAAAAATCTAAACACACTTACATACAGTGGTGTGTGTGTGTGTGTGTGTGTGTGCATGTGAATGATTATTATCAGTGTAACAAATTAAAGAGTAAAGGGGAATTTAAAAATTTGCAAGAATTTTTGATTTTCTTAGTATTTGGTATGTCCCACTTGAGCTGACGTGGACTTCACAAGTTTGTGGAAAACCAGTTGATTAATGTTATCCCAACATGAACTGAGAATGTTCCAAAGAGCATTCTCAGCAAGGAAATCAAGGAAATCTGACCCTTTACAAAGGATTTAACATGGTCTGTTTCAAAAATGTGTTTACATTAGATTTGTGATGTAGAAATATTGCAGAATCTTGAATATTTATTTGATCACACCATCATGCCTAAAACTATTATTATTTTTATTTAATATTTTTTTAAATTGCGTTCTGACTTTTGGACTAGCTGCTTACCCAGACACATATGATATTGAACACTAAGCTATAAAATATGTAAGAATTAACTTACAAACGTGGAGTGGCTGTTGCATTTATTTTCATTTACTCAATAGTCTGGAGTCAATTATTCCATTTATACCACAGTTATCAAATGTACATGTCTAGATAATGTTGATCTCAAGACATCAGGTTTTCATCCCCACAGTGCTTTTGTGTGCATTACTCATTCCTAATGCCTTGCTTTAAATAGCTCAAGCCATCATGCTGTTTCAGAAATAATTTTGAAGTTATATGTCAAACTGTAAACCTCAAACTACTTCATAGCATGCAGTCACAGAAAATGAATCATCCCTTTTGAATGTCTGTGAACTAATCACATACAATTCAACAATACCAGGGTATAAGCTTTACCCAGTATCAGTACACCTTTAAAAATCCACATGCTGTCATTTTCACACACACTCTTGCAGTCTATTTTTCTCTGGGTAAGTCAACATGGAGAAGAAGAAGAAAAGGAAAAAAAAAAGTCAGTTTGAGGCTGCATTGATCTTAGTGCCAAGACAGATAAACACTGCTCTCTATTTACACTCTCCTCTATGGTTAGACTTTTTGTCAGTCACAGAATATATACCTTACTAACACCCTAAATAACAAAGGACAATGCATCTACATGCCACTTAATTGAGTTAATTCAGGATGGACTCCAAAGACACTTAATCATTAATCTTACAGTTCATGCAAAATTCTTAGTTTAAGCATTGACCACCAATGTCTACTCAGTTTACTAATTTAAACCATGACTTTTATTATTTATTATATATTGTCTTCAATATTATGCTGTTTATCCAGAGGGGATCTGGTTCCCCTGGTGAGCCTGGTTTCTTCAAGTATTTTTTTCTCACAAGGTCAAGGTCACACATATAAAGCACATTTCTAATACAACTAATGTATCCCAAAGTGCTGTACAAAGACAATTTCAACAACAGAAAGCTAAAATAAAACCATTATTTAATCCCCCTCTGAATGAGACTCAAAAGCCAGTGTATAAAATGAGTCTTCAGGGCTGATTTAAAAGCATTGAGAGTGGGAGCTGATCTAATACTCAACGGTAATTTATTCCACAGCCTGGGACCAGCTATTGAGAAGACACAATCACCTTTACGTTTTAGGCACGACTGAGGTATCTGAAGAAGGAATTTATTGGTAGATCTAAGATTCCTTGTGGGTTGATTTAAAATTGTTTTAAATAAATAAATACAAAAAAATATTCTTAACTGACATCTTAAGGAGCTTTGTGTTCCTATGGTTGCCTTTGGCTCCCTCACTTAAAGATAAACAATTTAATGCATAATCTACTGTCTTATTTATTTAAACCATACAATGAGGACTATAAGACATTACAGACATCAGAGCTTCATTTTCTGTTATAGCATACATTTCTGTAAAGCTTCTTTAAAATAATGTGTGTTGTGAGAAGCGCTATACAAATAAAAATTACTTGATGTTTTGAAAAATAATGCCATGAATAATTTTTATCAATTAACTTTTTAATTAATTTTAACAAATTAATAAATCAATTAACAAAGTGCAGTAAGCATAAAATACTATGTAAAGTTGTGTGTATTTATGCTTAATTGCTTCTTTCTCCTTGTGTAATCCCAGGCTGATTCGATGTTGAGATCTGTTTGCTGTGTGGCAATACAATTTTTTTGCTACTCTTTGTTCTTCTATTCTAAAAGAATGTTTGGAAATCTGAAATGTATATATACTATTGACACTCTTAAGCTGAAGACATAATATATATATATATATTTTAAACATCTGATATGCCTTAGACTTTTGCACAGTACTGTATAATTGGGATGAATTATTACTGTAATTTTGGAACATTAATGCCTTTAGGCCAAAATGACTGTCTAATCTGCGACCTTGTACTGATAAAACACTAGAATAAAGAGACAGGTCTCTGAAGAATACATCACATCCTAATGAATGCCTGATTGCTTAGTGAGTGTTTCAGTTATCTGTGTTTAGGAAGTGTGTCCATTTCCATTCTGGTGGATCATTGGCAAAAGCACTTTTATTAAATATTAAATCTGTACATGCCATGACCCTTTGATTTCACACCACACTGGGCATCCCCCACATCTAGAACTCCTGTCCAGGTCTACTTGTTTGTTAGTATTCATGAGATACTACAGTTGGTGCTAGTTTTACCTTCATGGCAGTACCTATTTAGAGCATTGTGATGCAGGTGTGAAAGACACAAATTTACCATGAGCTATATTTATTTTATTCTGTTCAAGGTATGTTTTGGAGTCTGCCTCCTTTTCAAGCCTCTGCTATTTCGAAAATTAATATAAAATGAATCAGTCTCTCTTTCCTACTTTCCATCCCCCATTTAAGTCCTTGAAGTTCTTCCAAATTGCATTTTAAATGCCAATTAGGAGGTTGAATATAGTGAAATTAAACCCAGTGCTAGCTGAATGGCCTCACCTTCTGGCTGACCAGGCTTCTGAGAGCGCATGCCAAATCTTGGGCTCTGAGCTCCGCTTTGAGAGAAAATATCCTGCCTAATGAACACATTAATTAGAACCATAACTATTTATAAGATGATAATTAGAAATGAAGCGAGGTAAACTGGGCTCTTCCTGCAATTAATGACGGATTAATTACAGGCTGTAATGAAGTGGAGTTTTGAAATGCATTAAGGTGAAGTACAGAGGTGCGTGACAGCTTTGTGATCACTGGCCTAATTATTCGCTGGCCGTCTGAGCCCCTGCTCATTCTGAGCTCACTAATCAGCATCATTGCATATATGCACTTTATAAAAAAAGAAAAAAGAAAAAAAGCTTGCCACTGAATTGACCGTCTAATTATTTCTAATTGGCAGGCCCAAGCTTGGTCTCTGCACTGGCATGGGCGGTATTTAGCAGATCTACAGGGGCTGAGCATTCTGAGAGGTGAGGGACTGGGGTCTTGCTTGGTCAAGCATTTGTACCTGCAGAAATGTATGAAATACAGTAACTGACCTCTGCAGAGGTCAACCAACTTTTTGTGAAGAAATTTGTAAGTTTTTAACAAGCCTGTGGTTAGATTTGCTTTTAATTAGTGAGATTAGCTTTCCCACAGCGAGGAACTAATCTGAATCGGAAGACTGAATTTTATAAACATTTAAATGAAAGCAGTTCTTCAAAATTTCACAGTTGTGAAATTTAGTTTTTCACATCATGCCAGAATTATCGTAATTGCAGTTTTCTAACTAATTAATATCTTTTCTGAACGTTCTTGGAAGTACTTGGAACTTTTAAACTATTTTCTGAAATATTACTTCTCTGACTGAAACTGTTAAATGAGGACTTTAATACACTTAAGACATTACAGCATGAATTTCTATGAAGCTGTTGAAAAAAATGTGAATTGTTAAGAGCTATATAAGTAAAATAATAAAAACTTGTCTGAACTTCTATAATATATTATTCATAATTGTTCAGTATAGTGATATTGTGAGTGATATAGCAACTAATGTACAGAAACTGTCCCTGTAGTATTAAATAGACTGTCAATTAATTGCCAACAAAACCCTTCATCAGCCAACTAACAAAGGACATTGCATCTATGTGAAATTCTGCTGTTAATCCAGGATGGAGGGTATATTGGTCCCTGGAGAAGTTTTGACATGTCTTGACATTTGTGCTTTTTTCAGTTGCTTAAAAACATATTAATGGCTAAAGTCTGATAACACTGTATTCAGCACAAACAGGGTTACAATAACGTGTGTACATGTTTGTATTTTTGAGAAAATAAAGTTTATACGTGGTTTTTGAAAAAAACAAAAATTTTAAGTCACTGAAATAAGGCCATATAACTCATACTAAACATTTGTCCACAAGACTTTTGAGAACTGGATCTTGTAGCCTAGAGTTTTTGCTACAAAATGATGTGAGAACCATCTTGATCACTCATTCATACAAAACAATATAGTAATTTAACTTTTAAGACAATTTTAATGTTGAAAGGTAATATGAGAGGAGGCGTGAATGATCATGAATATTTAGGTCATTCACACCTGAGAGACAATGACTCCACCCCTGAGCCTATCAATGAGGAATGTGACAGAAAGAGAATGAATGTGAGGAGACTTAATGATCAAAATCAAGTTTTAAGTTAAAAGAAGATATCTGACTATATATTTTCTTTACATAAAGACTTTACTCAATTTTAGACCTACATTACCGTTAAAAGAAGTCTCTTCTGCTTACCTAGACTGGATTTATTTGATCCAAAATACAGTATAAACATTGATATTCTGAACTCTTTTTTACAATTTAAAAGAACAGTTTTCTATTTAAATATATTGTAAAATGCAATTTGTGATTAAACCTGAATTTTCAGCATCATTACTGCAGTCTTCAGTGCCACGTTCAGAAATCATAAGATGGTGATTTTCTAATATGGGCATATTTAAAGTCCATTTTACTCATTTAACCTGAACCCATATTTGCAAGCACAAGCTTCATTGATGATAAAGAGGCAGCATAAACACTAGTTAAAATATAATCTAAACATTCATATTATTTTAATATCATGTTACATATCATAGAGCATTCAATTTAAATGCCTGCTTTAGCCGAAACAGCATTTAAATGTAACTAAAACTTGCTTATTATGACATATTTCAAATGTCAATACTCTGAATCCTGGCTGGCAAGTCTAGAAACACTCCTACTAGTAAAATATGTTCAAGTTTATATAAAATAGCATGTCAACTAATGAAAACTAATTGGCTTACTTGTCTGAAATTGTATCCTCGGCTGGATCAAGTCTCTCTTCAAAATACAAATGTTCATCGGAGTCCCGCTCTTCTTCTGAGGAAAATGTTAATTCTTCCATACATTCCTGGTGCTTTCTCACTTGTCTATCCTTGCAAACATGCAGAAAACTGAATAGACTTTGTTTACATTATAACTCGCAGTCGGGGGCGTGTACATTTGATTTGATCGTCTTGGCACATTAGTGTATGAATGGCGCGCTCTGCTGGTGGGTGGGATCACATTATAGATAATTGGATGAACCGGTAAAAACTGTACATAACTTTGTTTCAAACAGATTGCATTGCAGGAGAATATTTGTTTTAAATTGGAATTGGTTTATTAAAAAGAAGACATTTAAAGCTTTCTTTAGACATATGTTTCATGTTTGTGTGATAAGTATTCGCGGAGTTTCAGTTCATTTTTGTGATGCGTTTCTAAAATATGCTTGTGAACACAGAGACTGCTGAAAGCTCACCCTTTCTATTTTCTTTATTTTACAAAAGCACAATGTTTCATTGTTATTGTGAGTGTACACAAATAAAAGTAGACCTTTTATAGTCTCTAATGATGTCTTACACTTATCTGTATACCCAAAAATGACGGAGTATTTTAAGTTGTTTCTGCTGTAATGACAAATATCCAGCAGGACGCGCCGGCGCGTCCGTCGACCCCAGAGGGTTAAAGACACTAGTCATTAATCTTTTAGTTCATACAAAATCTTTGTTTAAACACTGGCCCTTAACACTTGGTTTACTCATTTTAAACCATGACTTGCAGCGCACACACACACACACACACACACACACACAAAACTAATACTGGCATTATATTCATGCTGTTTAGCCAGAGGGGGACTGGCCTCAACAGTGAGCCTGGTTTCTCATGTTATTTTTCTTCATTAGCCAACATCTTATAGACATTTGTGTTCCTTGCCACAGTCCTCTTCAGCTTGCTCACTGGGGGTCCTAATTGCAATAATTATTTAGTTACTTAATTGATTATTTTTATACATAATATACAATCATGTTTTTTATCAAACTGCACAATGATGACAAAAGTTTATAGATATTACAGTTTAATTTTCTCAATGCATGATTTTCTGTAAAGCTGCTTTAAAACAATGTGTGTAGTGAAAAGCGCTATACAAATAAAAATGAACTGACTTGATGGGTTACGTCAGTCTCATTTTACTGTAGATCTCTATTTCATAAGATATCTTTCCAGGCCAGGCTTACTATCAGGTTTTTTTTTTGTTTTTTTTTTTTTCCAACGTTTGTGCACCATTAAGCCTACTGTTTTAGGTTTGTGAGTTCAATCGTTAAATTAATATGTTAAATAGCACAAATACTTGATTGTATGCTTAATAAAATAAATATTTAGAAATTTTTTTTTGGTCAAAATACTAGTTACTTTTACTAAGGTAAAAACATGATAAATTTTACTAAGGGTGATGTTCGTTTTGATGCATGGAACAGGGTTTTCTTTGTCACTACTGTTTATATAATGTCAGGGTTGTTGAGCCGTTTGGGAGGTTTGACATACTCAATTTCAATTTACACTAGAAACTCCTTTAGTAGAATATACACTGGCAGCCAAAAGTTTGGAACAATGTACAGATTTAGCTTTTTCGGAAGGAAATTGGTACTTTAATTTACCAAAGTGGCATTCAACTGATCACAAATTATAGTCAGGACATTACTGATATAAACAGCACCATCACTGTTTGAAAAAAGTATTTTTTGATCAAATCTAGACAAGCCCCATTTCCAGCAGCCATCACTCCAACACCTTATCCTTGATTAATCATGCAAAATTGCTAATTTGGTACTAGACAATCACGTGCCATTATATCAAAGACTGCTGAAAGCTATTTGGTTCATTAAATGAAGCTTAACATCGTCTTTGTTTGTTTTTGAGTTGCCACAATATGTAATAGACTGGCATGTTTTAACCCTTTTGTGTCTGAAGGTGTTTTGGGCCTCTGAGACGTTTTGACATGCCTTGACATTTGTGCTTTTTTCAGTTGCTTAAAAACATATTAATGGCTAAAGTCTGAACACTATATTCAGCACAAACTGGGCTACAATAATATGTGAGCAACATGTTTGTATTTTTGAGAAAATAACGTTTATGCGTGGTTTTTGAAAAAACTAAAATTGTAAGTAATTGAAATAAGGCCATATAACACATACTCAACATTTGTCCACAAGACGTTTGAGTGCAGGATCTTGTAGCCTAGAGTTTTTGCTACAAAATGATGTGAAAACCATCCTGATCACTCATTCATACAAAACAATATAGTAATTTAACTTTTGTAAGACGCTTTTAGTGTTAGAAAGGTCATATGCGAGAAGGCGTGAACTATCATGAATATTGATGTTTCACACCTGAGACCCCTCCCCTGGGCCTATCAGTGAGGAATGTGACAGACTCAATGATCAAAATCAAGTTTTAAAAGAAGTAATATAACTATAAAACAAATTTTACATAAAGACTTTACTTAATTTTAGACCTACACTACCATTTAAAAGAAGTCTCTTCTGCTCACCAAGGCCATATTTATTTGATCCAAAATACAGTAAAAACAGTGATATTATGAACTATTTGCAATTTAAAAGAAGTTTTCTAATTGAATATTTTGTAAAATGGTATTTGTGATCAAAGCTGAATTTTCATCATCATTACTGCAGTCTTCAGTGTCACACGATCCTTCAGAAATCATTATAAGATGGTGATTTTCTAATATGGGCATATTTAAAGTGCATTTTACTCATTTAACCTGAACACATATTTGCAATCACAAGCTTTTTTGATAACGAGGCAGCATAAACACTAGATTATATTTTATCTAAACATTCATATTATTTTTATATCATATTACATATCATACATATATCATACAGATTACAATTTAAATACCTGCTTTAGCTGAAACAGCATTTATATGTATGGAACAGTCAAGGGCGTTTACCATTTGCATTGATTCCCTCTGCCCGTGGGTGTGATCACATTAGGGATAATTAGCTGAGCCAGGAGAAACTGTACATTGCTTTGTTTCATAAAGATTACATTGCGGATGAATATTTGTTTTAAATTTGAATTGTTTTATTTAAAAGTAGTCATTGAGCTTTCTTTAGACATATGTTTCATGTTTGTGTGATAAGTATTCTGTAATTTCTGTGTCAGAAATTTAGCACCACAGACATATAGTGTGACTACTTTTACGATGGCCAGATGAGATAGCACCCTATTTCACTTGGAAAGAAACCTGCGCTGTGTTTGCACCACCATAGCAAAATTTGTGCCCAGTTATCACTACTTGAGCTCTTTCAATATTTTTATTTTCATTTTATATATAAAATTTTAATAAATAAGCAGAAAATACTTATAGAAAAGTTTAACACTTCAGCAATATGAAAGCATTGTTCCTTGAATTAAATAAACACAGTTTACAAAACTAAAATAAATGTTTCTTAACACGTTTTTTTTTCATTTACGTTAATCATGCATTTTATTTACAACTTTATTTTAATTACTATTTAACTTTTAATAAATTTATTTTAAACGTCCGTAAACTTATTTTAGTTAAGATTCACACCACTCCAATTTTATTGTATAAAAAAGTTCAAACAATTTATATTGGTAAGTATTTGTGATGTTTTAATCCAAATCAGCAGATACAGTTGGATACAATTTATAGAAATCTGTCGTGTTTGTGCTTTATCCATAGGGAATTTGCAAGCGTGATATATTATCAGCCTATATGCATTTTAGAAATTTTGCGTGGTGTAGGTCACTAAGCAGAGAAAGACTAACTATAATCCACCTTTTTTGTTTTTTGCATATGTGAACGGAGAAGTTCTGGCCACAAGTATTTTTTTTTCCACCATGAATATTTGCTTGTGGTAGCTAATATTACTGTAGGCTACCTCCCACACTCTCGTTCATTCTCAACATCTGTAATTTTTTGTATTTGTGATCAGTCTTATTATAGGCCTAATTGGCAAAATTCATCTTTTTTTTATATGTTAGCCTATGCTCATGATGGAGTGGTATTGCAGCAGTGGAAATGCTGATGTCCTGACTTTCAGAAAAAAAAATTAGCTCCGAGGTGGGCAAAACTTGCCGTTTCTCTTCTATTCCACAGCTCTCCCATAACGTGAATTACATTCACTGATCGGGATGATTGGACCACAGTCTGCTATGATGCGTGTCGAACAGCCTGACATAATGCTGCACAGTGTGCCATGGCGATATCAATGCGTTCATTTCATACAGTCTGACAAGCAACAAGCTTAAAGGACTGTACAAATCCTACAGTGTATAGCGGGCTTAAGATAGACCAGAGAGGATCACTTGTGCAAGTACTTCTGTGATTGCTCCCATCACACTTGCGGAAAAACCATGCTTTAATCATGCAGCATAAATGCACATTTCAGATTAGAAGCGCTTTTACCTATTCCCGATCCGATACTTGTATTTGCCTAGATAATAGAGCTGCAGACTGTTTTTTTTGTTTGTTTACAAAAATAACAAATTATAAGTAAACAAAGTAACTAAAAGATGTCTTCAGCTTCAAATGCAGCTAGCATTTTTATAAAACTCGCATATAAAATCAACTTCTACTTAGAATGGTGTAATGGCTTATTTTAACTTTAATATTCAGGTACAAAAATAAATCACAAATCCACTGAGTTCTGTATGGATGAATAGAAATCTTACACTTACAAATGGTGTAAACAGCTTGACTTGAATAGTCACAACAAAAAATTAATTATTTTAAAAACTAATTTAAAATGTCGCAATTCCACTTAAAAGTGGCGTAAACTGCTACACTTGAACAGGCCCAAGATCCACAATAATGAAACCGTTATTAATAGTTGTTAAAATGCCATTGTGACATACTGACAACCAGTAAAAACCATGAAAGCATCACACACCGCAGAGATACATTAAAAAATAAGAAAAATATATTCATAACAAGCTCTAAAACTGCTCCACTG
Source organism: Moxostoma hubbsi (assembly GCA_032164185.1). Lineage (NCBI taxonomy): Eukaryota > Metazoa > Chordata > Actinopteri > Cypriniformes > Catostomidae > Moxostoma > Moxostoma hubbsi. Next base: position 5,994,047 of record JAVLUX010000030.1, read on the forward strand.
AGAAATCATTAATATCTATGGTCTGTTTACTGTCTTTGAGTTTTGCTGTAACACAAATCACTAATTATTAAGCAAACCCATGAAGACCCAGTGTCGTTGTTGAAGGTTAAACAGTTATATTTATTATTAGTGGTATTGTGAACAAGATTTAATCTGATTTAAATTTGGATGAGTGACTGAGATATTGAGAGCACCTGAAGAGTGCACGTCTTTGATTCACACAGAGTGCTTATGTTAATGAGAGTAAAGCTAAAAGCGCTCATGATTGCTCAAACAGTCTATCACTCAACACAACATCTGATTGTCACAACTCATGTGTCAATACATGTCATGTATTTGCATGTTATTTGTTGTTAATTTGTTTTTAAACCTGTTAGCAGCCTCTATATCCTCTTCCTGTTCACTGTGCAATGAGTCCGAATGACTACCGTAATGACTCAAGAAAATGAGCAAATTAATATTCATACACATGTAATTCTTACACATTTTTAAAAACAAACCGGCATATTCATCTCAATTTCATCATGTCTAAAAGTTTCAATTAATGAATGCTTAGAATTGCCAACAGCTCCCCCTCCTTGGGCCATTCTGTCATGCTTCAAGGGCTGAGAAAGGTCTCATTCATTAGAGGAGCAGTGTATGTGCGTTTGCCTGCATGCTGCTAAAATCTAGGATCGGCCGATTGCGATCACGGATTTAAGACGGCAGCGATCGATCGGGACATCTCTATTCTTTAGGTATGCAGATTAGCAATATGAATGCTTAGCCTAACATACGTCATCTAGGAACATGGACATTGTCCGTCACCCAAGTATGACATAGTAACAACAACCACAATCCAAATGTTTTATTCTGTTTTTGTTGACATATCACAAAGAACAACTTCTTGGCATAGATTGTATATTACAGTTGAAAAGAGCCATCCGACTCGAAGCTCTATGGCATTTTTTTAATCCGAAGTTTCCTCCGCTGCATTGGCATTATTATATAGTAAATTGTGCATTGGATGCACAATTTACAATTGGCAAACTATATAGTAAGGGAAGGATGCATATGTGGTAGCTGGGAGAGTGATACTCCATACATAAAGCTTAGACCATGTGCATCTCTCAGCTACTTCTTTAAAGGGTCAGGAACCCACCTACTTAAGCCCCAATTTCTCACAACTTGGACTGAGAAACGAGTCTCGAAATGGCTGGGAAAATATGTAAATACAGTATGTGGGCTGGTATTGTGGGCGGGAAGAAAATGGAAGGGGGTCAAGAGCTACTTCCAAAAACACACACAACAGAGATGGCTGCTGAACCTCACTTTGTGAGTGGAGATGAAAACAAAAGAGTTTGGGGCTGTATATTAATCATGGGACAAAAGTTAAGGCGGTTGACTGTTTGCAAATTTGCAAAAACATTTGGATATTTTGATACAATTTGAGAATGAAGTGAGAACAGCATTCAGAACAGACATTGCCATCAAAACCAGCACTACTTTAAAATTTAACAATAATTCATAAATATTTATTCTTACAAGGAGTGTTTCGGGTTCAATACAAGTTAAACTCTATATAAACAGCATTTGTGGCATAATGTTGATTGCCACAGAAAATAGTTTAGACATCCCTCTGTTTCTAAAGAATTGCATGCAATGAAAATAAGTACACAAAATTTATAGTATAGCCACAATACTTAAAGGTGCTATATGTAATGCTTTTACTGTACTATATCATAAAATGGCCATAAAATGTCATTAGAGAATTAGGAAACATGACAGATTCCACCTGACCTAAAAAGCCTCGCCATCCATCTAAAAACCACCATGACCAGAGGCGTAGTAAAACAAGGATAAATATAGGAGATTCATTTGGAAGATGGAGACAAACTTAAAGCCCAGAAATCCTTTAAAACGGTTCCTGTTGCATGTCCTCATCTTGGCAGCCCGCATGAGCTTAGTCTGGGGCGGGGCAGACAACTCTCCAATATTTTGAATTTGGAATGCGGTATCCATTTCAAACGCTTGTTGTGTCAATATTACATATAGCACCTTTAAGCATAATGTTTTAAAATGACTAAAATCACTCTACAATCGATAAAATCAGTTAATAATCTTGTCTGTGTAAAGTTATCCAGTATTTCAACTCCATTGTCATGACAACGTAACACCGGTTAACAATGGACGTAAATCTCGGAAACTTGATGTAGATCAAAAATAGTGTTGACATGACAGTTTTCGGTTTTCATCATTGTCTTCTGTTTTTGAACAAGCGGTCATGTTATCATGTTTATGATCATATGCACGGCGAGAAGACATGTCGCGATTGGCCGGCACCGTCTTAACAAAACAGCCTCCACACATACATCTGGAATACACCGTGACTTAATGTTTGAAGTGCAGCAGTGGCGGCCTACCAGCAAACATGCTCTCTCCAGTGCAGTTATGGATTGTCCATTCTGACGTGTTATTTAAATCCTATCATGTCCATTATCCGACACACAGAGAAGAGATGGAATCAGCGATTGTAACGGTCCTCCCTCACAAACAGCGTGTTTGAGCATGACTAGCACAACTGCTGCCAAGAAATGCTAATGCTGGTCCAGTTATGGACTGCAGTGGGTTTTATGGTGTGATTTCAGTCGGACCACGGTGTATAGTGTAAAAGTCCGCTCTCATGTCTGTTCCCAGAGTGCTGTTGAAATCTCTCGTCTGCGGAACAGCTGTTTCGTTGAGGACCATGAGTTTGAATTCTCAGCTCATGCGTGAGGCAGCGCTGTGATTGGATGGAAGCGTTCCTTCTCATGAATAATGTGGAAAAACTCAATCTAGTGACACAAATACGTGCTGTCCTACCAATATTAAATCTAGGTTTATGCATTTACCTAATTTGAGATGTTGCTTCAACTTTCATTTTGAAACCGGAAGAATGTAATGGCTCAATAATAAATAAAAAAAAAAACACTTTCCTTTTAACAACAAACATAATGAGTGCTTTCATTGTTTTCAGTAATGTGCAACCTGTACAAATCTGTTCACTTCTCCAAAAATGTGTTTTGAGGTTTCATGACCCTTTAAGTCATGCTATTTTCTCTAAGCTGTTTCAGATTTCAGGAGGTGGTGGTGTTCAGGTCAGAAGATCTACTGACATGTAGAAATGCCTGGCTTTAAGTATAGCCATGTCTTTGCATTCACCCTCTCTTACAAAAAGCTCTTTAGCAAATTGTCCACAGTGGACCCTGCCCCCCCCCACCCCCCCCGAACCTCTGACAAAAGCCTGAATATGGATCCAGTTACAGGCTCAAAATGTAAGCATAGGGAAGAAGGAGAGAACACTCATAAAAGTGAAGTCTAAATTATGTGCTGCTTGACTGAAATCATGACACCCCTCTAAAAAAAATATGAAACACCTCTCTCCTGATATTATGGAGTAATGTTTCTATGGCTGTAGTAACAGGAGCCCTGGGCTAAAACTATGGCTCCAGAAGTGAAAGTTAAATAATGTATTACTGTATACAATACTACATATTAGTCAACACCTTCTAAACATTTTGGACATTTTGTTTCCCTGTATTAAATCACCTATAGACTTAAATGCTATTGTGTGTTGTTTTTTTTGTTTTTTTTATGAACAAACATAAACGGTGACATTTATTTATTTTAGAATAACATTAAAAATGCCCTACAGACTGTTTTTGGAAATGGACATTAACCTCTAAAGACCAGTATATAAGTTGATGTCCTTATTTAAATAATATTCCAGTAACATTTTATTGACTGGTAAACTCTAGTGACTGTAATAGACTGATTGGCCTCTTGTCATACAACCTTCTCTGAAAAGTTGAAATTTCACTCCTGTTTATTTTCTCCAACACTCACTTCTTGGTAGTCATCCCTTACCAGTATTGTTTAAATGGTTGTTCTAGTATTTGTAATTTTGAATGAAAAAGGAGTTCTATTTGAGTTGATAAATTGTTGGTCAGGTAGGTCTACGAAATGTAGGCTGAACAAATCGGACCATTTTCAGCTAAATGTGTTGGTGGTTGATTAGAAAAATCAGATATGACCATTTCTCTTTCATGGCCTCATTAGAAGAGGACCAAGCTGTGATTGGACTCAACAGATGCTTCAGGGTACAGCAGAAGGGATTCATGTAGTTTAGATTTGCAACACTTGCTTTGTATATGATCAAACATCTCTTTCCTATGACCATACTATCAGATTTACTGTCTCTCTGTTGCTCTGAGCAGACACACTTCATCCCAAGCAGGTAATAATGTTCCATGATTGTGCAATTTCAGATGCTTGTTTAGTGTTTAATTAAGTGTAGTGTTCCTTTTAGTGATGGAATGAGTGTCTGCTCTCTGTCACAGATTCTGTGCCGTAGTTTTACAGTTAGCCCACATGCTTTGCCTCAACATTTATTACTTTTTTGTGCAAGTTCTTAAATCAGGACACAACCCTCCACAATTAAATGCTAAAACCTTTAAGGGAACGAACTTCAGATCTACCATCACTTCATAAATAGCCTGTCATAAAAGGACACGAAAAAAAAAAATCATCTTACTTTTAGACAACACCTACTAATTAAAAACACATGCCACCAACATCACTTCTTTTGCCTCCCACCTCCTTTGAAAGAAGGCTTGTATGTAGAAGACACATTTATTAGAAAGGATTTTTTGTCTTTTACTTTTCTAAATATTTATCTAAAGTAAAGCTCAAATAAAGCTCTTTTTTTTGAAAATAATCATACTGACCAGATTCATTCAGATTTGTTAATCTCTAATGTACAGCATCTTTTTTGAAAAAGATCACATCAGAAGTGGCTTTCAGCAAGGCATACGTCTGCCAATGATTTTGTGTGTTGACAGGAGAATTGGCACCTTTTGGCTTTGACACTTTACCTCTAGTTGACCTTTGGTTTGCACTGTCCCCTCTGTGCCACTAATGGAGGTGTAATATGGTCTCGGTGTCTCTGTCAGATAGCAGTGTTTAGGATGTCACTGCTCTTGTTGAGTGATGATGTTCACATGTGCTTTAGGCAAACTGATGATGATGATTTAAGGCTAGTTTACACAGAGTTGAAGTCAGAGGTTTGTATACACTTAGGCTAAAGTCATTAAAGCTAATTTTTTAACCAATCCACAGCTTTAATATTAGCAAATTATAGTTTTGCAAGTCGTTTAGGACATCTACTTTGTGCAAGATATGAGTAATTTTTCCAACAATTGTATACAGACAGATTATTTCACTTTTAATTGACTATCACAATTCCAGTGGGTCAGAAGTTTACATACACTAAGATAAATGTAGCTTTGAAATTCCAGAAAATGATGTCAAACCTTTTAGACAGTTAGCTTCTGATAGGAGGTGTACATGTGAATACATTTTAAGGCATACCTTCAAACTCTGTGCCTCTTTACTTGACATCATGGGAAAATAAAAGAAATTAGCTAAGACTTAAGAAAAATCAAATCAAATGTGGACCTCCACAAGTCTGGTTCATCCTTGGGAGCAATTTCCAAACACCTGAAGGTACCGCATTCATCTGTACAAACAATAGTATCAAGTATAAACACCATGGGACAACGCAGCCATCATACCGCTCGAGGAGACGCATTCTGTCTCCTAGGGATGAACCTATTTTGGTGCAAAAGTGCAAATCAATGGCAGAGCAACAGCACAGGACCTAGTGAAGATGCTGGAGGAAACAGTTAGAAAAGTACCTATGAATATCCACAGTAAAACGAGTCCTATATCGACATAACCTGAAAGGCTGCTCGGCAAGGAAGAAACCACTGCTTCTGTACTGTAACATGTCCATTAGCTTTCTTTTAGCTTAAATTTGAATGTATATATTTTAATAGTAGTGCTATTTTAATAATTTAATTATCTTTTTGCCTTTATTAGCTCATTTTAAATAGTCATGCAATGTTGAAACTATTCTATTTAAATTCTCAATAAAAATTAGAATTTGTAATCATACATTATACACATTGATTTTATAAAGGATTTAGCTAAATGCTGCCTAAGATAATTTTAGATGGATTATAGCATGTCACACCACAGGACATGTTGACTTTCTAAAAGGAGTTCAATCCTAAAAATGAAAAAATCTGTTTCTGAGCAACATAAATTTGTTTTATGCCCCTAAACTTGTGGGGCTAAAACAAATGGGTTGCTGCAGGTCAGAGCACTCATAAAGGCCTTTGTACTCAACTAAATGTCACAACCTATGTGATTGTGGGTGGCTTGAGTAAGAGCTGATGTATTTTACCCTCAACACAGAGGCAGAGAGCTCAGAAGATTCCTGTTTATCACACAATCTTAACAAAATACAGAACCAAAATTTGCAAGGCTTCTATGGTAATAAAGCACTTATTTACAGCACTATTCGTTTTAAGCTTATTGCCTTTTTGTGTGAGATAAAGCTGTGTGGAATAATATGGAAGTGTATTTAAGTGTGTGTATGTGTGTGTGTATGCTAAAAAACAACAACTATGTGAAGAAAATAACAGCTTGGGAAATTTTCTCATCAGCTCTGGTAATTAGAGGAATCTCAGACTTGTGTGACACTGCATTTGAAGAGTACTCAGAAGTAAGACATGCTGAATGGTGAATATTTTTCAATATGTGGAATGATCAGCTGCAAGAGGAAACAGCTCTTTGGAGTAACGGTGCCTGTTGGAGACCCAGATCACTTATTGAAATGAGAGAACTGTCTTCAGGGGTAGACTAGAAATTATTATAGTTTTGGCACTTGAAGCATTCTGGTCTACACTACGAGCAATTGAACAGAACCAGAAATACTCCCTTTATAATCTAAATATAAAACTAATGTTGGCTCACTTTGTGTAGACGGGGTGCAAGTCTGCAAAAGTAATGCAATACAAGACACATCAACATCAGATTCTAAAGTTTAATTTGTACACTTGTTTGCATATTATAAATTACAGATTAGATATTTATTGATCAAAGAAATTGCCCCCTCGCATCCTCATGTTGTTCCAAATGTGAAAACTGAATGTAATCCAAACCCAAAATGCAAGTCATTATTTACTGAAAATATTCCCCTCCGTTGCTGCTCTCAAGTTTCATTCTCCATTCCGCATATTAGGACTGATGTGCCAAGATTGGTTAGAAGATATTTAAGAAACCAATGTTGTTTGGCATCAGTTTGATGTCAAATCTGTCATGGCATCTACACACCATGTTTGAGTTTGTAATAAATAATGCAAATGATATTTCAGAGCTTGATTGTAAGGGACGATTAACATTGAAATTTTGGTCTGTTAGTTATACAAAGCTTCCGTGACATTTGAAGGTGGAATATTGTGCATGTACCACTTTAATATACATATTATTAAATTGCAGTTTTGGCCACTGTGAACTGTCTTTCCTTGTATAGTTTGAATGTGTGTAAATATTCTTTAAAAATCTCCTTTTAAAGTCCATTGAAAAATAACAGCATACATGTTTAGAACAACTCTAGGGTTAATAAATAACGACAGAAGTGTAGTAATTAAATCAATCAGTATTTTAATTTTTTTTTTCTTTTTTCCCCCCTGGTCTTTTATGTCAATATGCATTTGTACAACATACTAGTGTAGAAAGTGAACTCTTCAAACATCATTTTCCATGTGATTTACCGATGGATATGATCACTTTGTGCATAAAATTATGCACTTCCTAAAAAATAATAATATTGTTTTGCGTTTACAACACAAGGTGTCATCCTTTTTGTTTTTTTGTCAAGTAATTCAGCTGATGTTGTTTAGGAGGTTAGAGAATTTACTTTCTGTCAGGGGCACTTTATTACATCTCTTGACATCTTTCAGATTCAGTTTCAATCTTAGTTAAACATTTGTTTTGTTGTGTACTAAATAGCTTTTTACCAAGTAATTGTATCAACTGCATAAGAAGGTGTCTGTTGTGGAAAGTGCTGTTTGCACTGATATCAAAGTGCTTTGTGGGTAATTGGTTCATTTAATTGTAACAATACACCCCTGAAGCCTCACACCCTGTGTCTTATTTTGCCATCTAATTTTGACTTCAATTATTGAACTGTTTCCCCCCTTTTCTTAGTCATTGACCTTTTTTAAACATGTCTGTATTTGTAATAAATGAGCATTTACTGGGTGACGGAGTTACATCATGGTGTGTGTGTGTGTGTTTGGGAATGAGATGAAGAGCGAACAGTAGAGCGAGAGAGAGCCACAGCAGGAATAAATAATCATTTGTCCAGGTTAGGATTTCCGTAGGGTATTTGACTTCTGTTAGCTGCACTAGTGCTATCATTCGCCACCATTACTGGATAGTTTACTATTGGAAAAAAAAGCTTGTTTAGCAGGAATATAATATGGTCAGATAACAGCGGGACACCATCCCACTCTCATAATTACCCAAATGGGATGTGGGGAGGGATTGAATATGCGGCCGGGCAGGGGGCATCGGTGATAAGCGTCCAGCGCTCTCCCACAAACTGGTAATTACTTTATTGATAATTCACTTGTAAAATTGTCAAAGCCAATTGGTAGATTTAATGGATGGGGGAAAAGATAAAAAAAAATAAAAATTTAAAAACTGAGGGACCTTTCAAAAGAAATACATTTTTTGGGGGAAGGATTTTCCACCATAGATAACTGGGAACATCATAACTGAAAGTCATGTAAAATAGCCTACTCTTGGCATGTGGATGCCTGACGTGTGTGTGTGTGTGTGTGTGTGTGTGTTTTTGTGGTGGGAAATGTTTATCTGGTCGTTCTGCATCAACACATTTACCCCTCGCCTTAAATGAGCTAATAATTCTCTAAGGTAAGGCCTTGGTAATGATATTGACATTTAGCAGCCACACCACACTCTATTAACTACAATAAATTTAATTTGCAACAGGCCCAGAAGTGATCTGGGCAGTAGTAAGATGAGGGAGACAAGAAACAGCAAACCGACAGTCATTGTGTTTATTACATGTGCTGACCGCAAGTACATTTGCTAAAATAAGACTGCTCTCATATTCTTTCATGTGACTACTTTTCCTCTGCCTGCTAAATGAACATACAAAATATCAATGTTCAACATATCAAATATAAAAACTGCAGATTTAGTGTTTGCAGATTATTTTTCAAATAGTGATCTGTTTCAAGATTCTGTTTGTGATGTTAGGTAACAAAGCTGAAATTATGATGTCCCCAAAATAACATTTTGCTTTCCTGACACAGTTTACAGACTACAGGTAAGAAGAGTTCTCAAACAATTCACCTCGATTCTAGATTGTCATCTTAGCAAGGCAGTAAACTTTCTCCTAGGAGCTACTATGCATTGCATCATGCAATTGTTTTTGCACATTGTGCCATTGGTCCAGCAAAAAATTATGATTTTAAAGTCCCTGTAAACTGTATTGAAAGAACAGTTTTCATCGAAAGGCTCGTCCATGTTTAAAAATGAGCCAATAGCCTTTAGTTGAAGTCACAACCCGCCAAAGCCACACACACATAACTTACAACTTTAGGGTGAAAAAAAAATAACAATTTTTACCCGTCATAGCAAATGTTGCCATCTGCCATTTCTCTGACATATAAAATTAATAGCAATAGTTTATTTCTTAATGATGGGATCTAATAGACAGATGCCTAAGTGGGTCCAACTGGAAAGAACAGCCTAATCTACCCATCCAAATAGCAATAGCCTAAAGCAAGACACCTTGATTTCAAACTTTGAACTGTATTTTTTTTTTTACATTTATTTTAACTAAACTTATTGGTGCTAAAGGTGCTTCAACAAAGTTTAGAGCCAAAGGCTGTGAATACTTATGTACATGTGATTCATAAACTTAATTTTTTTTTTTTTAAAGTGTGTTAAACTTTGTGTAAATGTATATCCTTATAAGTAATCCCCTGTCCATTTACCGTCAGGCAAGTATGTCTAAACGTGCAGTCGGAAAATTAAACTAAAATCTATAATAAATATACAAATAATAATTAGAATGATGATAATCCCTGAAATATAAATCATGGGGTTGAGGTGAACTTGTTTTTGTATTTTATGTTTTTTGCATTGCTATATAGGCTGCGGAGTTGCGCTCGCAACGAACTGCTCTGTGGAAATAAAGTGAACTGAACTCAAAACACCTTCTGAGCTGAGATGGTCTGAGGTCATTGATACTATTCTTGCCAAAATAATTTCAGAAGACCGAAACAAAAAGATTGAGAAACATTTACATGTGCGTGTTCAACGAGACTGCACGGTTCCGTTCAAACAGCGTGTCATACATGCGCATAGACGGCTTTTCTGTCATCTGTTCTTAATAATATAATAAAGTGTGTTTCTTTAAGCACGCGTCTGTGGTGCAGGGCAAATTATTTGTAATATTTATTTGATGATAATAGCCTAATAATAATTTAATACATTAATGGGAAAACGAGCCAAATATCATCTTGACATCATCAAAGGCATCAGCAATTGGTGATTACTCTGACCATCGCTGATCCTTGAGATCATCGTCTGTTGGCACAACCCTACTGTGCATTTCTCTCTATAAATTAACAAAATGTTCAGACTGTCTCCTTGCTGGATTTTCTGACACATTCAGAATCATTACTGCTTTTGCCGGTGTTGCTGTGGCTTACTTCATGTGTGCATTTGTAAAATTTATATTTTAAGGCATATTATTACAGTTTAGTGTTTCTGTGTAATGTAAAACAGTGTTAGCAATGTTACTTATAACATTCTCATCCCTGGAACTCAAACCATTTGCATTCATATATATATATATATATATATATATATATATATATATATATATATAATATAATATATCATAAACGTGTGACAACTAGTCGATTAATGGCTTAAATGCCTACTATTCGACTAGGAAAATCTTTGGTCAGGGGCAGCCCTATGCAGGACACATTCAGTACACGCCAAGAAGCTTTGGTTGAGCAGAATAATTATTCCAACTTATACTTAAGATAGGAGAGGGGGGGGTAAGTAAGGGGGAAGGAAGGTGCAATGGAGAGTAGCATGATATACATTGACCATCCCTGATAAATAAATCTCAAGTAATTTTTGATTTTGGGTCATTGTAGGTGTGCCCCAAAAGGGAAGGCATCATAACTATGCATAATTATGCTTCCTCCTAAGATTTCTTGTTTTGGCCAAATTCTTTGGATAAGGCAATCCTAAAATGCATTGCACCAAGCTCGGTGAAAAAATAAAACGGATGTGGCTGGTTTAAATGTTTATTATGCACATAAAATATTTCTATTTAATGCAGAAAAGTATCAGTTTAAAAGTAGATTAAGCTTATAAAAAATTTACTTGTTTGTCCAATATTTGTGTATCTTTTATGCTTATTAGAGTATCATGTTGTCAGCTTGGCAACATACTAATGTAAAACAAACTCTTTTGCATAGTTGCTGCCTATGTTTGTGTTTTGGACTTAGGTCATATCTCAGTTAGGATACTGCCTTAAAAGGCTTACTGAATAGATACTGCCTACATTACCTCTAACTTCCTTCACCTCTAAGCTTACCACCACTTACTGCTGGTTTCACCTTTTTTGATATCTTAAGTTTTTATTACTTTTAAATTTGTTTTAAAGGTCTCGCTCGCATCACAGGAGATCCCGCAGTCGCAGCAGTGGTCGATCCAGCAGAAAATGCAGTCGCAGCAGAGACGGAGACCACGATCAGCATAAAACTCGAGAAAAAGACAGGACACGAGACAAAACTAAAGACAAAAAGACAGACAAAGTCAAAGAGAAACAAAGGTAATATTTATTTTTTTATTGACTTTATGGACTTCTGTTTTTTTTTATATATATATATATATATATATATATATAAATATAAATTTCCCTCAAAGCAAATTTCCTTGCGCAGCTGCACACTTCTGATGTTGCTTGCGTGCAGACAGAAAAAAATATTCCCTCAGATGGTGGACTCAAGTGTGTGGGAAAACCTACAGATTTTCTTGAATCAGAGCTAAATGCATGCTCAGTATTTCAACTGGAGTCCATATGAATACATTTTTTCCAGTATGGAGCTGAAGCTTTGAGTTCAGTAGCGCCACTCCCTATACGCATATTTTGCAGTCTGCATAGGGCACCATCTTACCCTTTGGGGGCACCAGGAGCTCCACCGGCTGCCCTTACTCGCATGTTATATGTTATTCTTATATAGTTAATGTTTCAGTTAAGGAGCCAATAGCTCCTAAGTCATTCTATGTCTCTGCTGCTGTAATGCCTCAATTTCCCTCCGTGGATAAATATAGTATCATACAGTAAATTAAGAAACAATAAGGCACCATGCCATTGTTTTTATTTATGTTTTTATTAAAATTTGTATTTACTGTAACTTTTTAATGAATGAATTGCATAATAGCACATCATCCATTTTTTTCTATGGTTCATGCGAATTGCCAAAATTAGTTTGCTAATATTAAATTAAATAAGTGGTTAAAAAATTTGTTTTAATGACTTCAACCTAAGTTTATATAAACTTCTTAATTCAACTAACTTTTTAAATGATCAAATGGCATATTCTAAAAAAATTCTGTGGTATTTAATTTCACATTTCAAGAATTGTGGTACCAACTAAAACGTAAAGATGCTGTGTGTGTATGTGTGTGTGTATGTGTATATATATATATATATATATATATATATATATATATATATATATATATATATGTATATATATGTATATATATATATATATGTATGTATATATATGTATATATATATATATATGTATATATATATATGTATATATGTATATATATATGTATATATATGTATATATATATATATATGTATATATATATGTATATATGTATGTATGTATGTGTGTGTATATGGTGGCTGAAGGTTTTGCCCAATAGTAAAAGGATTTGCACAGCTAAAACAAAAGTTAGAGTAAACATTGCTTGTAAATACTACTGAAATGGTTCGTCTTAAATTTCTAGATGCAGCACAGAGTTTGACTCAATCATGTATAGTCATCCATTCAGCCTGATATCTGCCCTTCAAACTCAGTGTGTTCACTGTCCCACTGGTCATACAATGCATTTCCATTCTCTCTTGTGGTTAAAACAGCGTTGTCCACACAGCTTGATGAGGTTTGGCCTCTCTGCCTGAATTTCCACCCCAGTGTAATATGTATGAAATATGAACTGCATTTCCATCACCTCTCTCCTGTTTGCCCCTCCATATGGCCTACCTTGACTCCACCCTTGGCATGGGCTAATTTGATTGGGCTGCTCTTTGGCAATGGTCCGTCAGTCATATTTAGTGGTTTGTCTCACTGATGTGCTCAGAGGAATCTGAGCGGTGAGAGAAAGGCATGAGATATTACATTTGTGTGTTTGTGGTTGTAAACTTGTGATGTCAACTCCCTAGTTTTCACATGGCAATGAATGCACTAATTTCCATAAAATTAAAATAAGTTTCCATATTTAAAAAAAAAAATATATATATATATATATATATATATATATATATATATATATATATATATATATATATAAAAATACTGTTACTATTGTAAATTCAGGATCTTTTTTTTAAAGGATAGTGATGTGTAAATAAATCGGCCAATTTATGTACAGTGCATCTGGAAAGTATTCATAGCGCTTCACTTTTATGTTACAGCCTTATTCCAAAGTGGATTAAATGAATTGTTTTCCTCAAAATTATACAAACGATACCCCATAATGACAATGTGAAAGATGTTTGTTTGAAATCTTTGCAAATTTATACAAAAAAAAAAATAAAAATAATCACATGTACATAAGTATTCACAGCCTTTGGCTCTATACTTTATTGAAGCACCAATTACAGCCTTAAGTCTTTTTAAGTATGATGCGACAAGCTTGGCACACCTATTTTTGGGCAGTTTCTCCCATTCTTCTTTGCTGGACCTCTCAAGCTCCATCAGGTTGGATGGGGAGCATCGGTGCACAGCCATTTTCATATCTCTCCTGAGATGTTCATTCTGGTTCAAATCTGGGCTCTAGATGGGCCACTCAAGGACATTCACGGAGTTGTCCTGTAGCCACTCCTTTGTTATCTTGGCTGTGTGCTTAGGGTCGTTGTCCTGTTGGACGATGAACCTTCGCCCCAGTCTGAGGTCCAGTGTGCTCTGGAGCAGGTTTTCATCAAGGATGTCTCTGTACATTGCTGCATTCATCTTTCCCTCAATCCTGACTAGTCTCCCAGTCCCTGCGGCTGAAAAACATCCCCACAGCATGATGCTGCCACCACCGTGCTTCACTATAGGGATGGTATTGGTGCCTGTTTTCCTCCAGACATGACGCTTGCCATTCAGGCCAAAGAGTTCAATCTTTGTTTCATCAGACCAGAGAAATTTTTTTTCTCATGGTCTGAGAGTCCTTCAAGTGCCTTTTGGCAAACTCCAGGCAGGCTGTCATGTGCCTTTTAATTATGAGTGGCTTCCGTCTGGCCTGATTGGTGGAGTGCTGCAGAGATGGTTGTTCTTCTTGAAGGTTCTCCTCTCTCCACAGAGAAACGCTGGAGCTCTGTCAAAGTGACCATTGGGTTCTTGGTCACCTCCCTGACTAAGGCCCTTCTCCCCTGATCCCTCAGTTTGGCTGGGCGGCTAGCTCTAGGAAGAGTCCTGGTGGTTCCAAACTTCCATTTGTGGATGATGGAGGCCACTATGCTCATTGGGACCTAAATGCTGCAGACATTTTTCTGTACCCTTCCCCAGATATGTGCCCTGATACAATCCTGTCTCGGAGGTCTACAGACCATTCCTTGGACTTCATGGCTTTGTTTGTGCTCTGACATGCCTTTCCAAATCATGTCCAATCAACTGAATTTACCACAGGTGGACTCGAATCAGGTTGTAGAAACATCTCAAGCATGATCAGTGGAAACAGGATGCACCTGAACTCAATTTTGAGTGCCATGGCAAAGGCTGTGATTTTATTTATTCGTTTTTTATTTGTAATAAATTTGCAAAGATTTCAAACAAACTTCTTTCACGTTGTCATTATGGGGTATTGTTTGTAGAATTGTGGGGAAAATAATGAATTTAATCAATTTTGGAATAAGGCTGTAACATAAAAAAAAATGGAAAAAGTGAAGCGCTGTGAATAATTTCCGGATGCACTATATGTGCATGTCACACTGTTCATCCTATCAATACTGTTAAGAATGTTGGGTCATTTAATGTGATTTTAAACTTGTTTACTCGCCTGGGGTTTTCATAGATATTTGCCCCAGAGAATTCATCAGCCATGTGCCTGAAAGATAGGTCCCAGCGATTTTGAATATTTCAAGAGGAGGAGAGGGCCAGGCAATGTGGTTAGTAGTATGTTACTCAAGCTGACAGGATGTAACACCTGACAAAACGTTTGCTGAGATCGAGCTCTCTTCATTGTCAGAGGTCCACAGTTATCACACTTCACATCACACTTGTTGATTCAGAATGGAAGTTGAGTGATAAACATACCAATTGCCTATAACTTGCTCTGATTCTTTTTCACATGGAGTTAGCTGAATATAAAAAAATAACAGGAGTTCTGTGTGAACATTAACAAATGAAGTAGACTACATTAGAATGTGATTCATATAGTAACTTTACCCTGTCAGGGCTCTACAGTAAGAGCATGTCACTCATTTGTAAGTGAATTTCACTGCATGCGCCTCTGCTGAATTATGAGCGCCGCTGTTGGGATTTCACATGGTTCATTTAATATTCTTGATGCAACAATGTTGCTGTGCGCTTTCTACACTGTGAAAGGGACCTCCCACTCACACACAGATACACGCACTTACTCAGTGATGTCACCTAATACCAAAATGTGTCAAACTCACTTCATTTCATGTGGCCCACAAACTCATTTCTGGAAATGTATGAGGGCAGAGGATCACAGCGTTTCACTGAACAATCAGTTAGCGCTTTCCTCATGAATTATAATGAGCCTTTCCCTGTCATCTGTATGTTTTGGAGTGCATTTTGCTTGCTTCAGAAGCTGAATGAAACAGCGCTACATGGGTCAATTATCAACACTGCTTAATCATAGCAGCATGATGGTAGAGCAGGTGAGGTAATTTGCAGAGTAGCATCAACCTCACAGACCATTTTAAATGCACCTGTGAACCAGTGAGATGTGCGGCGGGGAACGTGAAATTCATTTGAATGCTGTGCAGGATTGTCTTTTGCAAAACTCATGTCTCGTTGATGAACACCGGCAACAAACAGCCCCCACATTCTAAATGACACTGACAAAGAAATAAAAATATACCATGGGTTTACTGTAACAACACTAACTGCATTACATATGGTAGTTGTGGCAGAAAAACTTTCTAAATATATTCAGACTTTTCATTAAAGAAATGCCATAGTTCTTTCTATAGAAATCTTAGTTACTAGTCATGGTAGTGAGGAGCCATGCATGGTTTTTCCAATGTTACCATGAACTATTAGAAATGTCATTGTCTAAACTATGGATACTATAGATGAACTTTGGTAAATTTTCATTATTATGCACCAAGCTATCAGTTTTCCAACTGTGTAAAATGTACTGCGATGACTGTTGTTTAATCAGTAGGAGCCTGATGAAAGAAATCTGTAAAGAAGACCCAACTAGTCACGCTGTCAGAATATTTCAATTTTGCAATATAAAAATGAGGTGTTAATTTTTTTCCACAGATGTTACTGTTGTTAATATCATAATTTTCATCTGCATCCCTTATAGGACTTGATAGTACAATCCCTTAGAATAATCAACACTTTTTTGATATCTTGGTTGGGGGGTGGGGGTACTAACTTCATTGGGGTCATCAGGTGGGCACCCTCCTTCCTTGGTGTTTTATTGATAAGCCCACGACATCTCCAAAGGGCTCAACAGTGGCACCTGGCATCCCAGGTGCACCCCCCTCCGCTTTTAACCCACTTGGTCATTTTGCAGCACAGTTGGGATTCTTTCTTTTTAGCCACAGCCAGTTGCCGCTTCGCTCAGCACCCTCTGACAGTGACCGGAAGTCCTGTCCTCTGATTCCCAACCCCTTCAGCAGCCTAGTTGTTGATGTAGCTACAAAACCTCTGCAACCAACCTCTACGGGGAACAACTGGGTTCGCCAGCCCCATTGTACTGCCTCGGCTGCTAGGTCTGAGTACTTCAGACTTTTACGTTCATACATTTCACCAACTGCAGCCTCCCATGGCACGGTTAGTTCCACGATAAACAGGGACTTTTGCGAGGTTGACCACAAGATCAGGTCTGACCTGTGATTAGTTGTAATTATCTCAGGCAGAAAGATGAGCTTCTGGTCTAGATCAACCTGCACTTTCCCTTCTTGCAGTTGGCTTCACTTGAAGTTGTCCTGCTCTTATGAAGGTGGTGGTTTTTGAGAATCCAGGTATTGGGGATAGAGGGCATTGGCAGTAGTTATCATTGCCTCCTGGGTGATTTGCCAGTTGTCTCAGGACCTGGTTTTGCCTCCAACAGCCTTGGGAAAGGCTGGTTTTGCAGCCATGAGGATGTGCATTAGCGTAGCTGAGGTTTGACAGAGAGGACATGATGAATCTTCTCCGACCCATTGGTTTAGATTCTTGGGTGTGGGAAGGACATTGTAGGTGGCTCCAATTATGAAGCTAAGTCGACCTCCCATCTCCCAACAATCCTTCCAGGTGAGCTTACGATGCTTCAGGTTTTACAGATAGTGTATTGGCCCTGTTTGGACTTCAAACTTGCCTTTATACGTCTCTCTGCTGCCTCCTGCTGCTGGACCTCAGCTTCTACCAGCTTGCTTCTCTGGGTGACTGTCGCTTTGTGCCATGTGGGTCTTCTTGTCCCGAGTCCAAAACCCCCTCTTCCCTGCTGCACCTGTCCTACGATGCCTCTATGCCTGAGAGCAGATTTTGCTTGCTATACAACCTCAGACGGGGTCCACTTCCTCCCAGTTGCCAGTCTGCGAGCCACCGCTTGTATCATAGCATCTTGAGACTCGATCAGACTCACTTTGATGCATTTGTACTCTTCAGTGAGGCTAGAAGCAGGCAGTTCCAAAGCACCGGTCCCACACAAGCCGATATTGCTGAAGCAACGCGGGAGTCCAAGCCAAATCTTGACATGAACTGACTGTCCTATCCAGCTTCTCAAATTTTGGTAATGGGGACCTCGTAGACTGTTAGAGGCCACATCAGAAGGGGCAGCAATCCAAACTGCAGACACCACGGTTTCAACTTACCAGGAAGCAAGGTCTTGTCTATGCTAACAAGGCTTTTTATATAGTTTCATCCCTCACTCAGGTCTGAGTCTTTGAGGCTTGCATTGTACCATCGCCCTAAGCTCTTGACTGGCATCTCCAATACTGTTGGGATGGGTGTTGAATCCTTTAATGTATTAAATTTGACCGCATATGTCCATTTGCAGCTTTTAGTATAAAAATTATTTGGGTTCAATAAATACGGTTCATAGTCATTGCATTTGTTAATCATTTAAGAACTCCAGAAAAACACTGACACAATCACCATGTATTACACTCGGCATTTGTGATGTGTGCGTTTGCTGATGTAATTTTTTAAATCCGAGCATGATGTCTTGTTAGTTCTTCAGTGTGAGCTCATTGGACACATGAGCCTGTCCCAGTGACTGAATTATTTTTTCAAACGAATTGTTTTTTGTTTATTTGTTTTTTGGTGCAGGGAGTTGAGTTGGTCAAACAGGTAACAGTTGGTAAAGCAAAAACCACATAATGACTTGAAGTTCATAAAGAATAATCCTTCCAAAAGCAATGGCAAATAAATATAAATTTATTGTGCCATTAACACAAAACACCATCAGGGAAAATGCAATAAACATTAAGTTGACAATAAAACATAACAAAAAACCCCCAATGTTAATAATTTATGGAGAGTGGTGGTGGCATAGTGAGCTAAAGCACATAACTGTCAATCAGAAGGTCAGTGGTTCGATCCCCACAGCCACCACCATTGTGTCCTTGAGCAAGGCACTTAACTCCAGGTTGCTCCGGGGGGGATTGTCCCTGTAATATGAGCACTGTAAGTCGCTTTGGATAAAAGCATCTGCCAAATACATAAATGTAAATGTAGTAATTTATATAAAAAATATGAAGAAAAATATTGTTAAATGTGAAAAAAATCTTCTAAAAAAATATTGTACAAATATTGTCTTGTAATATACATATTACATGGTAGCCTACAGTAACAACCAGTTAAGTTTTTTTTCCAATGTAGCATTAAAAAAAAAAACATTGTTCAAATTGCAATATTTTTACAGTGTAGTTACACAAATAACAGGGGAAAAAAGGGAAAACTTTCACATTTACAATAAACAGAGTTCTAAACATTCACTGCACCTGTGATTGACAATGTATAATTATGTATATGTGCTATAGGGAGATGGCTGTATAAATTAAACCCAAGAAGATTTCTCCTATTAGCAGATTAACTGTAGATGTTAGTGGCTTATTTACATTAACATAAAATTTGAAAGCAACATGCCAAATGAGGATTAAGATAATATTGCTGATAAATGCTTTTGTGTGCATGTGTGTTTGTGTATCAGCTCCAGATGTCTGTACACATCTGTCAGTCACTTGCGGATTAGACACTGTTGTTCTACACTTAAGGGCTTGCACACTTTAAAAGCACTTCCTTGATACCTCCTTTTGGCTTTTCTTCTTAAATATTCTCCTTATTCTTTTCCTTTTTTTGTTATAGCATGTGTTAGCTGGTCTTTTAACCTACAGCATGCACTCTGACACATGCAGACACTGTTGAAGCCATTGATAGCTGAGTTGCTTACAGGTTGTGGTGTGTGTGTTAGGATCAAAGGGGGCAGCAGTCGTAGTGGGGGGAGGGGGTACTGACACAGCCACGTGTGTTGTTCTCAGTAAAGATTTATCGCACCTCTAGTATGACAGCAGGCTTCTCCACACCCGGCACTACCTGTTTTCATGCAAAATGTATCAAAAAAAGACATGGCCAATGGCAAATGCTAAATAGGTGATTGTGGTGTGTGTGTGTGCGCGCGCAGTGTGTAAATATGGGTGTGATGAAGGAAGACCTAATATAATAATCAGTGCCTGTTTTTTGTGCATTTTTTTTGTGATTTAAGACAAACCTCAGTGTACCAACGGTTTCTTAAGAGTAGGCAAGGAAGGCAATAGCTGCATTTTCATCCAAGAGTTTTGCATTAGTTCAAATGCACATTAAAGTGATGGAAATGGCTTATTCCCATAAACGATAACTTGTCATGAACCTCCGTAAAGTTAGCACCCTATATAATTAAATCATTACCAAATCTATACCAATTATTTTTTGTCACTTTCCACCCCATGTGGTCCAAATTGCACCCAAACGGTGTCATTCTTTTGAGCTCGGTTTGTGCTGATTTATGCCTTTTAAAATGAATTTTGTATCTATTTTCCATCCATAGAAATAACAGCTTGTATTCAGGAGCAGTGACATCACTCTACCCCAACTTCTGTCTCAAATGATGGAGTGTGTCACATTTGTGTATATGGATCTGTAACCGTCGCAGTCCTTTGCAGATATTAATGAGACCAGATGCTGGTTTACAATCTCAAACTTGGCTTGTTTTTGGCAGTTGTGCATATATCAAAGGATGGTTTTTAGTTAATGTGTTCCGTGAATCATTCTTCTCAGTCTTAAGTTTAACGCGGACTAGGAGCAGGTATGCTAAACCAATACAAAAAACGCTTCTGGACAACATTTTTCAAAATAGTCCTATATTGAATTAACTAATTATGAAATAAATATGAACATAAATAACAGTGTAAAAATTAAGTATTTCACAGCATGGACTATTTCAGGTTATCCCACAGTATGGTGAGCAACTTTATATTCATATGCTTTTTACAGAAAAAAATGCAAATAATTAAATATGAATTAAAATATCTGATTCATAACTAATAGTATATTGTATTTTACACAGTGAACCTTTATGCAATTTGGAACATGTGACAACTACCGTAAAAAAAAACAAAAAAAAAACACACAAGCCACACCTGTTTATAACATCTGTAACTCAATTAGGGCTGGGATGATTCATCGACGTAATCGACGTCATCGATTACATAATACGCCAATTTGCATAACAATCGTCCGTGCGTCGCAATGGAATAATTAAAATGGCAGCACCCGGTTTAAGCATGGATTCCCCGAAGAACAAGCTGCAGATTAAAAAAAAATCTTGCCCACGGTCATCTAAAGCATTGAAGTATTTTAGTCAGAGACCTAAAAATGTGGTGCTGTGTAAGCTATGCAAATTGGAAATGGCTTATCACAGCAGTACAACCGGCATGAACGAACAATTGAAGCGAAAGCATCCCCGAGCGCTTGTCAAGATGGCAGCACCGTAAGTCCTGTTTACTTTTTGTCCCCACCCAAGCATCACGTATATTAGTATTACAACACGTGTTTCTGTTAGTAGTAGTCACTTGAAATAGATTTTCTTAATGTTTCCTCATCGCCCCCATGTTAAGTAATTTCTGCCCCGCTGCTAACGTAACTTTACACCATGCCCCATCTAATTTGGCTATTTGGCCGTTTTATATTTTTTGTTTACTTTAACGGCCATGTATGAGTGAGAAAATGGTGTAAACTGTGTGACTGTTACAGTCTGTAAATCATTTCAATTAGAATCCTTGCCCCACTGAGATTTAATTCAGATTACAATAGTTTTAGTTATTCCGGTTAGAAAAAAGTTAACTGTTGCTCGAATTGCACTAATTTTACTGTAAGATGAGGGGGAGGGATAGAGGAGGAGAGGTGGAATGTGGAGGGAGGGAAAGGAGGAGGGGTAGAGAGATTGTGTGTATGTGGTAAGTTGGGTGTGTATATTACTGAGAGTTGATTTAAGAATGCACAAGTTTTAGTTATTCCTGTTAGGAAAATATCTGGGTTACTCAAATTGCACTAATTTTTCTGTAAAATGATTTTATGTTGGACTGCTAAACTTGAGGTTGCTCAATGTTTTGATATTCCTCCTGAAAGTGACTTAAATTTTACATTTGTTTAATTTATTTTGTTGCTGGATTGCTAAATGTAGATTGCATTTTCCTTTTACTCGAATTGTTCTTTCTTAATCACTCCAAAATAAAATTTAATCTACATTTAGCAAACCAACAACAAAATAAATTAAACAAATGTAAAAATTCAAGTCACTTTCAGGAGGAATATCAAAACATTGTGCAACCTCGAGTTTAGCAGTCCAACATAAAATCTCTCCAAATTAAAATTAATGTTGGACTGTAAAACTGAGATTACCATTTAAGATGGCTATTTTTGTTGCAGAATAATGCCCTGAAGTGCACAATTAGTTTCTTGTACATTTGTTTGTGTTTAAGAGAAGATCATTTAATTTAATCGTTTATTTTGGGTTTATTAATTGTTATATTAATCAAGTAATAATAAAAAATCTTTAGAAAAATCGACAAATTAGTTGTTAGATTAATCAACTAATCGGAAAAAGTATCATTAGATTAATCGATTAAAAAAAATTATCGTTAGGTGCAGCCCTAAACTCAATGCTGTGCACAAATAAACAGATTTTAGTCTGAGTAAAACAAGATACCTCATTCATTAACATTAGTGACTAGTGACACTAGTGACACTGGCTGAATGTTTTTTAACTACGAGTGTGATGAAACATGGTCATGTGAGGACAGCGGTCTAGAGTTTGTTAGAACAATAATGTTATGATGGACAAAATAGTTTTACTGGTTGTTTACTGGTGCTTTGTAAAGGCAAAATATTCTGGATTGGCAACTTTAAAACACTTCTACCGTCTCTATGACTGATGTTTTCATCTGTTTTGGTGTGCGTGTGTTTGACCAGCCAGCATCAGCTACGTATAAATTATGTATATAAGTCGCTTTGGATAATTAGTCGCAGGACCTTTCAGATGATGAAAAAAAAAATGTATTCCTGAAAATACGTTATGTTTATGATCACTGGGATAGATGTCAGTTTTTTTTATTCCAATAAACTTTTTTTTTTTTTGGTGCTGTGGGTTCCAGTGCTCCATGTACACTGATGTCATAATGTTTTTGAATGGTAAGACTGTTCTTTTAAGTTGTGTAAAATAAAGTACTGTTCTTGAATCAGCAAACACGTAATGCTCTGTCTCCTCTTCATTTCCAAATCTACTGGTGCTACAATAGGAATATCGAATATTGCATTTTCCAACAACTTATTGCCTCCATATCGTGCAGCCCTATCGGATATTTTTAATTTTACTGGTATTGGTACAGACTACAACATTTTTGGTATCATGACCACCCTAATGGCTTGTATGCAGCATTGCATCTTAACACAGAATTTGGAAAGGAACACAGATCCACCTGAACTTGGTATTACAAAGGTTTTCAGAAATACTGTTAATGAATAGACTGGTCACTCTTGATATTAGGTGGCTAATATTAATACTATGTGGGGTACTAATATTAAATACGTAAAAGACTATGTATTTACTATGGTAAATACATAGTCTGAAATATCCTATTAGTCTGAAATAAATGTGTCCACATTTGGTTTGTAGGATCACTCAAAGCATTGGCCATTACATGAGCAATGAACAAAATAATGATTATATAGTACATAAAGAAAATATCAATCAATCAATAAATACATGAATAATTAAAAAAAAAAAAGAAAATGATTGAGAAAAAAATAAAATAAACTACATGCATTCATTCATGTTAAGATGCAAGAATATTTCTGACTTTAGTTTTGTCCGCTGGCTGACTCTCTTAGTTTGTGGCAAGCTGCTACATATTTTGCTTGAGTTTTTTCAGGATTTGGTAATGCCATAAAATGTGTTGCTCTTTGTTGTAATTGTGTAAAGTAGATAGATCGGATGTTGTGATAGTGATCAAAGTGTATCAGGAAGAGTTCTTCTGTCTCCACCTCTCTCTGAGAGCATAGTGAATGCAGTCTCTGCTCTCGCGGCTGCCATCTCTGTTTGTGCCATCCTCTCTCTATAGCCAGACAGTGATCACTCAGTCTGTATTTGCTTAGTGTCTTTCTCACTTTATGCTCTTTCACACAGCTCAGGTATTCTGCTGGTTTGTAATCTCTCCATTCCATCAATGCCACATGCTTTGTTGTGTTTTAATGTATTGAGTCTATCTGTTAGCTCATTTACTGTGATTGGGAAATCAAGGGGGTTCTGATTGTCTTTAATTCAGTATTTCTAATGTGGTGTTTATTTCATTTCGAGAAGGATTTGTTTCAGTTATTTTGTACAGATTTTCAAAGTGTGTCCTCCATATGTTCCCATTTTGAATGGCCAATTCTTCCTGTTGGGGTCTATAGAGTGTGTTCAAATTGTTCCAGAAGTTACTGGTATTTATTAACTCCTCCATTGCTTGAAATAATTGTTCTGTATGCTCTTCCTTTTTTGCTCTTAGAGTTTGTTTGTACACTTTAAGAGCTTAGTGATACTGATGGCGGAGTTCTTGATTGTCAGGATATCTGTGTTTTTGACTTGAAAGATTACTTTTACATTCACTGTTAAACCACTTTTTGTTGGTGTTTTTTTTTTTTGGTTTCCTTTTTGATGACTTTCAAAATTGCACATGGATGCTGATTGGTGGAATATATTGGTAATATCACTTATTGCCGGATTTATGCTTACTTTATTTTATGGCTATGTTCTCATTATAAATGTGTCCAATAATAATTTTATAGTTTGACTTTCTATTGCACTTTGATAATTTTCGTAGCTTTTTTTTTTTGTCCACTTGTAGGACTGCGTGATTCATTGGTTTGAGTTGGTTTTAGATACAGTGTAATTTTACAGTGGTCTGACAGAGGTGTTTGAGAACTGACTGTGAATGCTCTGAGATGGACTGGGTCAATGTCTGTAATGTAGATTATTTCAGTACTGTTACCCAGACAAGAATTAAAGGTATAACAGCCAAAAGTCTCCCCGTATGCAACCGTTCACTATATACAGGCCCAGCGATCGACAGAGTTCTAGTAGGTTTTTCCCATTTTGGTTTGTGAATTTGTCGTAATTATTTCGGGGGTGGTATGAGGGCAGAGGGTGGCTTGTGTTTGTAATATACAGTGCATCCGGAAAGTATTCACAGTGCTTCACTTTTTCCACATTTTGTTATGTTACAGCCTTATTCTAAAATTGATTAAATTCATAATTTTCCTCAAAATTCTACAAACAATACCCCCATAATGACAACGTGAAAGTTTGTTTGAAATCTTAGCAAATGTATTAAATATAAAAAAGGAAATACATCACATGTACATAAGTATTCATAGCCTTTGCCATGACACTCAGCTAACAGTGCATGTCAGAGCACAAACCAAGCCATGAAGTCCAAGGAATTGTCTGTAGACCTCTGAGACAGGATTGTATCGAGGCACAGATCTAGGGAAGGGTACAGAAACATGTCTGCAGCATTGAAGGTCCCAATGAGTACAGTGGCCTCCATCATCCATAAATAGAAGATTGGAACCACCAGGACTCTTCCTAGAGCTGGCCGCCCGGCCAAACTTAGCGATCGGGGGAGAAGAGCCTTAGTCAGGGAGGTGACCAAGAACCCGATGGTCACTCTGACAGAGCTCCAGTGTTTCTCTGTGGAGAGAGGAGAACCTTCCAGAAGAACAACCATCTCTGCAGCACTCCACCAATCAGGCCTGTATGGTAGAATGGCCAGACGGAAGCCACTCCTCCTCAGTAAAAGGCACATGGCAGCCTGCCTGGAGTTTGCCAAAAGGCACCTGAAGGAATCTCAGACCATGAGAAACAAAATTCTCTGGTCTGATGAAACAAATATTAAACTCTTTGGCCTGAATGGCAAGCGTCATGTCTGGAGGAAACCAGGCACCGCTCATCACCTGGTCAATACCATCCCTATAGTGAAGCACGGTGGTGGCAGCATCATGCTGTGGGGATGTTTTTCAGCGGCAGGAACTGGGAGACTAGTCAGGATCGAGGAAAAGATGAATTCAGCAATGTACAGAGACATCCTTGATGAAAACCTGCTCCAGAGCGCTCAGGACCTCAGACTGCGGTGAAGGTTCATCTTCCAACAGGACAACGACCCTGAGCACACAGCCAAGATAACAAAGGAGTGGCTACGGGACAATTCTGTGTATGTCCTTGAGTGGCCCAGCCAGAGACCAGACTTGAACCCAATTGAACATCTCTGGAGAGATCTGAAAATGGCTGTGCACTAGCGCTCCCATCCAACCTGATGAAGCTTGAGATGTCCTGCAAAGAAGAATGGGAGAAACTGCCCAAAAATAGGTGTGCCAAGCTTGTAGCATCATACACAAAAAGACTTGAGGCTGTAATTGGTGCCAAAGGTGCTTCAACAAAGTATTGAACAAAGGCTGTGAATACTTATGTACATGTGATTTTTTTTTTTTTTTTTAATACATTTGCAAAGATTTCAAACAAACTTTTTTCACGTTGTCATTATGGGGGTATTGTTTGTAGAATTTTGAGAAAAACTATGAATTTAATCAATTTTAGAATAAGGCTGTAACATAACAAAATGTGGAAAAAGTGAAGCGCTGTGAATACTTTACGGATGCACTGTATTTGTCTTCCTGTGTGTTGACAAAATCTGGTTCATTTCCAGTTCTGGCATTTAAATCCCCACACATTAACACATTTCCTTTTGTCTGGAAATGGCAGATCTCATCTTGCAGGATGGAAAAGGTTTCTTCATTGTAATAGGGAGATTCATCTGGGGGTTAATATGTAGCACACAAGAATATGTGACAGTGTGTGGAGACGATATCTTTTTGGATTTTTAACCAAATGTAGAATATTCTGATATTTATAGATTTGATTGAGTCTATGAGTTCTGTTCTGTACCATATGAGCATTCCCATGAGTCTCTGCCCTGAGTTACCCCTCTTAGTTTGGTTGATGGTAGAACTATTTCTCTAAATCCAATTGGGCAGCCAGTGGACACATCTCTTGCACCATGTTTCTTGCAGTATTATAATGTCAGAATTCAGAATTTCTTTTTTAAAAGTCTGAATGTTGGCTCTTAACACCAAAAATGGAGGACCTCAGTCCTTGAATATTCCAACATGTGATTTTTAAGGAATAGGAGCCCATTAATTAATTGTAAATTTACAAATATTAAGTAAAATAAATATAATAAATAAATATCATCTTAAAATATTCTTCTTAATTTTTTTTGCCCCCCCCCCCCCAAGAAGAATATATTAACTAACGATGTTTCTCAGAAACTCTTAAAATGAAACACACACACATATATACACTACCGTTCAAAAGTTTGGGGTCACTTGTCTGAAATGTTTCTCATGATCTTAAAAATCTTTTGATCTGAAGGTGTATGCTTAAAAGTTTGAAATTAACTTTGTAGACAAAATATTATTCTGCCAAAACATATACATTTATTTAATTACAAATCTAAAATTTCCTAAAAAAAAAAAAAGTTTTTGAAATGGATGACTTGGATCAAAATATGAAGAAAAGAAGCCAATAAGTGCCCAACATAGATGGGAACTCCTTCAATACTGTTTAAAAAGCATCCCGGGGTGATTCCTCAAGAAGTTGGTTGAGAAAATGTCACGAGTACATGTCTGCAAAATCTAGGCAAAGGGTGACTACTTTGAAGATGCTAAAATATTACATAGTTTTGGATTTATTTTGGATTTTTTGGTCACAAAATAATTCCCATATTTCCATTTCTATTATTCCATAGTTTTGCTGACTACTATTATTCTAAAATGTGAAATAAATAAATAAATAAAGAATGAGTAAGTGACCCCAAACTTTTGAACGGTAGTGTATATATTCATACATACACACACTTTTTTATTTTTTATATATTTTTTTTTTTATATAAATAACTAACCCATGAGCTGAGAACACAGCAGAGTCAGCATATGCTGGATGTTTCTGAGGTCTCCGGAGGGAGATGAGGCCATCTGGCTGGCTTTCGACTGTACTGGTGCTGGAGTGGATCAGTGATCTGCTGGCTGCTTCAGTGTAACTTTGGCTGTCCGGGTGTTGCTCCTGCTGATGTTCATGTGAATGAGAAGGCAAGGGGGCTCCAGGCCTTGTCATGCAACGTTTTCCAGGGGGAAACATGTAGCCTGTCATGGGGTTTCTCAGCTCAGAGTTGAAGTGGTGTAGGGGGCGGTGATTTGAAGGGTGCCCCTGTAGTGGCTCTATGGGTTGTCTGAGGTCGCTGCGGTGGAGCTGCTGTGCAGTGTGATGTCCTTCAGGGTCTTGGCAAAGATGGGAGCTGCCTTTATGTGCAGATGGATATGGTCATAAAGGCTGCTGAGTTTCAGAGTGGGTTACTGAGCCAGGTGTACATTGGGCTTTAGGGCACAGTCTCTAGACACTTGCCTGATATATCTGGGTGGAAATCTGCAGTAGCAGGGTGGAGAGGATAATTTTTGAGTTGGGGAAGTTGGAGGATGCCTTCTCTGTTACATTGATAAGAGCTGAAGCTACTCTTGCTTGCAGAGCTCTGAGGTCGTTGGTCCTCCTCCTCGTTGTTATTTTAAACCACATTATGATCTCTCTCTCTCTCTCTCTCTCTCCTCTCTCTGTCTCAATTTAAAAGTACTTTATTGGCATGATTGTGTTTACATACAATATTGCCAAAGCATTAATACACAACTGATAATGACAAGGCAAATAATAATAATAAAATAGTAACAAATAACAATAAAGATAGAATTAAAATAAGGTGCCAGGTAATTAATCAATTAAAATAAAAACTATAATAACAATATACACTATACAATATAAAATAAGCATTTAACAGGACATTATGAACATAAGAAAATAAAAGTACTGTGACTGAAGTTCATTAATGCAGTGATTGGTTTCTGAGGGTGTGCATCTCAGAACTGGGAAACTGTGGCATGAGGTTTGAGAGTTTGTGGAGGTATTTCTCTCTCACCTCTGTAAATTTCTCACAGTGAATGAGAAAGTGTGTCTCTGTCTCAACCTCACCCGTGTCACAGTGAGCACAGAGTCTGTCTTTCTGCCTGTCTGTCTCGACCTCACCCGTGTCACAGTGAGCACAGACTCGTTCTTTCTGGAAGCCATGTTTTCTGTGTCGGCCTTTTTCTATGTTCAGACTGTGATCACTGAGTCTGTATTTGGTGAGAATCCATCTCTGTTTTGGATCTCTTACAGTGTGGAGATATTCTGCCAGATTATATGTTCTGTTTAGGGCCCAATAAAATTCCAATTTGCTTTGGTTTTTACTTTCATTTTCCCAATGGTCCAAATATGAATTTTTGCTTTCTTTTATGATTTGGTTTATTCTGATTTGGTTTAGATCAGCAGTGCTGGTCTGAAACTGCTGTTAGTGGGTTTGTGAGTTTCAGAGCCAGCTGACAAAGGGGACTGGTTATAGTCTTCAGCTCTTGGGTTTTAAGGGCTCATGTTGCAGTGTGTTAGGGGAACTTGAATTTAGGTGTGTCCAAAATTTGAGGGATTGTTTTTCAATATGTATAATAAGGGGGTATCTGCCTAGTTCAGCCTGGCATGCATTAGTAGGTGTTCTTCTCTGAACTCTTAGGATGTTTCTACAGAATTCTGCATGCAGGGCATTATAATACTACAATGATTTTACACCAGATTGTTACAGGAATGTCAACTTGGGTAAATTTGCCCTTGATAGTATAGAATGCTCTTCTAGCTTTCTCTTTTAGTGCATTCACTGCCAGACCAAAACCCCCTGAAGCACTAATTTTTAGACAGAGGTAGTCATAGTGTCGGGTGTGTTCTATTGCAGTGTTTCCCAGAGTGAATGTGTATCTGGTGTCCTGTAATCTGGCCTTTTTCTGGAAAATCATAATTTGAGTTTTTTTTTTTCAGATTGACTGTCAGGGCCCAGTTCTGACAATAGTTCTCTCTCTCTCTCTCTCTCTCTCTCTGAATCAATTCAGGTTTGTTTGCATGATAGTTCTAGTACAGTGTTGCTAAAAGCATTGTAAAGTTATTTATATGCAGATTTTTAAATATGAAACAATAAAATATGATACAAGACGATAAGTGATTATGAAAACAAACAGAAAAGAGAATCATTTAAATACTAATAAATATTACATAAAACAATGGAACACTCAAAGTATTATCTCTCTCTCTCTCTGTGGGTGTGTGTGGGGACTGGTCTGGCCACAGCTAATCACAATAGAAACACCCCATGTGAGCAGTAGAAAGCTGGAACAATCCACTTACTGGCCTCTGTAATCTGGTTAACCATTAGGAGGTAGTTAAATCACACACGCACACACAGTATGGTGCTTCACAGGTACAGGACTGTCACTTGTTGGTTTCCATGTTAAGTATTTTATTATTACATCCACAATTCTTGCATTACTGCCTTCTGGGAGTTCATTGGTGTGTGTGAGACACAGTCATAACTGCTATCACAGTCACACACACACATAGATCCAGCCCTGGAGCATGATGATGGAGCTCAAGGAAACCAAATGAAATCCCACAATCCAATTAGAGCGATCTGCCCCTCATGCTGAGCAGTGCAGTCACCATCCACAACAAACTCTTATCTAATCAATACCACCTCACTACAGCCCACTTTACGAGCTCCTCACGGGGCCACACATAGAACTGTGCCTGATGGGCCTGTAATGTGTCTGCTGTTGTGACCATGCTGTTTTATGGTCCAGACAGTCAGAGGAAGGTCTGATTAGAACCGGAACAGCAGCTTATGAGATCCAAACATGGCAGACTTCTTTCTGGATTTAGGAGTATTATGGAAATGTTCTTGTCAACAAATCCACTTCCCTGTTTGGCCACAATGTGTTTTTCACCATTTTTTCCCCCTCTCTCTCTAAATCAATTCAGGTTTGTTTGCATGATAGTTGTATTACAGTATTGCTAAAAGCATTGTAAAGTTATTTATATGCAGATTTTTAAAATATGACACAATAAAATATGATACAAGACGATAAGTGATTATGAAAACAAACAAAAAAGAGAATCATTTAAATACTAATAAATATTACATAAAACAATGGAACACTCAATGTATTATACATTTCTTATTTTTAAAATGGCAAAAACATTTAGCAGCTAGTGTTTGGTTGTATTGTCATCTTTTCCAAGTTCATATCAGAGTTTCTCTGAATCAGAGAGCTTATGGAATATTTTATAAAATGTTTATATTTGTTAACCCTCTGGGGTCTGAGGGGGTTTTGGGCCCTGGAGAAGTTTTGACATGCCTTGACATTTGTGCTTTTTTCAGTTGCTTAAAACCACATTAATGGCAAAAGTCTGACACTGTATTCAGCACAAACTGGGTTACAATAATATGTGTGTACATGTTTTTATTTTTGAGAAAATAACGTTTATGCATGGTTTTTGAAAAAACTAAAATTTTAAGTCATTTGAAATAAGGCCATATAACAAATACTAAGCATTCGTCCACAAGACTTTTGAGAACTCGATCTTGTAGCCTAGAGTTTTTGCTACAAAATGATGTGAAAACCATCCTGATCACTCATTCATACAAAAAAATATAGTAATTTAACTTTTGTAAGACATTTGTAGTGTTAGGTCATATGCGAGGAGGCGTGAACTATCATGAATATTGAGGTGATTCACACCTGAGGAGACAAAAGACCCCTCCTCTGGGCCTATCAATGAGGAGTGTGACAGAAAGGGAATGAATGTGAGGAGACTTAATGATCAAAATCAATTTTAAGTTAAAAGAAGTAATCTGACTATACATTTTCTTTACATAAAGACTATTTAATTTTAGACCTACAATACCATATAAAAGATTTAGAAGTCTCTTCTGCTCACCAAGAATGTATTTATTTGATCCAAAATACAGTAAAAACATTGTTTGAACTATTTTTACAATTTAAAAGAACAGTTTTCTATTTGAATATTTTGTAGAATGCAATTTGTGATCAAAGCTGAATTTTCAGCATCATTACTGCAGTCTTCAGTGTCACATGATCCTTCAGAAATCATTATAAGATGGTGATTTTCTAATATGGGCATATTTACAGTGCATTTTAAATATGCACCTGACTAGATATTTGCAAGCACAAGTGTTGATGATAATGAGGCAGCATAAACACTAGATAAAATATCTTCTAAACATTCATATAATTTTGTATCATTTTACATATCATATTTATATCATACAGCATAAAATTTAAATACCTTCTTTAGCCGAAACAGCATTTAAATGTAACTAAAACTTGCTTATTAGGACATATTTCACATTTCAATACTCTGAATCCTGGCTGGGAAGTCTGTAAACAGTCCCACTAGTAAAATATGTACATGTTTAAAATAGCATAAAATAGCATGTCAACTAATAAAAACTAAATGACTTACTCGTCCGAAATTGTATCCTCAACTGGATCAAGTCTCTCTTCAAAATACAAACGTTCATCGGAGTCCCACTCTTCTTCTGAGGAAAATGTTAACTCTTCCATACTATCCAGGAGTTTCCTCACCTGTGTATCGTTTCAAACGCTCAAAATTGAATGGATTGCGTTTACATCAAACCTCACTGTCGGGGGCGTTCACCATTTTGCCTTGATCGCTTCAGCACATTAGCGTATGAATGGCGCGTTCTGCTTGTGATCACATTAGAGATAATTTGCTGAGCCAGAAGAAACTGTACATCACTTTGTTTCATACAGATTACATTGCAGGAGAATATTTGTTTTAAATTTGAATTGTTTTATTTAAAAGTAGAAATTTTAAGCTTTCTTTAGACATATGATTCATGTTTATGCGATAAGTATTCGCGGCGTTTCATTTAATTTTTGTGACGTGTTTCAGAAATATGCTCGTGGAGACAGACAGCTGATAGCTCACCCTTTTTATTTTCTTTATTTTACAAAAGCACAAGGTTTTGTTGTTATTGTGAGTGTATATAAATAAAAGTAGACCCTTTATATTCTCTAATGATGTCTTACACTTATCATTATTATTTAAGTAATATGAAAAATTGAGTATTTAAGTTGTTTCCGCTGTAATGACAAAAATATCCAGCATGATGCGCCAGCGCGTCCGTCTACTATGTTTCTCTGACAGTGTGGTACTTTAGGGCAAAAAATGGAAGTGTTTCTCATCTGTTTGGTTTGCATTACATTGTCTGCATATCCTTTGCTCTCTGTTTCCAGGATCTGTTGTCTTTTTCACCCTACTGTATTTCTAGATATTTGTTTTGGTCTGTATTTATACAGAGTTCATTTGATAAGTAGTTGGCCAGTTTGGTGGTTTTCATTTAGGGCAAAATAGCATTGAAGTCAAATTAAGGTTTTAATGTTTCATTATGGTAATGTTTTAGGTTTTTGTCAATTTCTTTGACAATGAGTGTAATTTGAGTTGTTATCATATTTAGTTTTATTAACAAGTTTCAGAGCCAGATGTTAAGAAGGTATGATACTGTAAGGGTTTCATTGGCAAGGAGGGCTTTCTATTTGATAGATTCTTGACTGTTTAGGTGATGCCAATTGTATGACTCTTTTCTGAATTTCAACGTTTGGGGGTATAGACCTAATTCAGCCCTGCAGGCACTGTTTGAAGTGTTTAGTCACACAGGTACTATTGAAGTGTACACCTGAATTTTTGATCGCAATGGTGAAAATTTGTCATGGGTTGCCATAGTTCATATACGGTGCATCCGGAAAGTATTACAAATGTATTAAATTATTTTGCTCAATTCTACAAACAATACCCCATAATGTCAATGTGAAAGAAGTTTGTTTATAATCTTTGCAAATTTATTAAAAATAAAAAATGAAAATCACGTGTACATAAGTATTCACAATCTATGCCATGACACTCAAAATTGAGTTCAGGTGCATCCTGTTTCCACTGATCATCCTTGATGTTTCTACAACTTGATTGTAGTCCACCTGTGGTAAATTCAGTTGATTGGACATGATTTGGAAAGGCACACACCTGTCTATAAACGTCTCACAGTTAACAGTGCATGTCAGAGCACAAGCCATGAAGTCCAAGGAATTGTCTGTAGACCTCCGAGACAGGATTGTATCGTGGTACAGATCTGGGGAAGGGTACAGACAAATTTCTGCAGCATTGAAGGTTACAATGAGCACAGTAGCCTCCATCATCCATAAATGGAAGAATTTTGGAACCACCAGGACTCTTCCTAGAGCTGGCTACACGGCCAAACTGAGTGATCAGGGGAGAAGGGCCTTAGTCAGGGAGGTGACCAAGAAACCGATGGTCACTCTGACAGAGCTCCAGCATTTCTCTGTGGAGAGAGGAGAAGCTTCAAGAAGAACAACCATCTCTGCAGCACTCCACCAATCAGGCCTGTATGGTAGTGGACAGACGCAAGCCACTTCTCAGTAAAAGGCATATGACATCCCACCTGGAGTTTGCCAAAGGCACCTGAAGACACTCAGACCATGAGAAACAAAATTCTCTGGTCTGATGTAACAAACATTGAACTCTTTGGCCTGAATGGCAAGCGTCATGTCTGGAGGAAACCAGGCAGCGCTCATCACCTGGCCAATACCATCCCTACAGTGAAGCATGGTGGTGGCAGCATCATGCTGTGGGGATGTTTTTCAGCGGCAGGAACTGGGAGACTAGTCAGGATTGAGGAAAAGATGAATGCAGCAATGTACAGAGACATCCTTGATGAAAACTTGATCCAGAGCGTTCTAGACCTCAGGTTGGGGTGAAGGTTCATCTTCCAACAGGACAACAACCCTAAGCACATAGCCAAGATAACAAAGGAGTGGATATGGGACAACTCTGTGAATGTCCTTGAGTGGCCCAGCTAGAGCCCAGACTTGAACTCGATTGAACATCTCTGGAGAGATCTGAAAATGTAACGCTCCCCATCCAACCTGATGGAGCATGAGAGGTCCTGCAAAGACTAATGGGAGAAACTGCCCAAAAATGGGTGTGCCAAGCTTGTAGCATCATACTCAAAAAGACTTGAGGCTGTAATTGGTGCCAAAGGTCCTTCAACAAAGTATTGAGCAAAGGCTGTGAATACTTATGTACATGTGATTTTTGTTTTTTGTTTTTTATTTTTAATACATTTGTAAAGATTTCAAAAAAAACTTTTCACGTTGTCATTATGGGGTATTGTTTGTAGAATTTTGAGGAAAATAATTAATTGAATCCATTTTGGAATAAGGCTGTAACATAACAAAATGTGGAAAAAGTGAAGCGGATGCACTGTATATAGTAGTATTGGTTTTATTCTAAAATAATGTAATTTTGTAATTGGTAATTTTATTTGGCTGGATCGTGATTTGATGGCATACATGAGTTAACAGAATAAGAGAGCGAGCGTGTGCAATCACCTGTTGCCACACCCAATAAGAGATGCTGTCAGCTTTCTCAGTGAAAAATAGATGTCCATGTGGGGGTATTCCTCTATTTCGTGGTAGCTGGTGCGCAAGAGTCATTCTCTATAGAAACAGCAATGTCCTCCGCCATTTTAAACAGTTTGTATCATATGTAGAAACTCCAATAAAAGGTAAGCACTTGAGTTTAGCTTGCTAATTTATTAGTAATACAGCGATCACTGAGCTCAGTTCTATGTAAACAATGACTAATGGATTCAATTTACATCAGCAACTGGCTCATATTACATTCAAAAATGATCTTTTGCCACCACCTGCTGGCTAACATATGTAATTTCAGAAATAAAGCCATTAACTCCTAACAGATACACTTTAGTTTAGAATGGTATGAACATAAACGGTGTGATACACACAGTGAAGCGTCTGAGTGCTGATGCTGTCACGCCATCAGTGCTCATGGAACGTCTCTTATCCAATCAGATACAAGGACCGGAACTATCTGTGGTATATATCGCAATATCCAATTACATTGGCAACCCCTGAGTTGAAGGATCATGAATATTCTTGCTTTTGTGATATTGCATTGAAAATTCAATTAATTTATTTATAAAATGAAATACATTTCTAAATTCAAATGGCACTCCAAAGGAAACGAAAAAGCAATTAAAATAATGAAGTAAAATCAGTAAAATCACACGAGCAAGAGTGCGATATGGCCCTACATCAGCACTGCTGTGATTCGGCCGCAGGCCGAGTGCCGTAGGTAATTACAGCAGTCCTGATGTAGGGCCATGTCGCACTCTTGCTCGTGTGATATTGCTTATATACAACAGTTCAATGAACAAGTACATTTTAAAAAATTAGGAAAAACTGAGTAAGGTTATAAAAATGCAATTGTGTATGGAACTACTTTCTTACATGACGGATCAGAACCTACCGTTGCTGCCTCAAAACAAATGCGTCCAAGCCTTCATTAGTAATTCACTTCAGAAAGTATCATGGCTTGTGCTGTTTCTAACAAGTTATTGAATAAACAAGGATGGATTGATGGGTGTGTGCATGTCTTTGTGCATGTTTTTGTGTGTGTGTGTGTTAGTGTTGTCACGGTACCAAAATTTCAGTAGTCGATACTAATACCAGTGAAGTTTCACAGTACTCAATACCATTTTTGGTTTCAAAGCAAAACACAAAAACAGGTTACTGAACAACACTCTTTTATTAACAAAGTTAACAAAACATTAGCAGCAGAACTAAGAACAATAATATACCATTGAGCAACACTAAGTTAAATATATTATCTTTGAATTATAACAAAACTGCACAATGTATGCTTAAAGTATTTTTGAACACTTATATAAGATTTGCTTCAACTTTTACTTTAAGTTTTTACCAAGTACTACAAAAAAAATCAGAAATAAACAAGCATACAATAGATTGAATAAAAACAATTTCCAAACTAAAGTGCAAAGTGCTCTCATTGTAATAAAGCTGCATATTGCCAATTTTCTACACGATAAGAAATGCATAGTGACATATATTATGATTTAAATAAGTCGCGAGCAATCACGTTCAAATCTAGCTGCATAAAGCGTGTGCGCTCGAAGGATGAGCGTCTCTGAGGCAGAGTCTCTCTCAGCCGGGTGCAGTTTCAATCGTTCCCCCTTTGATCGGGACATTCGTGCTACTCATAGAAGAGGCACCGACCACACAGAAATGCCAGTTTCTGAGTTTATAGTTATTACATGAGCTGCTTCTGTATTATTTGAACTTTAATAAAGCTATAACGCATGTGATATATAACTGCATTTAAGATGTAACGCATGTGACCTTTAAAGAGCTTCCGCCTCTGCTTATTCCACAACGAGAGTGCTTCTGAATTAAAAAAAAAAAAAAAATGTTTTATATATAATTCCCTAATACTTTTGGATCTACATGAGTGTGTGAAAGTTTAGAGTGCATCTGGACTGATCTCTTCCTCTCCTCCATCAGTTGTGAATGGCAGTGCTGCTCTCGCACTTCATTACAGTTTAATGTGATTTCATGTTACGTTAAATGAGATCAAACGACTATTAGACGACGAAACTTTTTCTCGCCAATTTTAGATTTCCGACGTTGTTGATAATGTCGACTAAAAGTTTCAGCCCTAATGCAAATGATAAATATGCTTTTAAACTCACCTGCTTTATTTGCTTGAATAAATCCGGGTGTCTGTCTTTTAGGTGCTTTATTAAGTTTGATGTGTTTCCTCCTTTTGTCAGAAACTTGTGAGCAGTGTTTATAAATAGGTTTTTGCTGATCTATGATGTTTCCCTTTTCATCAGCCTCAAATCCAAAGAATTTCCAAACCTGGCTTTTTCCACTTTTCTTTTCGACACGATTAAGTTGAGACTCCGCAGCAGCACACTCTTTTGCTTGGTGTGAGTGTTCGAATGTTCCCGACTCTGATTGGGAACCGGGTAGACCCGGTAATCCGGTACCTTCAGAAATTCTGTTAGTGTAAAAATTTTATTGTTTGAGTACCGACATTTTTGACAACACTAATGTGTGTGTGTGTGTTAGAGGGAGAGAGAGAGAGAAAGGGAGAGATGGAGCGTGTGTTTCACCTGTTGCCACTCCCAAGCAGATATACTGTCAGCGTTCTTTAGGTAAGTTTTCTCAGTGGAAAATTAGCGTCCAAGTGGGGGTATTTCTCCCTATTTTGTGGTAGCCGCACAAGAGTCTATCACTATAGAAACAGCGATGTCCTCCGCTATTTTTAAACAGTGTGGAAACAATGTAAGCAATGTGGAAACTCTAAGCACCTCGAGTTCTGTAATCAAACAGTCTTTTGTGTCTCTCAGCTGCAATGAGCCTTAATCCTCATTGTTCATTTAAAGCGGTTTAAAACCAATGTCCTAGCTTAAGTAATGTAGTGGTAATACGAGCGATAATGGAGCACTTTTCTATGTAAAACAATGACTAACGGATTCACTTTACGTCACCAACTGGCTCATATTAAAACACAAAAATGATCTTTTGCCACCACCTGCTGGCTAACATACAGTATCTCACATATGTGATGCACTCCTCACATTTTTGTAAATATTTGATTACATCTTTTCATGTGACAACACTGAAGAAATTACACTTTTCTACAGTGTAATGTAGTGAGTGTACAGCTTGTATAACATGGAGTTGACCAGAGCTTCACAGGTTGCCACTGGAGTCCTCTTCCACACTTCCATGACGACATCACTGAGCTGGTGGATGTTAGAGACCTTGTGCTCCTCCATTTTCCTTTTGAGGATGCCCCACAGATACTCAATAGGGTTTAGGTCTGGAGACATACTTGGCCAGTACTCACTTTTGTGAGATACTGTATGTAATTTCACTCCTAACAGATATATACTGCTCTTACACCTTAGTTTAGAATGGCACGAATACAAGCGGAGTGATACACACACACAGTGAAGTGTCCGAGTGCTGATCCTGTCAGAACATCAGTGCTCATGGAACGTCTCTCATCCAATCAGATTTGAGGAACAGAACTAACTGTTGTATATAATATATATACAGTACTGTCAAAAGTCTTGGGCACATAAGATTTTTCACAAAAGCTTTTGTCTTAAGAAGGTTATTTATATCTTCATCTTTAGTGTGTCAATAGGAAATATAAATGTGACATGGCCCCCACAAAGCCCCCCACTGAGCATTGTGTCAGTGTGAGATTACATGGAGACAGAAGCAATTGAGACAGCCTAAATAGATAGAAGAACTGTGAATTCTCCAAGACGCTTGGTACATCCTATCTGCCAACAACCATGAAAAACTGTGTCCAGGTGTACCTTGGAGAATTGGTGATGTTTTAAAGGCAAAGGTGGTCACACTGAATATTTATTTATTTTTTGTTTACTGGACTTTGGATGATATTAAGTGATAAATGGAAACTATTTCATTATTTTTGAAGACATCCTCACTATGCAACATTTTTTACAAGTGCCTAAATTTTTTGCACAGTACTGTATAAGTAATTACCTTTCAATTTACTATCAGGCAAGTATCCATCTAAACATGCAGGCAGAAAATGACTTGCACAAATGAAGACAAAAAAACAAAAGTGTAAAAATAATGATTATAAATATGGCTGCAAGCAGTGATACTGGGGTCAAGCCAATTATGAAACGTACCGTTTCATCCAAATCCCTCAAAGAATGCAGAGATACAGGCTCAAGTTCTATTTAGCACGCTCTTCATCTAATTAGCTGAAGCACCTTTCAAAAGTGGTATGGTTTATCAAAATTCTGTGAATAAACTTTTGTAAGTGCCTCTAGATGACAAACGGCCTAGGACGAGTTTGAAAGTTGTTTTTTCAGAAAATTCAATATGGCGGAAAAAATTTTCATGACGGAAAATTATGGAAGATTAATAAGAAAAACAAAAAAATTTGGGGTCTTTCGTCCATTCGGGGCTTGACCCCTTATAATAGGAACAATAACTAAAACAATAGGGGTCTTTTGCCCCTTCCTGGCTTGACATCTTATGATGATAATCACGGAAATATAAATCGTGGCTCTAGGTGAACTTATTTTTTTATTATTTTATGTTTTAATCACAGATGTATAGGCTGCAGAATTGTGGTCACAATGAACTGCTCTGTGGAAATAAAGTGAACTGAACTCAAAGCTCCTCCTAAGCTGAGTTGTCTGAAGTCATTTGCACCACTCATAGATGATACTGTTCTTGCAAAAAAAATAAAAAATGCAGAAGACAGAAACAAAGAAAGAGTGAGAACGTGTTCCACAAGACTGCATGCCTCCGTACACACAGCATGTCATACATGCGCATAGATGGCTTTTTTGTCATCTGTTCTTAATATAATAAAAGTGAGTTTCTTCAAGCACGTCTACGGCAAACCCCCCTCACAATCCACTCTGTCTGGCAGAAAGGGGATTTATTAATACATATTTTAGGGTTGATTGAGGCAACATTTAATGTCCGAATTAAACACTCTGGAAACTTTTGTCCATACCGAGTTGAAATGCGAGATAACGGGGTGTAATTTAACTTCTCTGAATAGTTTGATAGGCTTTGCAATGGCTAAATAGGGGCAAGAACTTAGTGTTTAAAACAAAAACAGGAAGGGGATGTCTCTGGTGGAAGCAACCAATGTACCAAATATCTGAGACCGAATGCATAATAATAAAACTAAATCTTGGGTAGGCCTAGCCTAACATTGTCAATCGGCCTATGTAACTCATTAAAATGTAATCTAGGATGCTTACCATTCCAAATGAAGGAATTCGCTATGCTATCAATTTGCTTGAAATAAGACAGGGGGACATCTACAGGGAGAGATTGTAGCAGGTATTGAAAATTTTGGAATACAATTAATTTTAATAACATTTAACCTTCCCAATCATTGATAAATGTAAATGAAGCCCACACATCGCTCAAACCTATTTATGAAGCGGTCAAAATTAACTGACTAAATCAGACAAATTTGCTTGGAATAAAATGCTCAAATACTTAATGTCCTGTTTGGGCCACTGGAAGGCACCCGGTGGAAAGCTGTTACTGGGCAGTACGCTGTCAGAGTCAAAGCTTCGGATTTAGACCAATTGACTCTGTGTCCTGAGAACTTAAATTAATAAATTAAATTATTAATAATTTAATAATTCCACAGAATTATTAATAGGAATTAATAATTCTGTGGAAGCAAGGCATAGATCTAATTGGGTCAGATATGAATAGTAAAATATATTCTGCGTAAAACAAAAGTTTATGTGCCATACCTCCTAACACCACCTCAGTTATCTTTCCTCTTTATCACGGCTGCTAATGGTTCCAGGGCAAGACAGAACAATAATGGGGAAAGTAAAATAATCTGAAATTTATCAATTTGTTGTACCGCTGCTACCGGGTGTCTACAAAGTAACTTAATACATCCAATAAAAGTAATAAAAGTATTCCGAAGCCACATATTTCCAAAATCTTAAAAAGATGATCCCATTATACTACAGCAAATGCCTTTTGGTGTCAAATGAGATGGCAGCGACCTGAGTCTGGTCATTCACCACTGACCACATGGTATTGATGAAACGCATTGTTATCAGAAGAGTTGCGACCCTGAATAAAAACCCCACCTGATTTATATGTATAAGAGATGTCATAACATTACTTAATCAGTTAGCCAAAATCTTTGGCAATATTTTTATGTCTAGCCGGATAAGGGAAATTGGACGGTAAATCTTACACTCGCTTTGATGTTTGTAATTTTTAAGAATCAGACTGATCAAATTCTTTTGTCACTTAACCATATACACAATTGCAACAGTGGGTGAAAGTCTTGGGTGCAGTTCCAATAAACATCTGATTACACACAACAGTTTACACATCTTGTTACACAACACAATATACACCTAATAATGTACAATATACACAAAATAAGAAGACTGTGTACAATGAAAATACACTGTATTTTACCCCCTCCCCCATGTAATCAGTGGAAATAAATATGAAGTGTTGTGTGTTGACATTCAGCTGTCTGTTGGTAGTCAGTTGCTAGTGTGTTATTAAGAGAAGTATAAAATGTGTGTCCAGTCTAAGGCTAATAAAGTGCTATGCTGATCCGGGCTTGTGTCTTGGTTGGTGGAAGCTTTCCATTCTTTAATGATTCCATATAAACTTCTAACAAAAGTGGAGCCAGTTCTGTAGCATAAGATCTAAAAAATTCAAGCTGCTCTAAGGTCATCTCAAAATCAAGACAATTTTTTGCTCAGTTGTCAGTTTAGGGAGTTCCAATGGTTCCACAAAATGTCTTGTCTTCTGCTTTGTCACCCAATTCAAAATATGACTGTTTTGCCTGAATAACCAAAACTCCATCTTCCCTGACAAAATAGTGTTATATCTGTATTTCAATTGGGTCAATTCTCTGAGGCCATCAGATGGCATTCGGCACTTCCGCTCTGCCTCAGCACTTTTTATATTCCCTTCCAACTCCACGAGTTCTCATGCTTTGGATTTTTTGATGAATGAGGCATACTGTATTATCAAATACCCAAGAACCGCTTTAAGTGCCTCCCAAGCCACACCCACAGAGGATACTGAGGACCAGTTGATGTCCATATAAGCATAATTCACATAATTTTGGCCTTTAACGTTTGATGGAAATCAGGATTTTGCTATGGTATACATTAAAGCACCAACTATATAATTTTTTTTTTTTTTCCGTATGTGGCAACACCTCTAAACTCACCAGGGCGTGATCCGAGACCAGGATGTTTCCAATTGAGCAATCCACAACTGATGATATGAGGGACTTGGATATAAAAAAAATAAATCACATGGTTAGAATAAATCTTATGGACTGATGGAAAAAATCTATAGTCCCTACCAGATGGTTTCAAAAGTCTCCAAATATCTGTAAGACCAAGATTTTTACACATCCTGTGAAGTGTCAATGTTGCTCTATGGGGCTTACACACTTTTGCTTCTCTACGATCAAGGACTGAGTCCATCAAAAGTTTAAAGTCTTCTCCTAATATTATGTTATGAGGGGTGCCAGCAGCCCTTCAAATGTATAAAAAAGTGTTCATCATTGTTAGGTGCCACTCTAAACTCTGTCCATATATGCCTACGAAAGCCCCCATGACAACTTTGCCGAAACATTGCTTAAGTCCTATACAAATTTTGTTAGACAGAATTACACAACAGAAAATAATCTATAAAACAAACTCCAGCCAATTGACGCAATAACACAACAAATGTGCAGATTCATCCACAAACTGTTCCAAAGGACTGTTATTCCACAAAACAAACTCCAGCCGCTAGGTGGAACCAACACAAAAAGAAACAAAAAAGCGCTCTGCTTCCTCGGACTTTCAAGAAGAATGATCAGTGAGTCAGGCCCACTCGGCTGCAACATGAGAACCACCAAATGACTGACTTATTCCATTGACTTTATGAAGGACATCGCTTGCTGTGGGCATGTAAAAGTTTTATGACCATTCTTGGCATCTATTCTCAATCTGGCCAGAAACATCAGAGCAAAAGCGACCTTCTCTCTTGTCAAATTCGCAAAGTCTGGAAACAACAAAATGCTGTGGTTCTTCCAAGAAAGCCTTCCTTTACTCCGTGCCTTGTGTAACACTAGATTACTCTATTTCCAGCTTATGGCCTGTTATGTCGAACAGACTCTGGAAGAGCTCGTCTAGGAATTTCACCATATCTCTGCCTTCACAGGAATTCCAAAAATGTGGACATTGTTTCGCCAAGTCCGTCTTGGTTTTTAGAGTTTTAGCAGCAAATTCCCTCTCCGATGACTCCAGATAATCGATCCTTTTCTCAACGTCTGTCACTCTTATAACCAACTCAGTGAATTTCGTCTCCATGGCAGTGATTGATCAACATAATAAAGCAAGATCTTCCAAGTCAGCATCGACCTTCATCAGTATTGCCGTCATGTTCAACAGTGTTTAACGCTGAATCTCTTTCACCTCAATGGCCAAATTGAGTCTCTTGTCTGCGGCCTTGTCAGGGGTATCAGTTTGAGCACGTAAGTGTCTTAAGTGTCTCCAGAGCCCATGGATTTTGAATTCTTTGACATTGTCTTCATAGAACAGTTATGGAACAGGGTGTATCAAATCTCACCAGTTTATGACAAAGTATTATAACAAGCAAAGTGCGCAGAGCTCGCCATTCAAGAGTCCGAACCTTGCGACTGCTCACAGGCTTATTTCGAAAACATGCTCTGTTAATCCTTTTACTCTGAAATGGACAATTAAACAGATTAAAATTGTGATATCTCTTAGTGTGATTTATTAAACTGCGAAATGCTCCGATCTTGGTGTGGATGAGCTGTGTATTTATGACTGCTCACACACTGGACACTCCACAGACATTGAGAATCATTCACGTTGTATGAGATGACAAAGCAGAGCTCTAATCCACTCGAAAGCATGTTTTACATGTAGACTATTTATTTATATAATGAAATCACAGCATGTGCACTTTAATCTAAATTCAACATTATTTATGTATCATTTAAAACAACAGAGTTGACCAAAGTGCTTCACAGTAGTGTTGGGTTCGAGGCCATCTTTGTCAGAAGTCCAGAAGAGGC
The DNA here is from genome assembly GCA_032164185.1 of Moxostoma hubbsi. Taxonomy (NCBI): domain Eukaryota; kingdom Metazoa; phylum Chordata; class Actinopteri; order Cypriniformes; family Catostomidae; genus Moxostoma; species Moxostoma hubbsi. The sequence continues at coordinate 6,038,468 of JAVLUX010000030.1, forward strand.
TGAGTCTGATTCAAGACTGAATCTATAACAGGCAGAGTCCAATTCCAAATTAATCTGTTCATGAATCTGAATTCAAATTGTAACCATAAAACTCAACATGAGTAATTAAGCTTAATTTTAAATTTCACAACTAAGAAAATTATTTGCCAATATAAATGTAACAAAAACACCTCTGTTGGATTTTATATACACATTTTATGAGTAGTATCCTGCTGAACAAAGATCAAAATGGTTTCAGAATTAAATTATATGCTTTAGTTGTATGAAGACAACTGTCCTTCAACACACTTCCTTTTGTGTTCTGTTGACATTTTCACTTATTTGTTGCTTTTTAATCTCCGCTTATACAGAGACTAAAGAAAATTAAAGTTGCATTAGTCGATACATCCAGGGTTATTTTTTATTTATTTTTTTATTTCTACTTCATTTTCAATTCTCCTTTTGAGTTTAGTTTAATCTAAAATTATCCTTCTAGAAATAATGGTCTATACTGAGATTTCTTTCTTTGTATCTGCCGATTAGTTTGGAATAATGATGAGTCAACACAGTAGTAATTAGCTGGGAAGTTACATTTCATGATTTGACTGAAAATGGTACATGCTAATATTAGGGCCATTTAACATGGATATGATTGTCTAGTTAATTCGTGGAAAATGGCACAATGCGCAGTTCTGTGCATTGCTTGTGCTCCTAAAACCCTGATTCGTCTGTTTGTTAATGTTGGAAAAAATAAATAAAAGGGATCATAAAAATGTATTTAGTACTACCTTGATGAAGCTATGTATTTGACAACAGATAATTGCATACATTCCTCAAGACAAAATTGTAATTGAATTTAAACAAATTATCCTGTTTACACAAGTTTACATTCCTTTTGGTTCTTAAAGGATTAGTTCACCCAAAAATGAAAATTCGGTCATTGTTTACTCCTTTGTTGTTATAACCTCATGACTTTCTTTTTCTTAACATAAAGGGAGAAATTGTTAAAAACATTTTACTCCATGATGTCATAAAATGTCAGTTTATGGGTGACCACCTCTTCAAGCTTCAAAAGCATGCAAAAGTTTAATTCAGAAGTCTAATATATTATTGTGTACGACTCCTGTCTTGTTCTGAAGGAATACGATAAGGTTTTTTGAGAAACAAATTGAAATCTGATGTATTATTAAGTGAAATTCTTGACTGACTGTTGATATCCTTAGCGCGATCATGAGACAGACTGAATGAAAGCAAACCCTTTAATATTGTGTGTTGCTTTCTCAATGATTAATGACTGTGTAATAATTGTTCATTAGTCTCTGCTTTGTCCTGAGCTGTGAAGCTGGCCACATTTCTTAAGAAAAATCCCCCAACTGCTGAAAATTCTTTGGTTTCCAAGCATCTGCCCATTTTGGTTCTTCCCAGCAGTGGCTATAGGATATAGGCATTCAGCTTTTGACATTTAGGACAATTAATGGACTATCACAACTGTTACAAAAGGTGCAAACATTCATTGATGCTCAAGAAGGCAACACAAGAACCAAACTTTTAAATAGGATAATTTGTGTAAATCACAGTTTGTATTTGTGTAATGTAGCTTTTGAAGGGCAGTTCTACATAAAAAATATCATCTTTTATTTCTTTCCATAAAGTCTGAAAGTGCTGTGAAAACTTCTGCACTTAACTGTATATATAGTTTGTGGAAATTTATTTTATAATTAGTTTTTCATGATTTAACCACATTTTAGCTTTTTTAATGTAGAAATTCCATGTAGCCTATTCTTTCCATATCATTTCATATTACATGTGTAATTATGAAATTAATTGTCATGTTAGGTACACTTTAACACAATGTACAACACTGTAACCTAAAATTCTAAATACAATCCCCACATCTCAACATTTAAGTGCTTGTACTATGTACACTGCAGGGTACGGTATTGCCAGCTGAATTCGAGCATTGAGGGTAAGTATCTGTGCAATTGCGCAATCAGCTCAAGGTGCTTTGTCACATTTAACACTGTTAGCAAGGTTGAGCTCATTTGCAAAAACATCATGTAACCATCTAAAAACAGGTCTCTAACGTGCAAGCAAACGTGAGTGAAATTTACTGCATGTGAATGTGGAAAATTATTTGGTGGTGCTGAATGTCTAACACCTGTCATCAAAGCTTTTGAACTTATACCATAAGTATCAAAACTCACTATGCATCTAACCTTAAATACAAATTCCGTTTTATACTACGAAAAAACAAAATCAAACTAAAATCGTGGATGACTGACATGTGCAATTATGGTAAAACAATGATGAGTATTTTACTTGCTATCACTAAGCTACGTCACCTATCAGTGTGCTGGACTGGTGAAAAAAGATACTTGTGTGATGCACGGTAAATCTCAGAATAGTATACGCGTTCCCCCATTGTCACCACATACCCCCAGGGGTAAGCGTACCCCAGTTTGGGAAACACTGCTATAGTGGATGACAGCCGCTCCTCCACGGGTGGATCGGAGGCAGTCATCCGGACCCTGGTGGATGATAGGGGTGTCGTCTCTGCCCCTGGCAATGGTTCTCCTGCTCCAGGCAGTCAGTAGTGATCCCCTCCCCGCTCATGGATGGCAGTCTTCCCTTCGACCCTGCCACATTTTACCGGCTGGTAGGGGTCTCCTCCATATCTGGCTGCAGCCCGACTGCTGCAGGCAGTCATAAGGAGCCCCTCCTTTCTTTGTGTTAGGCGGTCGTTCCTCTGCTTTCAGGTGGCCGGCTCCTCTGTCTCCCAGCAGATGGCCGTTGCTGCTCCTTTGGGGTGGATGGTTTCAGCACCAATTTAACAGGGTAAAAGGAAAAAGAGGCTGTGAGAACTGGACAATGCATCAAAGTAATATTTAATTAATCAAAAACACACAAACATAAATACATACAGGGCAGCTGCCCGTAGCGCGCTCTCTCCTGAACCTCCACCTCCGGCAGCCTTTATCCCTCTCGTTGGCTTGATTAGCCTGATTAGGGGTCGGGCGTGCATTATCTAGGCCTGGCCCCGCCCTCCTCCTTGCCAAAGTTAAAAGTCTTGCTTCATTAGTCCCATCAATGTCTTCAAATACTAGGATCTTTCTGCCTTTGCAGGTGGTGCAAAGGTGAAGTTGAAGTGTTGTCAGTAAGCTGTGTTCCATAAATGGCTGTTTCCAGTGTAAAATAACAGGTTGGTCATGACACTTTCATTATAGTGAGCAATGAGTGTGTCAGGGTTTTCCTTAATCTACTCCTGCTTGTGAAGCTGTCTGGAGTGTTCCAAGCACTTCTGAGGGTAAATTAAGAGGTGGAGCATACATTCTGCAGTGGGCATAATTGATTTTAAAATGTAAACAATCAGCTAAAAAAATACTGCTTTTTTATATTTGCTCCTGCAAATATATTACAAATAAATATAATAAATATAAATCTTCTGTGTTCTGCTCTTGATGTGTCCCTGAGGTGTTCACACTGTGACTTGCATTCAGCCTCAAGTATAAGAGGGTATTAAAAAATATTTTTGTTTAGAGCGACCCACTTTACTCAATGGCGTGAGTTTGGGGTGGGACTATCTCTTGGTTTGACTAATGGCTGATGTGGGGTGTATTCAGAAAGCTGTTTTGAAAACGAAATGTATTTTTCTAAATTCGTTTGGTGGCACTAGTGCCACAGGATTTACATCAGCTTTAAATTGTATGATGTCCCCCATTTAAAATTTTTTTTTTTTACTTGTTATGGTTTTAGTGAAATCGATCACATCATTCTTTCTTAATGCATTAAGACAAAACATCAGAGAGGGAAGAAGCTAGTCAAATTATTGCCATACGAATCCAACAGTAATCTGGTTACAGTTGGCTTCTAACAACGACAATTTAACAATACTGAAGTAATATGGGAGTTCTTGATGTGTCAGAGGCTGACTTCAACAAATATTCAAACAAACAACTAGGAGTACTTATTATAATATAACAAGGTTTATTATAATCAAACAGCAATGAACCAATACTATATGAATATAACACAAAAACATAAAATGGAAGTCCTAACTAAATAGTGGAGCTATATGCTAGTGTATGGATGTATGTATGTGGGTGTGTGTCTAGATTTGGTAACAAAGGAAACAAAATGGCGGATTAAACTCCATGTGAGGAACTAGTTTCAAATTGGAGGATTGGTTTCAACATTGAGATCTAGGTTCAAAATGGTGAACTGAATTCAAAATGGAAACTAATTTCAAAATGGAGGATTGGATTGTAAAGGGCGGAGCCAACGATTATTTGAATGTGGAGGGGAAAGAAAGATTGCTGGATCAGAACCAGGTGACGGAGCTAATACCACGTGGGGTGGAAATGAGCAGCCACACAAAGGAACTTACCAAACAGGCGGGAGAATTTGAAAATACCAGCTTGAGTCGGACACAAACTTGTGTTGCTTGCTCCGTGAATTTTAGTGTGAGAGAGAGCGAAAAAACATGGGTGCATGCAATTTAACGGAGGATAAACGCTGGTAACAGTGCAATTTAAATTGCTAGTTCAGCTCACTCAATAAACATTTCACCCAAAATTGACGATCTCACAAATCAAAACAGCGATCAGAGTTAAACAAGTTTACACTCAAAACATCAAACATTCAGCATCAAATATACGATTTAGTTGTACAAGAAAAGTCACAGTTTCTAAACTAAATCTGCCCAAATATCAAGCCTTACTTGTCCTGTGTGATTTCAGTAGGGTTGTCCGTTTGAATTCCTGTTGCGTTGAGCGGTCAGGAGAAAACGATCTAGAGTGGGAACTTTGTCTTACGCTCGTCAGCGAAAAGACGTATCTCTGTGTTATTTTTGGGGTCTGGTGATGGAGAGAAATGTAGGAGGTAGTTAACGTTGATGGAAAACGATTGAGAAGGGAAGCTGGTCGCCTTTTCGTTTTCTAAATAAATTCACTGTTGTCTCGTAGTGAAAATGAATGAACCGGTTGTAATAAGTATACTACATGACTGGAACAAAGCTAAGTTAATCTTACTCTACCATGGCCAAATGGTGAGTTTAGAAAAACGTGGTCTCTCTTTGTCCAGAAGGAGGAAAACTCCTTTGTATGTGTAGATACGCGTCTCTTTAAACTGCAGGCTTGCCCAGCTGTATGCAGAGAGACCGAAATCAAATCTGTCTGCAAGTTTTGTTGAAAAGATGACGTCATCGGTCATATGCCGCTTTTGACCAATGGCGTTTGAGATTGGATCCATGGGCGGGACTTCCCATCCAGCTGTGAAGCATTCTGGGAAACAGAGTTCAATGTCTCACCTTTGATCATAGAACAAAGGGTCATGTGTCTCTGCTGCCATTTTGATTGTGCGAGGGCCTACACATTTGATCTGTTTGTGTTCAACTGTATCTGAAGCTTATTTATTGACCCTGTGGGACATTCACCCAATAGTGCATTTCAATAATCTAGTCTTGAGGTCATGAATGCATGATTTAGCTTTTCTGCATTAGAAACAGAGTGCATGTGTCACAATATTTCTGAAATGGAAGAATGTTGTTCAAGCATTTGCAATGTGATTTTCAAAGGACAAATTGCTTTTAAACATAACACAAAAGTTCTTAACTGTAGAAGATGACGTAACCGTACATCCATCAAGAGACAAATTACATTCTGGCATCTTGTGTTTTTGGTACAATTATAATATCTTTTTTTTTTCTGAATTCAGAAAACTAATTCCATGAGGCCTGTACCATGAAGGTCGCTGAACGAGCTCAGGGTTTCAGGTTTACAAATTCAAACCAATCCAATCGGGCTTAATTTGTACCATGATGCAGCTCATCAACTTTCTCTGTCAACTCGGGCTTCGGTCCTGACTTTAAGATTAGATTATGCACTTGTGTGATTACACAATGAGTGACGTTTGCAGCGGATAACCAGTGGTGTGAGAGAATGCAATTCACTTCTCACGAGAGACTCAGCGGGATTTACCTCTCTGCTGAAAGCTGATTATTATGACAATAATAATTTAAATTGATTTAAACCGTGCACAAGACATTGTTTTAAAAATATTAAAATGCATTTACATGGCTCAAGAGTTCAGCATGAAATCATGAAGAATTAAAACATGATTTACATATTACAAGGGATAACTGCAAAATTATGAAGCAATTAGAGACATTTACACAATGAGAAGAAACATTGGCTGCTTTGAGATCTCAAGAGGACTGCTGCAAATAAATTCTTAATGTGATAAAAAATAATAAAACACAGCTGGTATATCAATGCATATGTGAATTCATATAGGCCCACAACAAGAACATACATGCTTATTAGTTTTAAAAGCTTGCATTTATTTAAAATATAAAAGCTTATATAAAACTATTACAAATAAATATAGGATACTATTAAAAATTAATAGACTATAAAGATTAATATTCTCCCTAATTTTATTTTCCTTTTTCAAAATGGAATAAACTACTTTGTAAATATTAATGAGATAATAGGAAACCTAAAAAGGCTTGGAGGACTAGAATTCCCAAATTTAATAAATTATTTTAAAGCTGCCCAAATCCAACCTGTATTGATTTGTGAACGAAGAATCTAAAGTGAAATGGAGGAAGATGGAAATTATCAAATGGGGAACCTATTAGTATAACCCTGTTCCTACCCAAAGCAATAAATTGAAATCAATAGATAATATTTGTATTAATAGTACTTTCAGAATTTGGTTAGGAAAAATAATAAAATTAAGAAAGGATATAGTTAATTTACAAGAAACCGCTAAAGAGCCCGATTTCATGCCAAATAGATTAGATAATACATTAAAGTTTGGGCAAATAGAGGTCTGAAAATGTATCACCAACTGTTTACTGATAAAGGAATGGTTACTTTTTCAAACCTAGCAAAAAAGTATAAGCTTCCAAATTCACAATTTTAAATTATTTACAGGTAAGGAGATATTTATTAACAGAAATTAATGTAAAAGAATTAAAAAATGAAATGCATCCATTAATAAATTATATAATTGATACATACAACTAATCCAATAATGTTAGGAATTTTAAAGATTGAAAGAGATATACAGCACATTTTGTATAAAATGATATGTAGGTGGGAGGATGAATTAAAAAAATTGTCATCAAGACGGGGAAGAAATATATAATACATTCTATACTGTTTAATCCAGTGTTTGGAGGGAATAAGCTTGGAAGATACAAATGAGATTTCTTTTTTTTTTTTTTTTTTTTTTTTTTATAACACCTGTTATTCAAAGTAAATACAGTAGCATGGTAAAAGGGGATTGTTGGAGAAATTGTGGAGGGAAAAAAGGCTCATTACAGTCAAATTCTATGAGTGCTCTAATTTGACAATTTAAGTGAATAAGTAATTAGACAGGTTAATTTAATATTTAACTGCACAATAGAAATGCATCAAGAAAACCTTATTTTGGGGAAAATGCTATTGCCCTTAAGAAATAAAACTGAGGAGGCACAGTGCACTCTGTGCACTTTGCTAGTATTAATACTTTTTATTTTATAAACCAGTGAGATTCAATACACCCTGATCCTTAACTGTTCTAGGAAGACAGTATGTCAAAGAATTCAAAATCCTCAGGCTCTGGAGACATTAAAAGACACTGATATGCTAAAGCTGACCCCACCCTACCCTCAGTGAATGAAATTCGGTTAGAATTGTTGAACATGTCGGCAATGCAGAAAAAGTTTGTTGCTGACTTGTAGGATCTTGCTGTAATACATCAATCGATCACTGCCATGGAGACAATTCATTGAGGTGGTTGCAGGAGTAAGGGAGGTCGAGAAATAGATTGATTATCTAGAGTCATCGGAGAGGGATTTAGCCGCTAATCTGCTAGAGACTAAGGTAGATTTGGAGCACGTCTGGGAGAAGTCTGAGGACTTGGAGAACCATAATTGGCAGAATAAAATCAAATTGTTGGAATTCCTAAGGACGAAGAAGTTCGGGATGTGAAATTCCTGGATTGGCTCTTTCCAAGTCTGCTCGACATAACAGGCCATAAGGTGGAAATTGAGAGAGCTCACAGGGTTCCAGCTCGGCGATCTGCCTTCGGGAGATAGGCCCCTATCAATTCTGTCCAAATTTCTGAGATCGTCCGATAAAGATCTTGTGTTTTGCAATTTCTGAGATTGTCCGATAAAGATCTTGTGTTTCATGAGGAGTAAAGGAAGCTTTCTTGGAAGAACCACAGAACTTTCTTGTTCCCAGACTTTGCAAATTCGACAAGAGAAACACTTGATCGATTCAAGGAATGCAAGAAACTCTTACATCAACAGATGTTTGCTTTTTTGTGGTACTCGCGTTGCAGCCAATTGGACCAACTCACTGAACATCCACAACAATCCGAGAAAGCGGAGCTCCTTTTTGTTTCTTTTTATGTTGGTTCTGCCTAGCAGTTGGAGTTTGCTTTGTGTAGTAGCACTCCTTCGGGACAGTATTGTGGTTGAATCTGCACATTCTTTGTGCTTATGCCTCCTATTGTTTGGAGTATTTCTTGCAGGACATTGGACTGATTGGGTCACTTGTTGCACTCATGTAGCAGTATAATGGACCGGCTCACTGAACATTCGCTTGACTGTCCGAAGAAACTGAACAGCCCTTTTTTTTTTTTTTTTTTTTTTTTTTTTTTGTGCTTGTTCCACTAGTAGCTAGAGTTTGTTTTGAGGAACAACACACCTTCGGGACAGTTATGTGGGTGAATCTACACATTCTTTTTGTTTATTCCGCCTATTGGCTGGAGTTTGTTTTATAGATTATCTTATGCTGTGTAATTCTGTCTCACAATATTTGTATAGAAACAACAGACTTGAGCAATCCAATGGCAAAGTTTTCGCGGGGGCTCTCGTAGGTGTACATGGACTGTTTGAGTTTAGAGGTATGGGCGCCGGTTGGCACTTACGTGTGCAGGGTTAATGCGCAAGTTTTTTTCTTTTTTCTGTTTGTTTGGATCGGAGGAGTTTGGGGTTTGATTGTTACAATTAATGTTGGAATGTGGTCTTTATAATTAAATTTTTTGACAATGTTTTTTTCTAATATCAAAAATGTCAAATGTAAGTATGAGTGGGATTGTCTCTCTCCACGTGGAATGTGAATGGTTGGGATACCCCATAAAAAGTTTTTTTCTCTTCTTAAACGTAAGAAATATGATATAGTGTTTCTTCAAGAAAGCATTCTTCCCTGCAGGATGCAGAGAAAAAGAAATCATATAGTTGGTGCTTTAATGTTTATATGGAGACAAACTGGTCCTCAGTATTCTCTGTGGGCGTGGCTTGGGAGGCATTTTTGGGTCGGTTCTTATGGGTCGGATCATACAGTAGGCCTCAATCACCAAAAAAATCCAAAGCATGAGAACTCGTGTAGTTGGAAGGGAATATTAAAAGTGCAGAGGCAGAGTTGAAGAGCCGAATGTCATCTGATGGCCTCAGAGAATTGACCCGATTGAAATACAGACATAATACTATGTTGACGTGGAAGGTGGTGTTTTGGTTATTTATGGCAAGACTGTCATATTTTGAGCCAGGGGTCAAAGCAGGGAAGCTTTTGGCTAGATATATAAAGCAGAGAGAGAGTTTTTATATTATTCCCTCAGTGAAATCTGGTGGTGGTGAAATTTTTACCTCGGCCATTGATATTAATAATGCTTTTAAAGAATTCTATCTTGATCTCTATAGTTCCATGTCTTCGTCTACTGATGAAGATATTAGAAACTTTGTGGAAACATTAGAACTCCCTAAACTGACGACTGAGCAAAACAAACTTTTATAAAAAAAAATAAACTTAAGAGGAGCTTGGCTAGGTAATTAAGGCAGATTTTACATAGACCCCCTCTAGATTGTATTGGCTTGATCTTAAAGACACTCCCGACTGCTGGCAATGCCAATCAGAAGATGGGGACACAGCTCATGTATTTTGGTGGTGTGTTAAGATCCATGAATTTTGGATGAGGGTTCAGAGTTTTGTGTGTGACATAATGTGCACTCAAATTTCATTCAGCTCCAGACTCTGTATTTAAGTCCATTGGGCGGTCATTAATTTGGGTGATAAATACATAAGAAAATTGGGTCCAAGGTAGTGTTATGATTGGGTTGGAAGTCGGCTGGAGCGCCCTCATTTCAAGAGTGGCACACAGAGAGATGGGCAGGGTGTCGCATTTGAGGAAATGTCATATAGAAAGCTTGGCATTATGGATTTGTTCAATAAAACGTTTGGCCTTTCTGGAAGATTCTCGGAGTGGGGCAGTGGAGGGAGATTTGTAGTTTTAATTGTATGATTTAATTTTTTCTATTCTTATGTTTTTCCTCGTCTATTTTTTTTTTTTTTTCTACTAACCCACCAGGGAGTCCTTGGCCTGAAAGTGTTTGAAAAACCATGATCTATGGTGTCAAGGTAGCACTAAGATCTAATAGCACTTGAAGAGAGATGCAGCCACGGTCTAATGTTTAGGATACCCCAAAGTGTTCTTATCATATTCTAGTTTGACATTGTTGGACTCCCTGCTGTGTTAATGATTGTTGCACCTGGAAAAGCACATCAAAATTGTAAAAAAAAAAAATGTGTCGCTGGGGCAGGCTCTTGTGTTCCTATCACATGATCAAAAAGCTGCTGCTTTTAATGAAGAACTGACAAGACTTCAATCTATTTTGAACATTTTCATCAGGGATCACCCTCACCTGTATATCACAAATGCAGATTGTAATCCATGGTGATTCTGTCACCAAGCGTTTTTCTTGGGATTCTCCTACACTGAATCAGAAAGCAGAGTAACTAGTCTGTTTTTATGGAGAGTAATTTTTTTTTATTCACTAAAAGCTGCATATGGACGAGCCTCGAGGGGATAATACACAATCACGCACATTCATACACCTCTTTAATAGGGCTACAACTAATGATTATATTGATAATTAATCTAACTATTAGTGAGTGTATCAGCCAGATGCAGTTTCAGTCTCTCCCCTTTAGATTGGGACATTTGCTCTACTAATAGAAGCGGTGCTGACCTCACAGAAAAATGGCAGTTTCGGAGTTTTAAGTTATTTACATGATCTGCTGCCGTATTATTTGAACTTTAGTAAAGCTATAACACATTAAATATAACTGCATTTAAGTTGTAATGCTTGGGTGTTTCCTTTAAAGAGCTCCGGCTCAGCTTATTCCACAACGAATCCACAATGAATTTACTTTTTCTTTTTTTTTCTTTTTTTATAATCTATCATAATTTGCAATCTACATCACCTGAAGCTGTTTGGAAAGTTTAGTGCATCTGGACTGTGAGCTGTGTAATTCTTCCTCTCCTCAATCAGGCGTGAACACCAGTGCTGCTCTCGTGCATCATCGTTAGATAAATGTGATCTCATGTTAAGCAAAATGAGATCAAACGACTATTCGACAACAAAAATATTTGTCAATTTTTTTTGTTGTCGATAATGTCGACTAATCGTTTCAGCCTTACTCTTTAATGTCATCTCTAAACTTTTGCTAAACCTTTCTCAACTTTGTTGTGTCACTCACCACACACGTTGCTTTTGTTGCTGGAATTTGCTCTGGTCTCATTGAAAATGAAAAAGATCATGGTTCTCTGTTGCTGGGTGTCGCTGGTGGTGTGCACGGACTTGGCTGAAAGTTAGTGTTATCCTCTTGAGACACGCATTGCATTTAAGTAAATCTTTTGAATTCTTAGCATTGAGAAACAACCACTGTGTCTGTTTAAACACGGTAATGCATGTCACCATTTTTACAAAGTTTTATTACACTTGATGTGCAGATGAAGAGGTGACCAGTGCAGATTAATACATTCCCTTTTGTCTGTATAAATGTATGTATATATATCTATCTATCTGTGTGTGTGTGTGTGTGTGTGTGTGTGTGTGTGTGTGTGTGTGTGTGTGTGTATATATGTATGTATATAGAGAGAGAGATTAAAAAAAAATATCAGCAAGCCAGTGGACAATCAGTGTTTATCCTTAGCCAAAGAAATATAAAAAAATATAAATAATTTGCTTTTTTTTTGTTTTTTTGGTTTTTACAATACTGTACGTTGCTTATGGGTTTAACTCTGTCTCTGTTTAACACACACAAACGAGCAATTATGTGAAAAATGTATTCCCATATGCCTCCCCCCCCCAATAGCGCTTTGTTTTGACTTTCCCTTTTATTGTGTGCTGTTTGATTGGAAAATGACATCTTTATATCATAGTTTTTATTTACCTTATACTTTTTAATCAGACCTTGTTAACAGCTCACATGCACATGCAAGTGGTTTTCTTGTACTTTCCTCGCAGTGCGAGTGTATGTTTCTTTAGACATAGACCGATTGTTGACATCACTCACTGTGTAGCAGCTTTAAAAAAAAAATAAGAGCATTGGAAAGCTGTTTAATTTGCAGCTGTACACAAGGGCAGGGTGATGTGAATGCCAAGTTTACCATTCAGACTGAAATGAATCATGTTGATAAATTATGGACAAGAGTATGTTATGACTTCCACAGCAGTCAGTTTGCTATTTTCACCAGACTGCCCAGTGTTGATGTTAACTTTGAGAGGCTGGTTAGAGGTAAAGCATGTGTGAGCTTTTAACAGTTAATTGCATATACTGATCATCATCAACATTAAAACCTCTGACAGGTGAAGTGAATAACATTTATTATCTTGTTACAATGGCGTTACAATGGAACCTGTCAAGGAGTGCCATTTGGCAAATATTAGGCAGCAAGTGAATGGTCAGTTCTTGAATTTCATGTGTTGGAAGCAGAAAACATCAGCAGGCTTAAGTATCTGAGCAACTTTGACAAAGGTCAAATTGTGATGGCTAGATGACTGGGTCAGAGTATCTCCAAAATGGCAGGTCTTGTGGGCTTTTCCCGGTATGTAGTGGTTAGTAACTAACAAAAGTGTTCCAAGGAAGGACAACCAGTGAACTGGCGACAGGGTCATGGGCGCATTGATGCGCATGGGAGGGAAGGTTATCCCATCTGGTCCGATCCTACAGAAATGCTACTGTAGCACAAATTGCTGAAAAACTTAATGTTGGACTCGATAGAAAGATGTCAGAACACACAGTGCATCGCAGCTTGCTGCATATGGGGCTGCGTAGCGGCAAACCAGTCAGAGTGCCCACGCTGACCCCTGTCCACCGCCAAAAGCGCCTACAATGAGCGTAAGAACTGGACCCTGGAGCAATGGAAGAAGGGTGGCCTTGTCTGATGAATCACTTTCTTTTAGATCATTTGGACGGATGGGTGGCATGTGCATCGTTTACTGGGGAAGAGATGGCAGCAGGTAGCACTAAGGGAAAAACGCAGGACGGCGGACGAGTGCGATGCTCTGGGCAATGGTATACTGGGAAACCTTGGGTCCTGGCATTAATGTGGATGTTATTTTGACACGTGCCACCTACCTAAAGATTGTTTCAGACCACGAACAACCCCTTCATGGCAACAGCCCTGATTGCACTGGCCTCTTTCAGTACGAAAATGCACCCTGCCACCCTTATTTAGGAATTGTTTGAGGAACAGAGGGTTCAAGGTGTTGACATGGCCTTCAAATTCTTCAGATCTCAATCTGATTGAGCATCTATGGGATATGCTGGACCAACTAGTCCAATCCATCAGAGGTCTTGTGGAGTCCTTGCCTCAACAGGTCAGAGCTGTTTTTGTGGCAACGGGGACCTACATGATATTAGACATGTTCGTTTAATATTGTGGCTGATATTATAGGTTTGCACGATTTGGACAAAAATTAAGAAAATAAAATCACTGTTGCGTCTGCTTACAGTAGATATACATTCTCAAAGAACAAGGTGTTAAAACTAGTAAAGGATTCCTTTTGACCAAAATAATATTTTGCCAATGCTTTACTGGCAATATAAGAGGTAGGGTGTTCACACAAAAATATCTTGCTAATAATAACAACAATGTAACACTACAAGGTGACGGGAAGGAGAATACAGAGAAGCGAGTTTTCCATGCTCAGGTACTTTAATCAGCCACTTGAGTGCTTTACATCTTCACAATCTCTTCAGCTTCACAGGCACGTAGTCACTTAAACCATAGTTTCACAGACACAATAGATTAAATATAACAGCTTCAGAAGCACCGTGGCCTTGTGCCAGACTCTCTCCTTTCTGCTGTCTCACCCCCTTTTTGGTCTTGGACCTTCATTTTTTTACGGGAAGTTGGTGTCATGGTGATCTGCCAATAACCCTTTGTCAAATCCAGTGACGAATAAAATCGAGCAGTGCCTAGCCGATCGAGCAACTCATCAACGTGAGGCATTTGGTATGCGTCAAATTTAGACACCGCCTTTACTGTAATCCACACAGAACCATACCGACTCGTCACACTTAGGAACTAGAACAACCAGACTGGACCAATCCCTGTGGGATTCCACTATTACCCCCTATCGAGCATAGCATCCAATTCTTCCCAGAAAATGTTCTTTTTTGTGCTCGGGCAATCGGTAGGCATGGCTACGTACCACCACCCCTGGCTCGGCCTCAATGTGGTGCTGGATGCTGGGGAAAACGCGTCTGCAACATCTGCGAGTTGAAATGGTGAGAGGTGTTCTCCGCAAGTGTGTTATGATTGTGTTTTGTATTCACCTCCGGCCTGAGCTCCGCCCTCTTTGGAACTACCGTAGCCAAAGTCACAGGGACCACCTCCCTCCACAATTTCAGGAGGTTGAGGTGATATATTTGATGTGCACCCTCTCTATCAGTTCTCTTTACCTCATTTTCGAGATCCCCCACTCATCGTGTGACCTCAAAGGGTCCTTGCCACTTGACAAGTAATTTGTAACTAGATGTGGGGAGTAATGAGTACCTTATCTCCCGGTGCAAATTCCCGCATCCCCGCAGCAGAGTTCCCCTGTCATACAGTCTGCTCTGACGTTCTTGAACTTGGAACAAATTTTCCTCTGTTAGCCACCCTAAGGTGTGGAGTTTGGGAAAAAGAGGAAAACCCAGTAGAGGCTTGCGACACCTCTCTTACGGCAAACAACGGGGTCTAGCCACTTGTCCCAATTTCTAGCATCCTTGTGTACTAACTTATGAATCATGTTTTTTAAGGGTCTTATTAAATCGCTCCACCAGGCCATCGGTTTTTGAATGGTAAACGCTGGTACAGATCAATTTAATGCCTAGCAACTTGTAAAGCTCGTGTAGTGTCCGTGACACAAAGTTTGTGCTCTGATTGGTAAAGAATTATTTTGGAATACCCACACGGGAGAATATTTTGAAGAATGCACAATATATTAAATGTAACGGCTTCAGAAGCAGCGCGGCCTTCCTTGTGCCAGACTCTCACCATTCTGAATTGTGGCGTGGCTGCTTGTATGCCGCTCTCTCCATGCTCACTGGAATTAGAAACCGGTTAAACATAATCTAGCTCAGGTGCAAGTGCCCTTACCGCTTTTCTCTCACCGGACGGATGCTTGACCACATCCCTGCTGCTACAAGCGATAATTACTATTATTATTGCAATATACTATAGTTAAATATTTCTGTAATAATTTAGAATGTGGCATTGCTATATGTCTCAAACCTTTATTTTGGTGGAAAACTAAAGGAAGATGCTTTGGTTTTTTTCCTTTCATTTTTTTCTCTGACACTATAAATGTTGAAGTGCTCTTCTCAGTTCACACTCCAGTTCCACAGTGTTACTTTAGATTAGTTTAGACATGGGTAATGGCCAAAAATATTTGGAATTACACAAATGTCCAATTAAAGCAAAGCTGAAGTGCTTTATATCATTAATATAATGCAGTCAGTGCAGGTTTGAGTGTACGCGTGCTCGAACCAAACTGTTTATAACATATAATCAGAGCACAAGATGGAATTTGTGTGTCTCGAGCACAGAACCACTATGAGACCATTGAAACCACATTATGAGCCTCATGTGTAATACACTACAGGTGAGTATCATTGAGTCTGTCCTCTACACTTCAGTAACTGCCTGGTTTGGTGCAGCTATGAAATCGGATATGAGAAGACAACAAAGGAAAGTTCAGACTGCTGAGAGGATTATTGGTAACCCCCTGCCCTCCCTTCAAGAACTGTACACTTCCAGAGTGAGGAAAAGGGTTGTAAATATCACTCTGGACCCCACTGACTCCGCTCACTAACTCTTTGAACAATTGCCTTCTGGCCTGCGCTACAGAGCACCAGAACCGTCAGGCACAGGAACAATTTTTTCCCCTCAGGCTATCCATCTCATGAACAGTTAAATTTGCCCCATTGAGCAATAATTAATGTGCAATGCACAGCTTAGTCTATTTATATTTATCCAACAATACCATACCTCTTCTGCCATTTACATTCCCTTGCTTCTGTATATAACAGATTTGTATTTGTATATTGTACACGTGTACACGTGTGTGTGTGTGTGTGTGTGTGTGTGTGTGTGTGTGTGTGTGTGTGGTGCCCTATTGTGTATTTCTATATATAATTTATTTTCTATTGACTTTTTTTATTCTGTTTTATTTATTTATTTTTTGTATTACTATCTTGTCTTATTTCTGTATTGTTTGTGCGCTGGAAGCTCTTGTCACAAAGACAAATAATTTTTATTTCTAAGCATACTTGGCAATAAAGTTGATTCTGATTCCGAGATAAGAGTGGTGTACATACAAGGCATAAGATACTCATAAACTTCTGCAGCTCCATTTTTCAGAGTGTGCTCAAGTGAAACAGTGTTTGGTCAAGTGGCAAACTTCTGAAGAGAGCATGATCAGTCAGTCACTAATTCTGTCATCCATAGAGACAGACTATAATTGAAATAACATAATGGAAACAATAATTTGCAACTTTACCTGACCTTGACATTTTCTGCTTGCTTGCTAGCTAACTAATATTGCTGATTGTTATGCTTAATTAACCGTTAGATATAAATCATGAATTTGTGGTTAAAATATGATTAATTGTGCAGCCCTAAGATTAAATCATGCTGCTCATTGAGGATAGTTGTGCTATTTTCAAAGTGACCAGACTTTGAATATGATAAAAACATTTTACCTGGTGTACAATAAAATTTAATAATAATAATCTTACATTTGCCACTTTAGACGTATGCCATTAAAATGTTTTAGTCTTAAATTACTGGTATAATTTTTTTTTTTGGTTTGAACATTTCCTTCCTTGTGTCTTAAGGTTGAATGAAAAGGAATGAAAAACTTTCCTGCCTCTTATATAGCAGAGAATGTGGTGTGATCATCACTTGGTGTGTGTGCCTTCAGTGTACATAAGTACTGATCACGTGAGTGCTGCTCTGGGGCTCAAGATGTTCCCCATTCATTTTCATTTCAACATTAACAGACTGGGCGATTGCATGAGAGAAGACGCATTTCAGTAAGTTGTACTGTATCTTTTAACATACCCTCAGATGTTCATTCACGTTTTTTTTTTTTTTATGCGGTAAGTTGGAGAGTGAAGCACTGAGCCCCACTCTGTTTGAATGGCCAGCTACCACTATCTGTCACACACAAATACATGTGTGTATATATTAGTTTGAATTTCGAGATAAGTGACATTTAAAAGCTTAAACTAAAATGTTTCTCAGAAAAACTACATCTGACTCAAATGATTTCTAAAAATGCCAAACGTAAACATAACATACTATGAGATAGTGTTCTATGCACATAGCAGTTATTGAGGTAGCAGCCAGGTATAAAGTGACAATAATTAAAGTGCAACTCAGGACACGTGAATGTCAAATCAAATCACTTTGTTGTCACACTACTGTGTACACAAGTGCAACAGTAGGTGAAAGTTTGCAACATTGGAGTCATGACAGTGACGAGACATACCAATTACAATAACAACATATTTACACAACACAATTTACATAACAAATGTACACAATTACACAACAATTTGCATATCAAATGTGCACAATTACACAACATAGTACTAATATACAATGTACAGTAAACAATACACACACTATAGAATACACATACACTAGATAAGGGTATATAAAATATATATACACTAGTTGAATTGGGGAGAATATAATTATGACAGTCCAGTGTGAGATAATAGATTAATAATGTGCAGTGCTGATTGTTGATCGTGAGAGATCCAGTGTTCAAAAGTCTTATTGCTTGGGGGAAGAAGCTGTCATGTAGTCGGCTGGTGCAGGTCCTGATGCTGCGATACCGCCTGCCTGATGGTAGCAGTGAGAGCAGCCCATGACTCAGGGTGGCTGGAGTCTCTGATGATCCTCCGAGCTTTTTTCACACGCCGTCTGTTATATATGTCCTGGAGGGAGGGAAGCTCACCTCCGATGATGTTTCTGGCAGTTCGCACCACCCTTTGCAGTTCTTTGCGGTTGTGGGCGGTGCTATTGCTGTACCAGGCGGTGATGCAGCCAGTCAGGATGCTCTTTACAGTACTAGTGTAGAACTGTGTGAGGATGTGGTGGTTCATTCCAATCTTCCTCAGCCGTCTCAGGAAGAAGAGGCGTTGGTGAGCCTTCACAACGGCCTCAGTGTGGACAGACCATGCGAGTTCCTCAGTAATGTGGACACCGAGGAACTTGAAGCTGCTGACTCTCTCCACCAGTGCTCCATTAATGGTGATGGGGCTGTGTTCTCTGTCTTTCTTCCTGAAGTCCACCACAAGCTCCTTGGTTTTACTGACATTGAGGGAGAGGTTGTGCTCCTGACACCAGCATGTCAGAGTGTGCACCTCCTCTCTGTAGGCTGTTTCGTCATTGTCAGTGATCTACCTACCACCGTTGTATCGTCAGCAAACTTAATGATGGCAATGGAGCTATGAGTTTCCACACAGTCATGTGTGCACAGGGAATACAGGAGTGGGCTGAGAACACAGCCCTGCAGGGCTCCAGTGTTGAGGGTCAGTGATGAAATGTTGCTGCCCATTCTAACCACCTGATGTCAGCCTGACAGGAAGTCCAATATCCAGCTGCATAGTGAGCTGTTTAAGGCCAGAGCCTGGAGTTTCACATCAAGCTAAAAGG
Organism: Moxostoma hubbsi; assembly: GCA_032164185.1. Classification (NCBI taxonomy): domain Eukaryota; kingdom Metazoa; phylum Chordata; class Actinopteri; order Cypriniformes; family Catostomidae; genus Moxostoma; species Moxostoma hubbsi. The sequence continues at coordinate 6,057,440 of JAVLUX010000030.1, forward strand.
GCACTATGGTGTTGAATGCTGAGCTGTAGTCTACAAACAGCATTCTCACATATGTGTTCCTTTTTTCCAGGTGGGAGAGAGCAGTGTGTTGTAGATACAATGGCATCATCAGTGAAGCAGTTGTTGCGGTAGGCAAACTGCAATGGGTCCAGAGAGGTGGGCAGCACAGAGCAGATGTGATCTCTGATTAGCCTCTCATAGCATTTGCTGATGATGGGGGTCAGAGCAACAGGACGCCAGTCATTTAAACAAGTGATTTTTGATTGCTTTTGTACAGGCACAATGGTGGTTGTTTTGAAGCATGTGGGGACTACAGACAGGGAGAGGGACAGGGTGAAAATGTCAGTAAAAACATTCGCGAACACACTGACGCGGCCCGGAATGTCACCTGGACCCACGGATTTACGAATGTTCACCCCTGAAGGTGAGGGTGAACCAACCTATGTAGTGTCGGCTGCGAGTGCTCTCTCCACAAGGGCGGTGTTATTGTCCTCGAAATGAGCATAAAATGTATTAAGCTCATCCAGGAGAGAGGCAGCGGTGTTCACAGCGGAGTTTTTATTCCCTTTGTAGTCCGTGATGATGTTAATTCCCTGCCACATACTTCTAGAGTCAGTGGTGTTGAACTGTCCTCACTTATGCTCCCATACAGTTCCTTGAGTGCCCTGTCTGTGTCGCTTGTGGGGGGATGTACACAGCTGTGATAATGACTGCTGTGAATTCCCTCGGTTGCCAGAAAGGTTGACACAGAAGCATGAGATATTCCAGATCAGGAGAACAGAAAGACTTGCTAAAATGTACGTTTCTCTGATCACACCATTATTTGTTGATCATAAAACATACACTCACCTAAAGGATTATTAGGAACACCTGTTCAATTTCTCATTAATGCAATTATCTAATCAACCAATCACATGGCAGTTGCTTCAATGCATTTAGGGGTGTGGTCCTGGTCAAGACAATCTCCTGAAATCCAAACTGAATGTCAGAATGGGAAAGAAAGGTGATTTTAAGCAATTTTGAGCGTGGCATGGTTGTTGGTGCCAGATGGGCCGGTCTGAGTATTTCACAATCTGCTCAGTTACTGGGATTTTCACGCACAACCATTTCTAGGGTTTACAAAGAATGGTGTGAAAAGGGAAAAACATCCAGTATGCGGCAGTCCTGTGGGCGAAAATGCCTTGTTGATGCTAGAGGTCAGAGGAGAATGGGCCGACTGATTCAAGCTGATAGAAGAGCAACTTTGACTGAAATAACCACTCGTTACAACCGAGGTATGCAGCAAAGCATTTGTGAAGCCACAACACACACAACCTTGAGGCGGATGGGCTACAACAGCAGAAGACCCCACCGGGTACCACTCATCTCCACTACAAATAGGAAAAAGAGGCTACAATTTGCAAGAGCTCACCAAAATTGGACAGTTGAAGACTGGAAAAATGTTGCCTGGTCTAATGAGTCTCGATTTCTGTTGAGACATTCAGATGGTAGAGTCAGAATTTGGCGTAAACAGAATGAGAACATGGATCCATCATGCCTTGTTACCACTGTGCAGGCTGGTGGTGGTGGTGTAATGGTGTGGGGGATGTTTTCTTGGCACACTTTAGGCCCCTTAGTGCCAATTGGGCATCGTTTAAATGCCACGGCCTACCTGAGCATTGTTTCTGACCATGTCCTTCCCTTTATGGCCACCATGTACCCATCTTCTGATGGCTACTTCCAGCAGGATAATGCACCATGTCACAAAGCTCGAATAATTTCAAATTGGTTTCTTGAACATGACAATGAGTTCACTGTACTAAAATGGCACCCACAGTCACTAGATCTCAACCCAATAGAGCATCTTTGGGATGTGGTTGAACGGGAGCTTCGTGCCCTGGATGTGCATCCCACAAATCTCCAACTGCAAGATGCTATCCTATCAATATGGGCCAACATTTCTAAAGAATGCTTTCAGCACCTTGTTGAATCAATGCCACGTAGAATTAAGGCAGTTCTGAAAGCGAAAGGGGGTCAAACACAGTATTAATATGGTGTTCCTAATAATCCTTTAGGTGAGTGTACACCACCATATCTGATTTTACCTGAGAGGTCTTTCGCTCTGTCTGCTCTGTGCACGGAGAACCCCGCGGGTTCGATGGTCGAGTCCGGAATCTCCGCAGACATCCAGGTTTCTGTAAGGCAGATAATGCAGCAGTCCCTCGTCTCTCATTGGAAAGAGATCCGCACTCTCAGCTCGCAGAGCTTGTTGTCCAGAGACTAAACATTTGCTAGAATTATACTGGGTAGCTGGGGTCGATTTGCATGACGTCTTACTCTGTGTACGCCGGCTCTTTTTCCCCTTTTCCTTCTGCGTTTCCGCGGTTGGGCAGCCCAGACAAAGGGCTCCGCTGGCGTGTTTGTACAGCGGGTAACAGCGGGTCGGCATTGAGGAATTTGAAGTCCGGTTTCGGTGTGTATTTGCAGAACCAATGCCCAAAAGCGTTTGTCTGTCGTATACAATAAGGCAGACAACATCTAAGACTAAAGACTGTAAACAAAACAAACAATAAACTACAGTGTTGTGTCGGTGCTCGCAACGCAGCAGCCATACTCTATGCCATCTTGAGTCATTTTGCTAACCTCCATAGGTAAGCTAACCTCTGGTGTTGTAACAAACAGCAGTACGTCATCTGCATACAGACAAATCTTCTGCTCTAAGCCTCTAACTATTATTACATTTATCCCCTGGTCATCCCTAATTGACTCTGTATGGGTTCAATAAATGGAGCAAAAAGGGTAGGGCTGAGAGGGCAGTCTTGATGGCAGCCTCTCTCCAGGTTAATAATCTGAGAGAGGTGTCCATTAATCTTTATTCTAGCATTTGGTTAGGAGTATAGATATTTAATGCATCTGATTGGCTCATCTTTAAAGCCCAATCTTCTCAGCGCCAAATACAGATACTCCCAGTAGACTGAGTCAAATGACTTTACCTCGTCCAAACTAATTACTATAGCTCTGATATTCCCCTTAGTCACATGATCTATTACATGCAGCACCCACCTAAAATGATCTTGTCCAATAGTTCTGGTATTATATGTTCCAATCTTTTAGCTAGTATTGACACATAACTTATAATAAATTCAAAACAGAAATTGGTCTAAGGCACTACACTCCTTTCTATACTTAAATTATTGCTCCCCTCCATGTTCTTGGTGGTTTACCTCAAAGCAATCAAAAACTATAGGACTAATTGGTCTTTGAAGGCCTTGTGCCACTCGTCTTGAAAACCTAACCCTTTGTTAGCCTTTAATCTAGAAATTGCTTTTCCTATTTTCTCCTTTGTAATCTCTGCCATTAGGGCTTTATTCTGATCTTCACCTATGGAGGGTAAATCCATTGATTGTAGAAATGTATTTATTTCTTGTGGGCTGGTTGTATTTGGTTCCTTATATAGATCTCTATCATAATTTTCGAAAATGTATATATATATAACGAAAATATATAGTACTCTACCTGTTGCTTCCTTAACCTCCATGCCAGAAGCTTCAAGGCCCTTGAGCCAGTTTCATAATATCTCTGCCTAGAAAAATTTTTTTTTTTCTTTTTTTCTCTAATTCTTCCTCACATAGTTTGATTATTTACTTTTTAATATAGCTTGTTTGATTTAATATGTGAGAGTCCTTTTCTTTGTGTTCTCTCTCTAAAACGCTCAGATTTTCTTGTGAATCAAGCAGCTTTCGACACTTTCCTTTTTTCTATGCGAGTTGAGGACTATGAGCTTTCCTCTGATCACCTATTTTGTGGCGTCCCACAAGACATGCATTTGTGATACTTAATTGTTACTGTTGTTATCCATATAATCTCTGAATTCTCTATGCACATATTCCTTGCATGTATTATCATTCAAAATACTTAGATTAAGTCGCCAGTGTATTCTTTTTGTCTAGATGTATGGTTAAGTAAACAGTCAGAGCTATCTATGACCCCTATCTTACACTCTAGAAGTCTGTTATAGTTACATATTAAAAAAAAGTTAATTCTTGAAGAAACACCTTGACTTGCTGAATAGAATGTGAATTGTTTATCTGTTGGATGGAGATCCCTCCACACATCAATCATTCCCAGCTCCATCAACATTTTTTTGGTTATCCTGGAGTTAGCATCTTTAGTGTGTTAGAGGAATCAAGGTTGGCTTGTATCTGTATATTCCAGTCTCCTCCACATATTAGAACTCCAGAGGCTTTGGAAGCAATTAATTGAAAAATTAATGAATCTCTAATACAATAATTTTCCCAGCATTGGTGTATATACACATCATAATTTCTTTCTGGTCAAGATATCCCTTAACAAATCTTAACCCTCTCTATAACAAAATTCAGAAACCACTTGGAAATTCACACTATTAGAAATTAGTATTGCTACCCCTCTCTTTCTCCATTTCTTACAGGATGAGTAAAGTTTTTTGTTACTTTTTGTGTTCTGTGCGGTTAAGATGGGTAATATCCAAAATATTACATGCAACTTCACCCTTTTCATCTTTGCAATAGCCTTGCTCCTCTTAATTGGATTGTGTAAGCCATTTACAGTAAGGGTAATCACCCTATATTCCTGACATTGCATTTAATCCCACATTTAACACAGTATGTAAATTACATGCTATTGGTGACCAAACTTGAACTATCTTCGAATTATAAAACAAAATCAGATCATTACAAAATAAAGTAAACCAAAAAAAAAACACAGGTAGACCTCCATTTTGAAGTAGTAAACCACTTCTTAATGTGGGGGAGTAGCCTAGCTTGCCACCAGAGCCCCCCTTCTGTGCAACTTTTAGTACCCTCACTTCAAGGGTGTATTGTATGCACTTCAAAGTGTCAAAAACATCTCTTGCCTGTATTTTTCGGTCAGCTGTATTCTCTCTAAAGAGAGTGTTCTTTTTTTGCAAAGAGCATTCTTTGTTCGTATAATGCAAGATCGATTGATTGGACTGTTACCTCCTGCCCCCGTTGCCTCTTAGGTCTATCTTGGCCGGTGAAAACCCTGTAGCTTCTCCTTAATCCACTCCTGGCAGGTCTGCCAGTTCACAGCGCTTGCTGAATGCTGCCAGGTGATCCTCCGTGCTTTTTCCAGAATCCCAGACTCAGCAGTCTTGTCCTAGTCAACCAGGAACCCCCTCTTCTTCTGCTCCTCTACTGCCTTTGCTGCATTTCCATAAGTTTTTGTCCCACTGCTGAAAAGTACTCCGTTTGGCTGCCGGTCGTGTTTGAAATCGTATTCCTTTTTCCCTGAGAATCCTAATCTGTGCATACACCTTCCTTTTTGCTACCATTTCTGCAGGTTAAACATGGTTTAAATAGAGCCTCCTGTCGCTGTGGTAGATCTCTTCTTCCATGCAGATTGCAGCACCATCTCTCTAGTTTTAACCTGTTAACTGGCACCCCCCACTTTGAGGAACGGGGTAAATGACATACCCAAAATAAAAGTCCTTCTGACTACACACACAATCAAGAATCTTTAGAAAGCTAACACTTGAGACTTAACTATGAAATCTTCAAAATTACCCTGTTACTAACACAGAGATAAAGAAGTGCAAACACAAAAGAAAAAAAATTATGAAATAAATACACTGGGATAGGCACCTAAAAACATATCTAACTAAAGCCTTAAGTCTTATCAAGCTATGTTTCAAATTTTAAGTTATACTAGCAAAAATTTGCTTTCTGTAAGCCTTTATCTAAGTGCTTGTCTGGGTGCCTTTTCAGAAAAAGCCAGCGTTGTCAAGCAGACAAAGCACACATTTTAATCTTCCAATGATAATTGTTCTCACTTATGAAATGACGTGATCATTTATGCAAACTATTAACACCCACATATTGCCATATTTGTAATTTCATTGGTTACATGTCCTCATAAATTACAACCTTCTAGAGTGCTATTGGTAGATATATATATATATATATATATATATATATATATATATATATATATATATATATATATATATATATATATATATATATTACACACATTTTAAAAAGGGCAATTTAATTTCCCTGGACAGTCAAGTAAATGTTCAGTGAGCCAGCCCTTTCAACTGATTCATAGAGTGCAATAGGTGACCCAATCACTCCAATGTCCCTTAATAAATACTCCACAAAACAAATTCCAACCAATAGGAGGCGTGAGCACAATGAACGTGCAGCTTCATACACAACACTGTCCGAAGGAGTGCTGCTACACAAAACAACTCCTGCTGCTAGGTGGAACCAGGACAAAAAGAAACAAAGGTGCTCAACTTCTTCGGAAGGTCAAGTGAATGTTCAGTGAGTCAGACCCACTCGGCTACAATATGAGTATCACCAAATGACTGACTTACTCCATTTACTTAATGAAGGACAATGCTTGCTGTGGGCATGTAAATGTTTTATGGCCATCCTCATTTAGTCTCAATTTCGCCGGGAAAATCAGTGCAAAAGTGACCTTCCATACATACAACCTTACATAAACGTAAGCGTTTCTTGCATTCCTTGAATTGATTGCGTTTCTCTCTCGTCGAATTTGCAAAGTCTGGGAACAAGAAAATGCTGTGGTTCTGCCAAGAAAGCCTTTCTTTACTCCTCGCCTCACGTAACACGAGATATTTATCGGATGATCTCAGGAATTTGGCCTGAGCCAGAACTCTGTGAGCTCGCTCGATTTCCAGCTTATACCCTGTTATGTCAAGTAGACTCGTAAAGATCACATCCAGAAATTTGACCATATCTCGTCGTCTCTTGTAAACATATCAGTGCAGTTTGTCTCCATGGTAGTGATTGATCGACGTATTACAGCAATAATCTCCAAGTCAGCAACGATTTTCACCAGCATTGCTGAAACGTTTAGCAATTAACGCCGTTGCAATTCAAGCAAGTTCACTTCTCCGTTCAAACTGACTCCCTGGTCCGCTGCCACTGGGGGGTTGAGCATATAAGTGTCTTTTAAAGTCCCCTGAGCCCAAGGATTTTGAATTTTTTGACATTGTCTTTATAGAACTGTTAAGGATCAGGTTGTATCGAATCTCACCAGTTTATGACATGAAAAGTATTAAAACTAGCAAAGTGCACAGAGCTCTCCATTCACACATCCGAATCTCGCATGGTGTCACCGCAGTCACACAGGACAGTTTCTAATCCAAGTCTTTTAAAATTATTGCTGAGAGAACATTATCTTGTTCATAAGTATAAATACCCTCGCCCTTGTATCTTGTGTATTGCCTCCTCAAGCATCAACAACTTATTGTAGCCTTTTGTGATGATTGTGAATGAGCCCTTGATTTGTCTGGGCTGTGACGCTGTCTGCTTTTCTTGACAAAGCCTCCAGGTACTGACAAGTTTCCTTGCTTTGGTTTGGTTGCATGCTCTGCAATTTTTAATTCTCCCCTGTATTGGCTGAAAGATGTTCAGATCCATCATTGCCACTTAGGATAATTTTGATATTTATTATTTATTTGGGCAAACATTAATTATAATTTTTCTTGTTGAATATTCTTACATTTATGCTGCTGCTTAATAAAACAAAAAACAAAAATAAAAGACAGCTTTTATGATCAGAGCAGACGCCAGACACCACATGGCTGCACAGTGCTGGAGGCCAGATTGGATTTATTTTTTCTTTCCTGCGGAAAGAGAGAATGGGGGTCTTACTGTCCCTTTGAGCAATAGACAGGAAGAGATGTTCATAAAGGCGGGCTCAGATATGAATAAGAATTATGGGTCCAGGTTTGCTAACCTACGGCCGGCCAGCGGCCCTCTGCCCAGTGCTCTGTTCCTCACAAAGATGGCTTTGTGACCACTTATCCTGTCTTTTCAGTGGTGGGCCAGCAGGCAGATAATCACTCTAATCTAGTTAAGGTTAAATAGGGCCATGACTGAGAGCTGGCCTTACACACACAAATCTCTGCACAAAAATCATGTTTTAGGCACAGACAAGAAAAGTGTCATATTGATTATTTAAATTGGGAGCAGCCCGGTCTACCTTAAGCCAGCTACATTAGACAGATGGGAAGAGAGAGAGAGGATACAGATAGGTTACTTGTTAAATGTGCCGACTCGTGTATTTATGTGGGACCTTTGTATATTTATTTGCAATAGAGCTAAGATAATTAAACAATAAATAAAAATAATTCTTCCTAAATGCTCTTTTATTGTAAGTGTATAGGAATAGATAGGTAGAGGGAGTTGAAAAGAGGTTTGTGAAATGTCCCAATTTTAAATGGATTTGAACAACATTACATGTATGCACATGACCCATTAGGAGCATCTGCACTAACCAGAAGATAATGGTTCTGAGTTCATTGATGTTTTCCTTTTCTGTCTTTCCTTATCGGTCTTTAATCCTGATGAATAGTTGCAAAAGTTTCTGTGAGATCATGGGTGTAACTACAGTAGGTGAGCTCACTAGGTGAGCTAATTGCGTTAAATGCTGAATTAAACTGACACCCCCCCCCCCCCCCCCATTTTTTCTCATTTAACTAACATCTTTTATATTTTTAGTTTTGTGTTCCTTGCCACAATCGCCTTTGGCTTGCTTACTGGTGGCCTAAAAATAATAATTTCTAAGCCATGTTTTTTAATCTCATTATGCATATTTGCACAATGAGGATTTGAATTGCATAATTTGTTTTTGTTACTGCATAATTTTCTGTAAAATTGCTTTAAAAATATGAGTGTTGTGAAACGCACTATACAAATATGACGACCTCTGAGTGTGACTTGCTGGACAGGTATTTTTATTCCTCAGCTAGAGGTGAGTAGCAGCAGGGCAGAGCTGCAGCTGATTACCTTGTTCACTTTTGTGTCTATGTGCAAGGGTGCCATTTGCAAATTAATAAGTGCTTTTGTTCCCCCTTCCTGCCTCCCTTTTTTTTTTTTCCTTTTTTGCACAAGCATCAACTTTAATATGCTGCCATGAAAGACGCTGCATGAGGCACAGTTGTCCCACTGTATCAAAATGGTAATATCGGCCTATGTATTATTATTTATAATGTTGCCTAAATTTCAAAAATCAGTTAGGGATGGCATCAATGAAATATAAAGATTTCAAATGTGTATATCCATCTACAAAAATCCCCCAACATCGTATCCTTGGACATCATCCAGTCAAATAATGACTCAAATAATTTTAGCAAGGCACCTTAATACTGTGATACTGCAATACCGCAGTATTTTTTAGATTTTTTTTTTTTTTTGTGTAGGTTATCATACCGTGAACATTTCATACTCTTACACCCTGACTGAGGAGTAAAAAAAAAAGTAATCAAATTGGACAGTGTGAAATGCTTTCATGTAATATTTGATATTTTAGAGTTGACTGTAGTGGAAATTGTGTTGTGTATGGTGCACCAAAACTCAAATTATAAATAAAGTAAAATGCTGAGCAGCCAAAGGAAATCGAGTGCGCAGAGCCAGGAAATTGGATCACAAAGATATGGAGATGGCAAACAGACTCTCAAAGTGAGGCTTAACTTTTAAAGGTGCACTCATTATTATTTTTTCCTTATTTAAAGATTTACCTCTAAAGAAATGCATAGTAACATACTGTATGTATAAAGTCATGACCACTCATGTGAGTGGTCATGACTTTATACATGACTCATGAAGAATTCAGTCATATCATTAACCTTATAAAAGCTCATTTATTCTACTTGGAGATGGTACCCTCAAGGGGGCTGCCATGTTAGGATCATGGCAGCCAGCTGAATACTACTGGTTTAATCTCACTAACTGCCCTGTTATTTGGACTCTTTCATTAATGGATTAAATTAATCCTTGTTTACTGTGTATTATGAATTTCAACAATGGAATTGGTAAATGAAGCAGCATCCAGGCCGCTTGGTGACCGTGTAAGTCATACTTCAACATTCTTTAAAAAATATTGAGTGCAGTGCACCTTTTAAAGCCACTCACCTCCAAATCACGCCACATACTTTTTCCACCCAGTAACGCACCCAAATGTGCTTGGCCTGTTTCTTTCATGAGAATCTCAAATCAAAATAGAATAGTAACGACAGCCCCCATACATCAGTGTTTGTTTACATCTATTTTGCGTCTGAACAGGGGCGTGTGTTTCTGTATGAATTTATGATTGGACCAGATCGATTTGACAGCCAGAGTGATCCTTTGTCGTTTGGTATGAAATGCCCAGTTTTTGTTTTATATCCGTTTACATAGTGTGTTATACCTAGTATTTTCTGTTCAGATTTTAGAAGTTGTGTAGTTTAATCCATTTTTACAGGGCTTCTCTTACTCTGATGGGATGAGGACATTTGTCGACTGATAAAATAACTTTAAAAAAATGTTGTGGTCCAGTGTTGTGGCCAGCTGGCCACGCGTGGTTGATTACCATTCCTTTTGATTATTTGTTTTTGACTCCAGAGTAACTGCCTCATATCCATCTTATGTCAGCATGTCCTGACCTTGTACGTGCTCAAACCTTTAATCTTATGACTCTGTTCACACATAGCATCAAAACTGAACTGATCAGGTAGTTACAACTTCTCATTCAGGGATACAGCCAGTGCTAAATTTACCTGTATTTTCAAATGGGTCGTGTTCACACATGACTTGAATATTGAAAGTTCCTGTACATTTTCTTCAAAAAGGCTGTCATTGTGAAATTGACTATAGTATAAAAACTAAACTTTTCAGGTAATGTACAACTTCTCATTCAGGGAAATTGCCAAAGCTGATTTACTGGTATTTTCAAATGGGTCGTGTTTACACAAGATTAATTACCTAGCCTACTGTTATTCTTAATGTACATTATTTCACCACATGTATTTATATCACTGTACATTGTGTTATATTATCCAGGCAGAATAAAAAGAGAATATGGTTCGGGAGTCTGTTTGTAATATACCTGTAGCAAAATACATGAGCAAATAAATGTGCAACAGCACTCTTTACTCATTCACTTGCCTAAAAAAAGAGTTTATATACTCAGAATGCATCAACTCCATGGAAATACAATTAAACAATTCAATCAGGTTAATCTCGTAAAATTGTCACCGATTTGGTGTGAACAGGCCTTTACTCACCCTCATGCCATCCCAGTGTATGACTGACTTCTGCAGAACACAAATTAAGATTTTTAGAAGAAGTTTTCAGCTCTTTATGTCCATGTGTCCATTTTGTTCTGTAAAACTACATTTTCACTTTCACATTCAGCCACCTACTGGTTGGGGCTGGATAAAGGTGGATACATAGTGTGCGTGTATACAATACCAGCCAAAAGTTTTGAAACGCACTCATTCTTTATTATAATTTTTTTTTTTTTTTTCACATTTTACAATAATAAAGTCAATTATGGAATAACAAATGGAATGATGGGAATTGTTCAAAATCCAAAAAAATAAAAACTATTATATTTTAGCATCTTCAAAGTAGTCACCCTTTGCCTAGAATTTGCAGTCGTGTGCTTTTGACATTTTCAACCTGGGATGCTTTTTAAACGGTATTGAAGGAGTTTCCATCTATGTTGGGCACTTATTGGCTGCTTTTCTTTATTATTTGGTCCAAGTCATCAATTTCTAAAACTTGTCGATGTGTATATATATATATATATACACACACATATACATATGTATATACACACATATATATATATATATATATATATATATATATATATATATATACATATGTGTACACACACATATACATATATATATATATATACATATGTGTACACACACATATACATATGTATATGTGTGTGTGTGTGTGTGTATATATATATATATATATATATATATATATATATATATATATATATATATATATATATATATATATATATATATAAATATATATATATATATATATATATATATATATATATATATACATATATAAATGTATATATACATATATAAATGTATATATACATATATAAATGTATATATATATATACATATATGAATGTGTATACATATATGTGTGTATATACATATGTATATATATGTGTGTGTATATACATATATGTGTGTGTGTGTGTATATATATATATATACACATTCATATATGTATATATATATATATATATATATATATATATATATATATACATATATATATATATACACATTTATATATGTACATATATATATATATACACATTTATATATGTACATATATATATATCTACATATATATATGTATATATATAAATATATGTATATAAATATATGTACGTGTGTATGTATATATATTTATGTGTGTATATATATGTATATGTGTGTATGTATATGTGTGTATGTATGCATGCGTGTGTGTGTATACGTGTGTGTATACATAAGTGTGTGTTTGTGTATATGTATGTGTATACGTGTATGTGTATACATGTATGTATATGTGTGTGTTTGTCCACAAAAATATAATATATATATATATATATTTTATATAATTTTAAAATATTTAAAGATAACTATGAATAATTATATATTGATATAAATATGTATAATCATTATATATTGAGAAATTGTTATATAAGGGGCTTTCTCAGCAAATATTTCTATGTATGTGTTTGTGTATGTATGTATGTGTTTGTGTGTGTATGTATGTGTTTGTGTGTGTGTATATATGTATATGAATGTGTAATAAACCTATAATTGAATCAAATTATTTTTGGGGTGTATGGACTGGAGGCTACTCCAATAGGAAAAAAAGAAAATGAATAAATAAATAAGGAAACACTGGCTTCTGTTTTTCCCAGTGTTCACTTAACTCTTCCATAAAATCACCTTCGCCAGCCCAAACAAATTAAAAAGTAATCTTTTAAACGTGTTTTAAAAATGAAAATTCTGTTATAATTCATCCTCACACTGTTCCAATACTGTATGACTTTCTTTTTAATGCAGAACACTGTAACTGTAGAAAGTCAAACAGGTTTAGAACAACATAAGGATCAGTAAATTATGTTAGAATCTGTCTCTTTAAGACTTGAATTCTACATTAATGTCTCTGTGTACCATTGATGACATGATCTGGACTATTAGCATAGTTCTTTTTTAACAAGTTAAAGTAACATATGATGGTTTGTCAGTTTCGTGGAGGTAATGGTAACTTCTTTAAATATGTATTAATAATACAACAGGTTCAATGATGAAAGAAAAAGCAATTTATGCTGGAGCCTTATGGCAGAGTATTAGAGAACTCTAGCATACAGTTACTGTCAGTTTTACTGATTTATTACACAGAAGACATAATTGTGATGCTACTCATCCATACAACAAAATTAGACACTGTCTGCAATGTATACATGCAAAATTTGATTTAAGAGTGAAGGTGGAGGGAAAGATTATAATCGTATAAGTACTTCTGTAGATTTTTGTTCCTTTTTGGAGCTTGATGTGTCGAATCGAGTTGTTTTTATTTTTTGTGGGGGTGAATTATCCCTTTAAGTACTTGTCTGACACTTGTCTGTTCAAAGACCTGGTAGGGAAAAAGCCACTCAGACCACATGCTGCCCTCTATTCCACAGGAGAAGAAAGGTGCTGGTGAATCCTTGCACTCTCTCCTTTTGTTCTTTTTTTTTTTTCTCTACTCCACTCTTAGGCCTAAGAAAAGCCGAAGGATGGTTTTGCTGATTTTTAATGGAGTTTAAGTCTAAGTGCTGTGCAGGGATTATGCTAAGAGTGCAGTTTTCTTCTTTATAAATCTCTCTTTATCCCCTTCTCAGTTACACTCTTTTTTTATTGACCAGAACTCTAAAATAATTGAGGGTTAGATCTGATTACAGACCAAAGTGATCAGCCTTTGCTATTATAAACCTGCTATTGTGCTGAAACATGACAGCTATAGCCTTACCAGCACACTTTATGTGTGTGTATGTCTCCCCCACAAGCCAGTGCTGCTATGTACTCAGGAACACAATTTAAATTTCAATTCTCTGCCACAGCCAAGTATGCGATATGGAGATGACAATCAAAGTCCTTGTCCTCTATTTTATTGCACAGCCGAGTCTATTACTTTGCTGCACTCTTCCTGGCTCTCCTGTCATTTCCCTGACACACAGGAAGCCAGAGAGACATGAAGAGACATTGATGAGTGCATCATATGGATGAAGGATGCATCTCTCCATTATCATCATCTCCTATAATAAACCCTCCCAGTTTTTTATTATTTAATCAGGCATTGGACAACATATGAGCACTCACTGACACGTTTGGCTCTTGAAACGTCTGACTGTCTGTCTTTGTGCTGCGTCCAAGCTCTTTTAAACAATCTATATCTTCAGTTTAGATGGAGAAACTTAAAAGGTTAATTCTCATAAAAATACAAATTCTTTATTCACCCTCATGATGTTACAAATGTTTGTCTTTCTTTCGTAAAACACAAAAGAAGTGAATCAGGTTGATTTTTAAGGTCATTTGATCTGTTTAATAGTTTTTTACATTTTGTAAATTTATGTAGCTAATGGATATTCTGGAAATTATCACATTTATTTTTAGACAATTGTTTTGTAATTTTTCATTTTCAATTTTGTTTAAGGTGATTTATATAAAAAAAAAAAAATTACTGTCCAATAAGTGAAACAATATTTGGGGTAAAAATCCCCCACTTTTGTAGGGGCTAAAGGCCCCTATTAAACGCATTGTTTTTCTTAAGTTGGGTGAAGATTTTTTTTATTTTTATTATTTGAATGCTTAAATGTAATGCTTTTTGGGGTCCACTGTAAACAACATTTGAAGGGATCACCTGATTAAGAATAGAAGTGGCCTTTCCTAAAAGTGGTATCCTTGTGATTATGTCCCGTGTACAGGGTTTAAACATGCTACAGATTACCTTAACAGTAAGCTTTTATATTCTCTTTCTCTGGTAGTATACTGCAATTAACCCCACTCTGCAATGACCTCTACGTTTCACTTTGACTTGTTGATGTGTCAGTTTGGCATTTAGAGAATTAAGGTGAGCCAGAACAGCACCATTCCCAACTAAATCAGCACATTTATGCATCTGTGATGAGCACTGAGCTAATGGCTTTTTCTCACTTTCTCCTTTTTGTTGAAATCAAATGACTGCCTTTGCGTTTTAACTCTGCCAGTGACTGACTAAAGATATTAATCTTGGCCATGTCAAGTAGTCTGAGAACTTGACAGAGGGAGTGATTGAGAAGGGAATTCAAACCACAAATTGGTGTTCATCTGCTGCTTGGGCTCTTATTACTTCTGTTGTACCTGTATATTGGAAGGCAAGTAGAGAGAGAATCAGCTCCTGATGTAACTTAAATTTTTGCCAGAGAATGTATGTTTTTATGACCCAAACACTACTTAAATGATTGAAAACTAAAAACAAATGATGCAGAATATTTTTTTTATGGTAGCCTCTAAGCAACTTAAAGATCACATCAAAAATAGCATTTAATCAATACATTAAGCTAACTGCTAGCCAGGCTAACATTCCTTGGCAGTTAAAACAGTTGATCACAGCTGGGTCTGCCCAGAACCCAGCCTTGATGAATTCCAGAAGAATTTCATGAATTTAAAATGGAGGTTCAGAAGTTAAAGAAAGATCCTGAGGTGAAGATCAGTGTAGAGTCCTGCACCACAACAGCCACTAACACTGACCTCAGCTCGAGCGCCCCTGCCTCTCCTGCATCTCCAAAGATCAAGGCCTTGAGAGATAACATTGGAGCAGGACTACTTCCTGTTTAAAGAGGAAACTAACAGCTGCCTCTGCCAGCTCCAAAATCCGACCAGCCACCTTCTGTCAGACAACAGGAGGAGAACAACCAGGAGCTGAAGAGGGTGAGAGAGGAGCTGATCAAGAGAGATCAACATCGCAATATGCTGGAGAAGAACCTGGAGGAGATGAGACAACATCTACATGCAAACCCTGAACACATCACAACCACAGAACAACAGCAACAGTGTGCTAGCACAGAAGCACTCAATATATCTCCTCCTGAACACATCAGAAAAATAAAACTACACCAGCAGTGTCAACACACACCATCCCATCCCCTGCAACCTTGCATGTTTCTCAGGTCTCTCAAGCTTCTAAGAACTCCCAAGAGAAAAGACATCAGTACCAGACAGAGATATCCACAGACCACAACAACATTCAACAGAGAAACAACACAACATCATTATCCTCTGTGACTCTCTTATGGCAACCACCTTGACCAGAGTCAACTGTTTCCTGGGAGAACTGTGAGGAAACTCTGGTGTTCCACCTCACTCTGCTTTGAAGCTGCTGAGAAAGGGTGTTTTGGGAACACTCTCACACAACATACTGCACACTGGAACAAACAACCTCAGCACCAGAAGATTGCATGTCGCCAAAGCTCTCATCAATGTGGTGAAAACGACTAGAGGAATCTACCCCAATGCCAAAGTCATCATCTCTACACTGCTGCCTCATAGAGAAGTTCCACAAAACATCATCAATGCCATTAATGCAGAGATGGCTGAAATGCATGCACTCAGGCTGAATGTACATATAGTAAATCATCATCATGAGCATCTATATGACCCTCTACATTCATCAAGAGCTGCTGTTGTGACGGGAAGAGGTAATGCAGACACAAGTGACTTCAGCCAGATAAAAAAAAACATGCTGAAACTCATACTGTATGTGAAAATGTATTACACTTACATTTATGCATTTGGCAAATGCTTTTATCCAAAGCGACTTAGTGCATTTATTACAGGGACAATCCCCCCCTGAGCAACCTGGGTTTAAGTGCCTCGCTCAAGGACACAATGGTGGTGGGTGTGGGGATTGATCCAGTGACCTTCTGATTAACAGTTATGTGCTTTAGCCCATGTGGTGTTGATTAGCAAGAGCTTTAAGCATATAATTTTTTTTTGTTTTTCATATTTATTTTACTGTATCTTCTCTTTCTTATACAGTTGATATTCTGAGGTTCTTCATTTATTTCAGTATATTTCATAACATGATTGGGTCAGGAATCATACATTTCTATTTCTGGTAAAAATCCTCATGTTAGAAATGAAAGAGATTCAGGTGAAATTATTGTTTGGTTTAAATAGCATATTTCCCATTATATTCAGCCTGTGAAAAAAGGGAGGGCACATATTTGGATTAAAATGATAAAGGAACTAATTTGTTCAGATGAGGACACTTACCTGTGTGCCACTTACATCCCCCCACATGAGTCACCCTATTATAGTGAGGAGATCATTCAGTTTCAGTCTCTAAGGTCAGTCCTGATAATGGGGATCTGAATGCAAGAACTGGAAAGGAACCAGATTATATTAGTTCAGTTGGTGATAAGTACATTATTAACAACACAAATATACATAAAAAAGCATCCACTAAACCATGTTAAAACTATGACAACACAATAAACAGACATGGAAAAGAAGTTCTGCAGCTCTGTAAAAGCCTGGGTCTCTATATAGTTAATGATAGAACAAATGGTAATTCTCAGGGCCGAATTACCTACTGCTCTTCTTTAGGTAGTAGCACAGAGGACTGTCAGCCAGTCTTCTACCATTTTCAGATCAGAAGTTTAAACTATATACCCTCCCAACCAGATTCTTCTGGAGAGAAGACAGTCCAGCCCAGTATGAAGCTGAACTCCACAGCACTCAGGTTAACCTCATGGGTCGATGGACACGCCGGCGTGTCCTGCTGGATTTTTTTCCACATAACAGCGGAAACAATTTAAAATACTCTGTCATTTTTGGGCATACAAATAAGTGTAAGACATCATTAGAAACTATAAATGTTCTACTTTTGTGTACACTCACAATAACTAAACCTTGCGCTTTTGTAAATAAAATAAATAGGGTGCGCTTTCAGCAGTCACTATCTCCGTGAGCATATTTTTGAAACACAAACACAAAAGTTAAACTCTGCAAATGATTATAACACAAACGTGAAACGTCTAAAGAAAGCTTAAAATGTCTACTTTAAAATAAATTAAACTTAAAAATTTTAAACAAATATTCTTCTGCAATGTAATCTGTGTGATACAGATTTACAGTTTCTCCTGGCTCAGCTAATTATATATATATATATAGTCAAGTCAATTTTATTTGTATAGCGCCTTTCACAACACACATCGTTTCAAAGAAGCTTTACAGAAGTTCAGCATTAACAGACGATAAAAATGTAATGTCTATAAAGTCGATAAATCATCATCATTGTGCAGGGCTCCAAACTGCGACTAAAATTGGTCGCATTTGCGACCAAATAAATTTATTTGCAAGTGTAATTTCTGTCAAGGTCGCCATTGGCGACAGTAAAATTTACTCCCTTTGATTTTAAAATTTGCATTACATTTCCCGAAATACATTACAAAAGTTTATATCAAAGAAATAGCGGGGAAAACGGAGTTCATTGCAGGAACTAACCATTTAAAAAAAGAGACTGTGAGAAAACACGGTGACAGTAACAAGCATAATATATATATATATATATATATATATATATATATATATATATATATATATATATATATATATATATATATATATATATAAACATGTTTTTTTTTATGTAATTTATTCCTGTGATGTAAAGCTGAATTTTCCTCATTACTCCTAGTTTTCAGTGTTACATGAGCCTTCAGAAATAATTATAGTATGCTGGTTTGCTGTTCAAGAAACATTTATTATTATAATCAATGTTGAACAATGTTACAATATTTTTCAGGATTATTTGATGAATAGAAAGTTCAAAATAACAGCATTTATCTGAAAAAGAAAGCTTTTGTAACATTATACATTACCGTTCAAAAGTTTGGGGTCAGTAAGATTTTTTTAATTTTTGGAAAGAAATTCAGATTTTTATTCAGCAAGGATGCATTATATTGATCAAAAGTGACCGTATAGACATTTATAAGGTTAAAAAAGCTTTCTATTTTAGATAAATGCTGTTATTTTGACAGAATTTACAATAATAAACAATACTTTCTATTCATCAAAGAATCCTGAAAAATATTTTATATATTGTGTAAATGCTCAATATAAGATATTCAATTTTATTCTGTTCCAGGGGGAGGAGTCTTTGTTGTCTCAGGTGTGAATCACATCAATATTCATGATCGCATATGGCCTTTCCAACACTAAAATTGTCTCACAAAAGTTAAATGACTATATTGTTTTGTATGAGTGAATGATCAGGATGGTTGTCACATCATTTTGTATATAATTTCATTTTGCTCACATATTATTGTAGCCCATTTTGTGCTGAATACGGTGTTATCAGACTTTAGCCATTAATATGCTTTTAAGCAACTGAAAAAGCACAAATGTCAAGGCATATCAAATCTTCTCTAGGGCCTAAAACACACTCAGACCCCAGAGGGTTTAAGAACATGATAGATGTGTTTCTCCTCCTGGAAAATATGAGAAAAGCATTAATTTGTCCACAAAACCATTAGCTAAATTATTTTGTTCTCTGTTGCCAGCAAATCATTTAAAAATATAACTGAACAGAAGAAAACAGGAAATCCCTAAAGTGGACTGGTTTGATAAAGAATGTTAAATGTTTAGAAAAGAACTAAGACAGTTATCAAATAAAAAAAAAAATAAACACAATAGACCCTGCAAATAAACTAACACGTGCTACCTATCAACAAATTCTTAAAAGATGCAAGTCACTACTAAAAAAGCAAAAGAGGTGAACCTTTGACAACAAAGATCATTAAAATAGAGGAAGCAATTGTTCAAAATGTATTATGTGAATTATGGAACAACTTCCTATGTGTGACCCAAACACCTGGACAGAACATTTTGGAAACCTTTATATACAAAATAATTGGAAAGAAAATCAAATCACTACAATCGTCAAACAAGGAAACAAATTTAACCCGAACAACTACAGGGGCATTTCAGTGAGGAGCAACATTGGCAAACTATTCTGTTGCATTATAAATGAAAGATTAACCCAAGAAAATCTCCAAGAAAACAAAACTTTACACAACTGTAAAATTGGATTCATGCAAAAACAGAGAACAACTGATCACATCTGCACGCATTTGTACACAGACATGTTCACCAAACAAAACAAGGAAAATATTTGGCTGTTTTATTGATTTAAAAAAAAAAAGCCTTTGTGTTTGGCATAATGGACTCTTCTTAAAACTGACATGGAGGAGGAAATGTTTATGATTTAATAAAGGGCCAAAGCCCAACTTTATTTAATATGTATATCAATTAATTGTCCACAATGCTTCAAAACTCAAGTATCATCCTTCTGTATGGCAGTGAAATCTGGGGCCCTAAATATAAACCAAATTATGAATCCTGGGACAAAAGTCCAGTTGAAATCTTTCACCTTGAATTTGATATAAATATCATGGGAGTTCAAAGAAGTGCTTCTATCATGGGCTATTGGGCAGAACTGGGCAGATTCCCTCTCTTGACTGACATTTAAAAGAAAGCCAGTAAATCACCATCACTGTGTTTATACACAGAGCAGCACACCCAGAGAGTGACCCCTTTACAGTATTTAGTGGACAAATATCAGCTTCAGTGCATCCAGAAAGTATTCACAGCGCTTCACTTTTTCCACATTTTGTTACGTTACAGCCTTATTCCGAAATGGATTAAATTAATTATTTTCCTCAAAATTCTACAAACAATACACCATAATGACAACGTGAAAGAAGTTTGTTTAAAATCTTTGCAAATTTATTAAAAATAAAAAACGAAAAAAAATCACATGTACGTAAGTATTCACAGCCTTTGCTCAATACTTTGTTGAAGCACCTTTAGCACCAATTATAGCCTCAAGTCTTTTTTGAGTATGATGCTACAAGCTTGGCACACCTATTTTTTGGGCAGTTTCTCCCATTCTTCTTTGTTATCTTGGCTGTGTGCTTAGGGTTGTCCTGTTGTAAGACGAACCTTCACCCCTGAGCGCTCTGGAGCAGGTTTTCATCGAGGATGTCTCTGTACTTTGCTGCATCTTTCCCTCGATCCTGACTAGTCTCCCAGTTCCTGCTGCTGAAAAACATCCCCACAGCATGATGCAGCCACCACCATGCTTCACTGTAGGGATGGTATTGGCCAGGTGATGAGCGGTGCCTGTTTTCTGCCAGACATGATGCTTGCCATTCAGGACAAAAAGTTCAATATTTGTTTCATCAGACCAAAGAATTAAGTTTCTCGTGGTCTTGGAGTCCTTCAGGTTCCTTTTGGAAAAACTCCTGGTGGGCTGTCATGTGCCTTTTACTGAGGAGTGGCTTCCGTCTGGCCACTCTACCATATAGGCCTGATTGGTGGAGTGCTGCAGAGATGGTAGTTCTCCTCTCCAAAGAGAAACACTGGAGCTCTGTCAGAGTAACCATCGGGTTCTTGGTCACCTCCCAGACTAAGGCCCTTCTCCCCCGATCACTCAGTGTGGCCGGGCGGCCAGCTCTAGGTAGAGTCCTGGTTGTTCCAAACTTCCATTTACGGATGATGGAGGCCACTGTGCTCATTGGTACCTTTAATGCTGCAGAAATGTTTCTGTACCCTTCCCCAGATCTGTGCTTTGATACAATCCTGTCTTTGACGTCTACAGACAATTCCTTGGACTTAATCAATTTTGGAATAAGGCTGTAACGATGTTATATATAACAATGTAAAAAAAGTGAAGCGCTGTGAATACTTTCCGGATGCACTGTAAATGTATAAATTCAATTCAGGCAGGCAAAATTAAAACAAATACAAAACACAACCCAAGGTTACATTCATCATTGGCAAAGCAAGCTCAAAGAAATGAACAAAGGATCTTATTTCCCAAAAATTACGACAGAATATAAATTGCCATCATGTCAGACCAAAATTAAAGACTACCATCACTGTAAGATTCTAACGAATTATCGTGTGAGTGAGCACAGTCTGACTGTAGAGATGGGTCAGCACAGGCAGAACTGGAGACCCAGAGAGGACAGACTGTGTTCGCACTGCACTCAAGGAGTAATAGAGGAAGAACTTCACTTCCTCAATGAGTAAACATTTTATACTCATAGGATAGTGTATAATGTTACAAAAGCTTTCTTTTTCAGATAAATGCTGTTATTTTGAACTTTCTATTCATCAAAGAATCCTGAAAAATATTTTAACATTGTTCAGGATTCTCACAGATACTGATACTGAGTGAGTAATGCAGAGAAACATTCATATGTTCTGGGAGAGAAAGCTGAATGTATAGATTTAGCAGCAGAGTAATGTGTCTTCTCATGATCTGAGGGAGAGAGGATGACCCCTCACTAAAGACTGAAAGTGTCCGTTTAATTTACTGTTACTAATTTTTCTCTGTAGATGCTTGTCTTTACATTTTGTGGACTTGTATGCTTATTATTATTATTATTATTATTATTATTATTATTATTATTATTATATTGTTTGAATTTATGTGTGTAAATATTTATTTATTTATTTATTAATGAATGCTTTGGCAACATTGTACATTGCATATAGTATGCCAATGAACTCTCTTTGAATTGAGAGAGAGAGAGAGAGAGAGAGAGATGAAGAAAAGAATAATGAGCTAAAGATGGTGAAGCCAGGAATGAACACACAGTCAGTCAAGGCTTCCTCCATTTGACAGATTGGTCAGACATTTCCAATTTACCACTATTGACCAGTGAGTAAATAGCTGGCATTGCATTGAGCTCTGTTAACACTTTGACTTGTTTGTCCTCTTTTACTTAATTAAGTAGAGATAAATAATGACCTCCTTACGGGAAACCAGAGAGAAGGAACCATTTTCCTGTTCTATGTGCTGACTCCTAGTCCATTGACTGATTTAGTTTTTATTAGCTCTGTTTGTTTGAAAGATTTGCTCTCTATCTCCCTTTCTATCATCTGTTTACTTGTCTGAATTTTGAGTGATTTGAAATTCAAATTTCAATTCCAATTTGTATAATTTTTGAAGGAGCTCTCATGCATGATTCATTTTGTTTAAGGAATAGTTCATCCAAACATTCTGTCATTGTTTACTCTCACCTCATTCCAAACCTGTATGACATTCAGAATAAGAATCTGCTTTATTGCCAAGTATGCTTACACATACAAGGAATTTGTCTTGGTGACAGGAGCTTCCAGTGCACAACAATACAAAAACAGCAGCAAGACATAAGATAATTAAAAAAAAGAATAATAAAAATAAATAATTATACATATACGTACATATACGCATGTAATGCAAATCTATTACAAATCCGTTATATAATACAGTATATTATGTACAGTGCAATGTATGTAATGGCAGAAGTGGATATGTTAGATAATAC
The DNA here is from genome assembly GCA_032164185.1 of Moxostoma hubbsi. Lineage (NCBI taxonomy): Eukaryota > Metazoa > Chordata > Actinopteri > Cypriniformes > Catostomidae > Moxostoma > Moxostoma hubbsi. The sequence goes on from JAVLUX010000030.1 coordinate 6,080,657, forward strand.
AAATAGGCTGTGTATTGCACAAAATTATTGCTCAATGGGGCAATTTAACGGTTCATGAGATGGATCGCCTGAGGGAAAAAACTGTTCCTGTGCCTGACGGTTCTGGTGCTCAGAGCTCTGAAGCGACGGCCAGAAGGCAACAGTTCAAAAAGGTAGTGGGCTGGGTGAGTGGGGTCCAGAGGGATTTTACCAGCTTTTTTCCTCACTCTGGAAGTGTATAGTTCTTGAAGGGGGGGCAGGGGGCAACCAATAATCTTCTCAGCAGTCCGAACTGTCCTCTGTAGTCTTCTGATGTCTGATTTCATAGCTGCACCAAACCAGTCAGTTATTGAAGTTCAGAGGACTGACTCAATGACTGCTGAATAGAAGTGTATCAGCAGTGCCTGTGGCAGGTTGAACTTCCTCAGCTGTCGAGGGAAGTACAAACTCTTCTGGGCCTTTTTCACAATGGAGTCAATGTGGGTCTCCCACTTCAGATCCTGTGAGATGGTAGTGCCCAGGAACCTGAATTACTCCACTGCTGCCACAGTGCAGGGGTGACAATGTTGGGGTGTTCCTCTTAAAGTCCACAATCATCTCCACCGTTTTGAGTGTGTTCAGCTCCAGGTTGTTTCGAATGCACCAGACAGCCAGCCGTTCAACCTCCTTTCTATCCGCAGACTCATCGTCATCTTGGATGAGGCCGATGACGGTGGTGTTGCCTGGAAACTTCAGGAGCTTGACAGAGGGATCCTTGGTGGTGCAGTCATTGGTATACAGGGAGAAGAGTAATGGGGAGAGCACACATCCCTGGGGGGCACCAGTGCTGAATGGTACAGGTGGTTGAAGTGAATTTTCCCTGCCTCACAAGCTGCTGCCTGTCCGTCAGAAAGCTGGTAATCCACTGACAGATAGACATGGAACAAGGAGTTGGTTTAACTTAGTCCGGAGAATAGCTGGGATGATTGTGTTGAAAGCCGAGCTGAAGTCCACAAATAGGATCCTTGCATAAGTCCCCGGTCTGTCCAGATGTTGCAGGACATGATGTAATCCCATGTTGACTGCATCATCCACAGATCTATTCGCTCTAAGCAAATTAAAGGGGATCTAGAAAGGGTCCAGTGATGTTCTTCAGGTGGGCCGACACCAATCTCTCAAATGACTTCATGACCACAGACATCAGGGCGACAGTTCTGTAGTTATTATTCCTGTGATTTTTGGTTTCTTAGGGACAGGGATAATAATTGAGCGTTTGAAGCAGCATGGGACTTCACACTGCCAATGATCTATTGAATATCTGTGTGAAGATGGGGGCCAGTTGGTTCTTTTGTTCCATTCCATGGAACAAAATAAAATATTTATCATAATGTCCAGACTGTTCGTGTTTATACAGTGAACGTATATAGGCTACCAGTGGATGTCAAGGTAAAAAAAAAAGCCTTATAAGTGCCATTAAAATAAATTCTTAAGGCTTTATACTCAAATAATATTCCAAATCTATGTGCACATTCAAACTTGGTGCAAAAAGATGGTACAAAACACCAATTGTTATTGTGTGTACTTGAGGGTGACTGAACTATGGTGGACTTGTTCTTTTAATATGTTGACAAAAAATATGTAATGTTCACTTAACGCAGAAATAATGTTCTTGGCACATATGTTTTTTTGGAATAAGTTAGAATAATTTTGAATGTTGATCCTTATAAGCTGATCTGTGGGAATTATAGCTCAAGGTCACTACTGATCTTGTATCATCTTCTGCTGCTGTTCCATTAAAACAATAGTCAATGCTTTATGACATCTTCTCTCTCTTTCTCTCTCTCTCAGCTAAACAACCCCTGACACATTTTCAATATTACATTAAACTGAGTTTGATTGATAATCTAATATTGGGCTAATGTAAAACATCAATCTTGGCAAGTATATTAATTATTTAATATTGTGGTGTAATTCAGAAATCGATGCAAGCATGTTCAGGGGGTACAGACAGGGTGGGGTGTTGTGGGGAGGAGGGAAATCAGTTGTTGACCAGCAGGAAATGGACAGCATTTGTAGAGGGGGAAAAATAAGAAGTGGAAAGGGTGGACAAAAAGGTAAAGATGTACTCCCTTAGCCCCAGGTCAATAAAAAATTTTTAATTTGCAAATAATGTCTTCCAGTTTCTGCACTCAGCAGTGTTGTGATCTAGTTTAGGATCTATTTAATTAGGCAAAGAGGTGGGCTATAAAGAGAAAAAAGACACCAACTTAATTGGAAAAATACAGTCATTTACAGATAGACTGGGAAGCGTTAAAATTACCCAAAAATAGTGGGAGGATGAAAGGATTATAAACGCTTGTGAAATAGGATAAGTGATTATAGAAAGCAAACAGAATTACAGTGATGAGCTGAATGGAGAGGGAGTGTCAGAGTGAAAGAGAGATTTATTGTCTTTTCCCTTGTCTCTTTGTCCTGAAGGCTATTGTGTATAATTGTTTCTTGCTAATTGTTCTTCATTAAAGGATTACTGCATGATCCGCATGATAAAGAACTCTGCTAAACCAGTACCCTAAACCCCCACTTTTGTGCCTGACTAATGACCCCTGCTTGTGTTTTACATTATAATGTCATTAAAAGTAGATGAAGTTCTGCCCCCAATTTGTTGCCCCAATTACTCGTCAAAGACTTAAAGCTGCACTGCGGAACTTTGGACTTTAGTGACATCTGTGATTTTAAATTAACATTGCAAGCAACTTGCTGAGGAACATTTTATGTGAGTTGTGATTCACCACTGATCTTCTGGTGAATGAATCCAATGATTTGAGGTAACCTGAACATTACCTTTAATCATCTGGAGATTTTCACGAGTCGGGTCATGACATGCTATTTTTATGTCGATATTGTGTTATTTTAACATTTGTAACCAGATATTTCTTGATTTGAGGAAGATAAAAAAAAAAAACATTCTTAACATATTTCATTAGATATGTAAATTGTGTTGTGTAAATCTGATGTTTATTGTTATGTCTCGTCACTGTCATGACTGCTATGTTGCTCGGAACTGCACACAAGACTTTCAACCACTGCTGCACTTGTGCATATGGTCATGTGACAAAGTGACTTGATTAATGTTTGTATTTTACTACACATATCAACTTAAGACGTGAAACTTGTGATATGGTTGATATGAGTTCAGATGAAGAAAACTTTACTTTTACATTGCAATCTAATGCCATTGTACAATAGTAGGCACTGCATTTAAACTGTATTTTAAAAACCCAAATAAGGATTTAATAATGGTGGGGATGAAATATATATAATATACGTTTTTTTTATATAAAAAATAATATACTACAATAAAAATCAAAACTTCTTTAATCACTTCTTTGAAAGATTGAGAGTTGGCTAAATGCTAAACAATTAATGTACATTACTGTGCTATAATATTGGAACATTGTTAGCAATGTACATAGCAATGTGGAACCATACATTCTTGTGGAACCACCTTGTAAATATAGTGGGTTTTACAAGTAATTTTAAATTGTCAGTCCACTCTGTTAAACAGACTATCTGCTAAAATGGCAATGGAAAGATATACAACTTATGATTTCTATGACTGATGTAAAAGAAATAAGAAAATGGGTAAACCCACACATCCACACTAAAGGGGCAGTCACACTACACTTTTTGCTCCATTCACTCCCATTCAAATGCATCCGAATGCAGAGAGTGGTAACGCAAGCGCATGCAAAGAAATTTCATTCTGCGCTGCATACCAAAGTTCAAGCGTGGTGAAATCTGAACTGTGAATTTGTACGACAAGAGGAAGCGCGACCAATAGGATGCCAAAACTTTACACGGCAACCTTTTGGCGCAATTCAAAGGATACATATTTCAAAGCTGCAAGATTTATTGTTGCAGGAAAGTGAATAGACAATATATTTGAATATTTGTAATGTAATATTATTTGTGATTTATTATTTACTTACACCAGATGCCCTCCCAATGACATCATATCCTGATTTGTAGCATTGTCTGAAAAAAAAAAGTGTGCTCACAGCCTAGTGTGACCGCCCCTTTAGGGTATCTAAAAAAAAAAGAGTGACAAAATACTAATAGTTCTTGATTATTAGTAAACATGTTACAGTAACTGTTTTACTATGTTACAGTAAAAAAAAAAAAAAAAAAAAACGACACTTGCACATTACTCATGTGCTTATAAGCACATGAGTAATGTTCGGTTAAAGTATGACAACTAGTGATGCACCAAAATGAAAATTCTGGGCAGAAACCAAAAATTCAGGATGCACTTAAAGAGGCTGAAAACCAGAAAATAAAAGAATATTTATATATATATTTTTTTATAATTGTATTAATATTATTCTTTTTAATTAATTTCATGAATTTAATTCATCTGAATTGGAAAAACTACAAACCAATAAAAATGATCACAGTTTTATTGAAAGTAACGCACCAAAATTGGACAAAATATATTAAAACATTATTAAATATATTCTTTATTCAGTTCTTTAACATTCAAATTTGACAGATTTTTTTTTTAACAATTATCCAAATAATGTAACGTTCTAGAAAACTATAATGAGATGCAAAACAGCAGTCAATTAATGAACTTAGCAGCTCTAGTATAGCATCTTGCAAATTCAAAAAGTTTAAATATGCTACACAGTCATTTTAATGAAAACAACAGGAAAAACACAGAACGGCAGAGGGCCTCTATTCTGTTTATGTAAACGTATTTCCACTTTAAAATTATTGTGCAAAACAGCAGTAATATAACTAAAAACCAACCTCAAACTGTAAATGACAGATGTAGCCTCAAGTGAAGAACAAAGTTTTACAGGGCTAAACCTATTTTAATGTAATTGCTACACGCAAATTGGACTGCTTTCTATTTAAGTAAAAGTGGCAGGTTTCTCTTCAAGAACAAAAGTTGCGCAGCTTTCTGGCAGGAGAGACAGTTCCCCTTCTCATGAAGAACATGAAATGCTGCACTGAATAGTCTCTCTCTCTCTGTGCTGGTGCTTGGGGCAGATAAATAAATGCGTGCAGTCCACGATCTTTATTCATGTACCAGTAGTCAAGAGGGTTGTCGCGTTCGCGTGATATGAGCGTGAAGCGATCGCCTGTGTTCCGCAACTGCTTTCGGGTCCCTGGATAACATATAACGTGTGAGTAAGGGCAGCTGATGGACTTTCTGGTGCCCCTAGGGAGTTGGTGCATTGGTGCCCTACGCAGACTGCGTATTATGCGTATAAATAGTGGCGGTACTGCTTTGAAGTATTTCGGCCTTTGCTTGGTAGCACTGTGATAATGGCTAGATCGATCGAGAGTGAAACCTGAGCAATGAGGGGCGGGGAGGCATATATTTTTGGCCTAATTACTCTTTCGGCCAAAACAAAAAATGTATTTTCGGCCGAAGATTTTCGGTGCATCCCTAATGACAACCAATAAGCTTCAAGAACCCAACCAGAAAACATATCCAATCATTTTAGCAAGTCAATTTCGTCAAAGATTTGAGTAAACTTAGTTAAAAGTTGAGTTAAAACAGTTGAGTCTGGTGTTCTTGCCACTACTGTCCTAAACTGTCTGTGACACGCCACACAGTAGGACTTTCTTTCTGAGCTTACGGACATGATGTAAACGTGTAAATTAAGGATGGGCATGCATCAATAATTTGGTATTCAAATATTTAAGCTCATATAAAAGGAATATTTGAATATTCTATTATTTAAATGAAAGTAATGAGAGAGACATTGTAAAACTATTAGTAATAAAATTGATAGTATTTTTACTATTTTAATTATTATTGAAGAATGAATATTTGCCTACTCGTGCACATCCCTAATGTAAAGGTCTCGATGTATTATACTTTCTACGAAATCAAAGAATGAATGTGTGAGAACATTTAAAACAAATCTGGCCAAAATTCTTTCGATGGTTCATAGCAGGTTTCTGTGGCGAACTTTTAGGAAAAAATCTTAACGGCTGCTAAACACATTCTTACTGCCTTTGGTCAATGTCAATAGTAGGAGTGATCTAGAGCTCCACCTACCTTGAGACCGATGGCTAATTTTGTTTATGTTGTTCAGTGAATCAAAATGAGTAAACATGAACACACCAGCGTGAATAGATATTAAAGAGCTGGTGGAAATGTACCTACATATGTATGATTGTTCACGTAGAGACATTTTAAAAGAACATGCCATGCAATTTTTTTTTTTTTATTCTACTTAAGGAATCAAATCTTTTCAAATACACTCAAGTGCCCATTCACTCATGGGCCATCTGCAGAAAAAGCCATTTACACTTATCTGTCTAAAGATATGCCTCTATCAACATTGTTTTCTTCTTTGTTCTGCACATTAACACTTTTAAACACTCATCTTTGCAATGGTATCAGTTTCATAAATCACAATATCAGTGTAACCTGCACATATTATGGCCACGTATAGTGTGTTAGCACATTAGCGTTATGAATTTATCATTTAAACAAGACAAATTAAATATTTTCTACTGCATATATATTACTTTAAATCATCATCGAGTGGTTAAAACAGCTTTTTTGACTGATCTCTTGTGAATTATAATCGTAGAATGTGGCATTATATGTCATTGATAACACATTTTAGGTTTTACATGTAACGTCCTCATATTTATATGTACTTCTAAATGCCTCCCACATCGGTGTGGCGGGTGTCTGAATGTTCGGAAACAGTGTACTGTTGCTTGGCTGTTTAAAACATAATTTTATCTCTAAGTGAATAATGAATAAGAACTTCTACGGAAGTATATAGAGGCCTTAAGGAGGAATGACGTAGGCCTATGATTGTCATGCAAAAATCAGACACGACAGCTCTTAATAAAAATCATGATTGTAGGCTTACCATAGTGAATTCGGGGTAAGACAAAGACAGGGTTTTAAACATGGATTTTTCTATGTACTCAATTCACTTTTGTTAATTGTAAAAACAATTACTGTTTCATCCTCATACTGGAGAGAGAGGTTACTTTGGAGGAATGTGCTTCCATAAGGGCCAGTGTTTATACAAAGATTTGGCAATTTATTGATTGTCTATGTATTTCATTTTAAGAGTGTTGACATCATTAGACCAAGGTGATGCTGGCTGAGATCAGTGAGGTGCTTCGCAGTTCAACTGGCCGGCCATTTCTGTGAGGGCTATCCTAAATCCAATGTTCAGACAATGGCATATGAAGTATCCCATGTCTTATGGTTTGAGTTGGCATCACTTCATCCACTGAGGTTCATCATAATAGACTGAATTGGTGTATAGCCTAACTGTGTGGTAAAAAATAAATTAGGTGTATACCTGGCTAAATTGATGAGTCTTTAGTCTAGACTTAAACGTCACATTAGCAAATTCACCAAGGAAATCAGAATATGGCCTGGGTGATCTATATACTGTAGCAAGGGCAAAAGTTTCTAAAAAAAATAATCAATCGTTTAGGCTCAGAAGAACTATATTTGTCGACTGGAATTTTTTTGAGGCACCCTAAATATGCATTTTGGACCGTACATTCACTTGCATTGTTTAACGGACGAAGCCTGAAATGAAATCCTAAAATTCTGTTTTGATGAAGAAAAAAAACTCAGGATGGCATGGGGTTGATTAAATTATCAGCAAATTTAATTTTTGTTTTTTCCATTAAGCCAAAATAAGACTTAAATTTCAGTCAATTTAAAAAGAAAAAAGTGTGGAATAATGTTCCTTGGTTTCAGAATCTTTATCATTACATGAAAACCCTTGCAGTTTAGCTGTACTTATCTGCTTGGATATCCTTACAAAGGAAACAAGCTATAGACTTAGAAAAAAAAAAAAAAGTTTATTGCATCTTTAACACATACATTGTCTATGCCGATATGAGATATTTGTAATGTCTCCAGTAGTAATCAATCAATACAGGATTTTTTTTTTTTTTTTTAAATGGCTGATTCATATGCTAATATCTAGAGTGTAGAAGGAAAGAAAGAACACTGCTTGTAACCTCTCTAGATAAATTGTTTTACTAATTATATGGATAAAGTTTTCCTGATGTTTAATAAATTCTGTTTTAATGATGTTTGATATTAGGAAAACATTTTTTAAATAATTAACTGGCCTGGTTTGACGTCATATATTACCAAAACTTACCTAAATAATTAAGAGCCTGATGAAAATAAATAAATTAATAACTAAAAAATGTTTTATGAAGAGGGGACACATACAGTCTCAACTCAGTAAAGCCTACTCATGGGTACAGTCAAAATGTTTGAACTTAAAAATAAAAATGTTGATTGATTGCATAGATTATCAATCGTGATCATATTATATTTTTAGAACACAATAATATTGTTCATAAATTTAAATGATCATTTAATTTAATACAGGAAATACAATGTGGCCATTTATCTGATTAATCAAAGAAATAATCGTAGATTAATTGATTATCAAAAAAAAATAGTTTTGCAAAAATATTTTGTTTAAAAAAATTAATCTGATTATTTCTTTGATTTCAAATGACTAAAATTGGATAAATAAACAGAAACTAGGAGAAGCTCCAATTCAACTTCAAAATCACAAAAAAATATTTAAAATATTTGACTAAATTATTTCATGTTTGAAATTTTGTACAAATGCAACTCTACAAAATTTTACACATGAAATAATTTGGTAAATTTCTTTTAAAGATTTTTGTGTATTTTAGAAGTTGAATTGGAGCTTCTCCTGGGTTCTGTTTATTCATCTCATTTTATTAATTTGTTCACACATATTAATACAACATATGAATACAATTTAAATAAAATAACATCCGTGAACACGGTAATCCAGAAACCACAAAAATGTATGGAAACACATTTTTATTTATTTGTTTTTCTCACAAAAATACTGAATGAAACTAACTGTACATACAGTGCATAGTGAATGTGACATAATAGCTGCCAGTGACATAGCACAATTGAAGCACTTTTGAATTTTGAAGTTGCTCTATTGTGTGGATCCAGTGAGAGCAAGTCATTTAATATGAACATAATTCTCAAAATAACAAAAAAAAAAAAAACATTCCACCCCATAACAACCCCCCATTTTAGTAACCTTATAAAAGTTTTGTTCTGCATGGACAAAGGTGTGTGTGTCTGTCTGTCTTGTATTTTTTCTTTCTTTTTGGAGGCGGTTTGGAACGGGGATTAACAAGGAAAATTAAAAATGTCACTTCATGTCAAAAATGTTGCAGACCCCTGCTGTCCCAGCTGAAAAGACCAGTTATGACCAGTGTATGGTGGTAGGCTACCATATTTATTGTATGTAAATACTTCATGATGTTTACACTGCAAAGCCATTGAAATAATCATTAAATGCTGACCGGCTGAAAAAAGTTTTCAGCAGCCTACCACAATACACATTTTTATAGGCATAAAACACAACACTCAATTTTATATAATATGTAACGGGGGTCCAGGCTCCGTCTCTCTACCCAAGGGGTTGTTGGCCTGAAAATGGTTGAAGACCCCTTGTTTAGAGGGAGTAAATACCCTTTTAAAACAAAGGGAAGTAAGGGGTCATCAGAATATTAGTGTCTTTTCGTTATTTACAGTGTAGGAAATGTGTTCTTCTGTTGCAGGGAAACCGGAAGCATCAAAGCAGGATTACAAAATCTGGTAAGTTCTGTTTCTTTTCCCCATCAGTCTTTGTTAAATATTTTATATCTGCATCCAAAATGAATGTTTAACAATTGGCTTTGAATCCCTTGAGCTGACTGATAGGCAGAAAGAGTCTCTCGCTCGCTCGCTCGCTCTCTCTCGCTCGCTCTCGCTCTCTCTCTCTCTCTCTCTCTCTCTTCCACTTCAATTCAAATGTGCTTTATTGGCATCATAAACACTGCAATGATTTACCAAAGCATTTGCAATGTTTACAATGAAACTAACAGATGAGAACAAATGATAAAATTACTAAATAAAAGAAAGATAAATGAACATATAATGTGAAATTTTGTGTATGCGCACATGTATATGCAACGTTTGCTGCTTCAGTATTTGCAGATTATTTTTTAACAGGTTTCTATGGTATACTGGAAAACAATTACGTTTTAAAGGCTTTTATTGGCAAAAACACTCAATTTATACAAAGAGTCAATATTTACAATGTTGACCCTTGTTTTTCATAGCCTCTGCAATTTGCTCTGGCATGCTGGATATCAGCTTCTGGGCCTAATCCTGACTGATGGCAATCCATTCTTGATTTAGTGCATGGATTTGATCACAACTTGTGGGCTTCTGTTTGTCCACTCGCCTTTTGAGGATTGGCCACATGTTCTCTATGGGGTTAAGATCCAGGTAGTTGCCTGGCCACGGATCCAAAATTTCAATGTTATGATCTCTGTGCAACATCATTATCACTCTTGCCTTGTGAAATGGTGCTCCATCATTCTGGAAAATTCAAGGATCATCACCAAATTTCTCCTTGATCATTGGGAGAAGTTGCTCTTGCAACTTTTTGATACCATTCTTTATTCATGGCAGTGTTTTTGGGCAGAATTGTGAGAGCGCCCACTTCCTTGGATGAAAAGAAACCTCACACATAGATGGTCTCAGGATGCTTCACTGTTGGCACGACTGTTGGCACTCATGATAGTGTTCACCTTTTCTTCTCCGGACTATCGATTTTCCAGATATCCCAAACAATCTGAAGGGGGCTTCATCAGAGAAAATATCTTTGTGCCAGTCTTCTGCTCTCCAACCCTTGTACCTCCTTCAGAATTTCAGTCTGTCCTTGAAGTTTTTCTTGGAGAGAAGTGGCTTCTTTGCTGCCCTTCTTGACACCAGGCCATTGTCCAAAAGTCTTTGCCTCACTGTGTGTGCAGATTCACTCACACCAACCTGCTGCCAATATTGAGCAAGCTCTGCACTGGTGGTGACATGTCCTGAAGCCTTCTTCACTGCAGTTGAACCTCTCTCCTTGAAGTTCTTGATGATCTGGTAAATGGTTCTTTCAGGTGCAATATTCTTTGCAGCAATTTCCTTGCATGTGAGGCCATTTTGATGCAAAGCGATGATTGCTGCATGTCTTTCTTTAGAGGTAACCATTGCTAACAAGAACACAATGATTGGAAGCACTTCCCTCCTTTTATAGCAAACAGTCTGCTCTTATAATCCAATCAGAATGATTGACCTGGCTAGTACTCGTTCACACTTTCCCAGGTGCTGCTGCTATGATTAGTGAAATGATGTTGGCTGGTCATTTTGTGCCAGGACCAAAAAAACAGTGAAATTTGGGTTTTTGACGGTTCATTTTTTTGTGCAATGAAACTTTTTGCAATTATTTAAAATCCACCTGAACATGGGTGTGTGTGTTTGTGCATATTGGATTTTGTGAGTGCATCACTTATTGGTCGGCTCCTCCCCAAGCAGCATGGTACATTGATGCCAGTAAAATGCAGTCTCTTCTTTCACCTAATAAATACTGAAGTTGTTTTATTATTGTCCAACTTCCTGAAATCAGGGCAAACCATTTCAAATTTGGGCTAGTTTTTTTTTCTCTCTCGACTTTCCCCATAGTTAGGAAAGATGTTGAGGAGGTGTTGCCCTGTCTTTACATCTCCTTGACTACATTATGGACATATCCTGCTCTCTGGGTGGCCAGTTCTGTCAATATATGACTGCCCAGAATATGATTGCTCTGTATGTACATTGTCATTGTTTTTGTTAACTTGCTTTTTTCACTGTGCTCAGATAATGCTGTGTTATATTCTCTGTTTAGGGCCAAATAACAAATACGTTTTCTTTAAAATTTTGTGTTTCAGACCAAAAAAAGTCAGATAATTTTCTTTTTGTGCTTTAATCATTTGGTATGGCCGCATTTTGTGGATGAGGGTTTCAGCGTGCTGAGGATAACTGTTGTTAGTCATGCTAGTTGTGTGTACTGTGCAGTGCCCTTCTGGTCTGTGCTTCTAAAGCAAATCCAAGTTATATTACAAAGCAATACTTGTGATTGTAATTTGATTCGTGTTGAATTCAACTCTATTTGTATTTGGTTCTTTTTGAAGACATCCAAACCAACGGATGAGGATCTGCTTTTATTGGTGGAAAGAAAATATGAAGTGAACTCGGAAGCTGATCTGACTAGCGTGTGTGTATGAGCATGAAATTATTAAACACAGGCAGAGCACATTTTGTTTTGTAATTAAAATTTTTTTTGTTGATTCAAAGAAAAAACACAACAGAGAAAAACGTAACATACACACCAAATCAACATTTTAGTTTTAACCCTCATTAATATCCCACCCTAACCCCAACGAACACCCCCGTGGTCACATAAAATCATACACAAACAAACAAACCAAAAAATTATGACATTAATAATGCTTTTAAAGAATTCTATCTTGATCTTTATAGTTCCACGTCTTCGTCTACTGATGAAGATATTAGAAACTTTGTGGAACCATTAGATCTCCCTAAATTGTTGACTGAGCAAAACAGTTCTCTTGATTCTGACATAACCTTGGAGGAGCTTGACGAGGTAATTAGGGCCCTGCCTACAGGCAAGTCTTTTTTAAAATAAAATATATATAATAAACATAATTAAACTACTCTGATCATCCCTTCCCTGAGAGTCCCCCAAAACCGCCAATACCTACCCCACTTCCTGAAAAACAAGTCCCCAAACCCCAGCCTTCTACTTGCCATCTCCTCAAAGCTGCCACCCTCCCCATCTCCACACACCACTCTGGAAATGATGGCATTCTGTCTGACTTCCAACCCCTTAAAATAATTTGTCTGCCAATCATAATGCTGGTCAGAACCCATTTTTGTATATTATGACTGCCCTATCGCCCAAAATAGAAAGTCTAGGGTGCCCAAAATGTCACACAAATAAATCTAAACCTTCAACCAAAAATCTTGAATATTAACACCCCCCCACAAAAGACATAGGATGTGTCTCCAACTGCTGATTGGCATCGCCAGCAGGTGGGTGTTTCTTTAAGACCAAGCCTATATAATCTAGAGGGGGTCCAATAAAATCTTAAATTGCATAAGATCCCTTGCATCTCTAGATGTAGATTTGACTTTTTTTTTTTTTTTTTTAAATCCTAGTCCATATTCCTTTCTCCAATACCAAGTTGAAATCTTTCTCCCATAATCCCTTGATAGAAGTTAAAGCTCTATCCCCCAAACTCTGAATTAGCAGGGAGTAATACATTGCCTCATGAGTAGTTTTCCAAAAGCAGTAGTCACCTCTCCCAAAGAATCTGCCGCTTTAGAGGGGTGTGTGCTACTCCCAAAAACAATACAGAGCAGGTGGCGCAGCTGTAAATACCTATAAAACTGAGATCTGGAAATCACAAAATGATGAAACAAATTCTCAAAAGGTCTCAACACTCCAATCTCATACAGGTCACCGAGAGTAGTAACCCCGCTCCAATCCACTCTGACAAATGGAAAGGGGACTTAATACATAATTTAGGGTTCAGCGATATGCTTGAGGCAACATTTAAATAAATGTCTGAATTAAACACTCTGGACACTTGTCCAAACTGTGTCTTGGTGCAAATGTGAGATAATGGGGTGTGACAACAACTTCAGTTAGCTTGATAGAAAGGCTTTGCAATTGCAAAATAGGGGCAAGGACTTCCTGTTCAATACGAAACAAGGGAGGGGCTCTCTCGGGTGTAAGCGACCAATGAGCCAAATGTCTGAGACCGAATGCATAATAATAAAACAAAATCTTGTGTAGGCCTATCCCACCTTTGTCAATCGGCCTATGTAACTTATTGAAATGTAATCTGGAACGTTTACCATTTCAAAAAAGGACTTCACTATGCTATCAAATTGCTTGAAATAAGAGAAGCGGACATCTACAGGGATAGATTATAGCAGGTAGTTTAATTTTGGAATGCAATTCATTTTAATAAAATGAACCTTCCCAAGGTAAATAGATAAATGTAACAAAGCCCACCTACTCACATCACTCAAACCTTTTTATTAATGGGGTGAAATTAATTCTAAATTAATCACAAATATTAGCTAGGAATAAAATGCCAAATTACTTAATGCCCTGTTTGGGCCACTTGGCAGTCCAGTAAGGAATTAATAATTCTGTGGAGGCAAGGCATAGATCTATTGGGATCTGAGACGAATAATATAATATCAACTGGGTAAAGCAGAAGCTTATGGTCCAGACCTCCCACCATCACTCTTGGAAAATCATCCTCCTCTCTTATCGCAGCTGTTAATGGTTCTAGGGCAAGACAAAACAATAATGGGGAAAGATGACAACCCTGCCTGGTGCCCCTATCCAGAGTAAAATAATCTGAAATTAATAAAAAAATAAAATAAAAAAAATCTGCCACTACCGGTTGTCTATAAAGTAAC